>CM060201.1:13581138-14172920 GCA_030562195.1 Nipponacmea schrenckii
CTGGCAGCATTTAATTCAAATAAAAACTTTTCAGTGAGGTTACAAGTCGAATGAAATATTCAACCTTCCAACCTATTTTTTTCTAGGGTCTCTAGTTTTATTAAAAACTGTCAAGAATTGTACCTAATAACAACTCAATAAATATTTTTCGGTATTTTTATGATTTGCAATAGGGTTCACCCTTAATAATATTTTGATATTTTTAATTCTTAATAAGGCTCATCCTTGGTTGATATTAAACCATTTCAGCGAGTTTTGTCAAAAAGGAATGTTTAAAGTTGAAAGCGTTTTTGAAAACAGGCGCAATAACTGACACTAAATATTTTTCGATTTATCTGATTTTCAATAGGGTTTATCCTTGTGAGAAAACAAATACTAAAGCCAAGTTTCATCAAAATCCATTCAAAATTGTTCTTTCTAGAGTGTTTACGAGTTTAATTGAACGCGTTTTCAAAAACAAGGTCAATAACTTGTACTAAATATTTTTCGATTTTCAATAGGGTTCATCCTTGGGAGACAACAAATACTCCAGCCAAGTTACATCAAAATCCATTAAAAATTGTTCTTTCTAGAGTGTTTACAAGCTAAAATTGAACGCGTTTTCAAGAACAAGGGCTATAACTGACAATAAATATATTTCGATTTATTTGATTTATAATAGGGTTCATCATTGGGTAATAACAAATACTCAAGCCAAGTTTAATCAAAATCCATTAAGAATTGTTCTTTCTAGAGTGTTTACAAGCTAAAATTGAACGCGTTTTCAAGAACAAGAGCAGTAACTCATACTGAAAAATTTTTCGATTTCGCTGATTTTCAATAGGGTTCATCCCTGAGTTATAACACACTCTCACACCAAGTTTCATCGAAATCGGTCAAGAATTGTGCCATGTAGAGTGTTTACGAGACAAAAATCGAACGTGTTTAAAAGAACAAGGGCAATAATTCATATTAGATATATTTTTAATTTTCAATAGGGCTCATCCCTTGCGATATCAAACAATTTCAGTGAGTTTTGTCAACATTGGTCATGAATTGTACCTTCTAGAGTGTTTATTAGCCAAAAAGTTAAACCCGTTTTCAAACACAAGGGCAATAACTGACACTAAATATATTTCGATTTATTTGATTTTCAACAAGGTTCATCCTTGGGTAAAAACAAATACTCAAGCCAAGTTTTATCAAAATCCATTAAGAATTGTTCTTTCTAGAGTGCTTACAAGCTAAAATTGAACGCGTTTTCAAACACAAGGGCAATAACTGATACTAAATATTTTTCGATTTAACTGAATTTCAATAGAGTTCATCCTTAGGTGATTACAAATACTCATGCCAAGTTATGTCAAAATCGCTCAAGAATTGTGACTTGTAGAGTGTTTACAAGGCAAAAATCCAACACATTTTATAGAACAAGGGCAATAATTCCTATTAAATATATTTCGATATGTGCTATTTTCAAAAGGGTTCATTCTTGGGTGATATTAAACAATTTCAGCAAGTTTCGTCAAAATCGGTCAATAAATGTGCTTTGTAGAGTGTTTACAAGCTAAAAATTGAAGGCGTTTTCAAAAACAAGGGCAATAACTGACATAAATTTTTTTTCGATTTGACTGGTTTTCAATAGGCTTCATCCTTGGGTGATAACAAATACTCAGGCCAAGTTTCATTAAAATCCATTAAGAATTGTTCTTTCTAGAGTGTTTACAAGCTAAAATTGAACGCGTTTTCAAGAACAAGGGCAATAACTCATACTAAATGTTTTTCGATTTCGCTGATTTTCGATAGGGTTTATCCTTGAGTTATAACATACTCTCAAACCAAGTTTCATCAAAATCGGTCAAGAATTGCACGTTGTAGAGTGTTTACGAGCCATTCAAGAACAAGGGCACAAACTCATACTAATTTTTTTCCGATTTCGCTGATTTTCAATAGGGTTCATCCTTGCGTGATCATAAACACTCATATTAAGTTTCATCTAAATCCGTCAAGAATTACACCGTGTAGAGTGTTTACGAGCAATTGTGGACGGACCGACGGACCGACGGACGGACGGACGGACGGACGGACGGACGGACGGACGGACGGACGGACGGACGGATGTGGGTGACGACAATATACGCCTCCCATTTCATGTGGGCGTATAAAAAGTGCAACTCTGATTAAAACACCACGAGTTATATACTAATGGAAAGATGAGATTAAAAGTAAAAAAGAATATACAAATGTAAAGATATCAGTGGATAGATATTATGAAAGGACAATGAGTTTTTCAGGTCAAAAGGTCACCAAAAAGACAAGGTCACGAAATAGGAGCCTTGAAAGTTTTGACAATTACTAAATAACTTTAAATAAAAGAAAAGCAAAATCAAAATTCAAAGATAGCTTGCCAGGCAAAGAAATATACGCCCACTGGCAGCTCTGAATTTGAATAATAAATTAGGCAATAACTCAAAAAACATTTATTGAAAATTGTTATCAATACTAATGCTCACACCAAGTTTTATAAATATCCAGGTTCTATTGCACCCACAATACTACTCAGTCAAGGGCAATTACTCAAATATTGTTCATGGAAAATGGTCAAATTTAAACTTGACCGCCATCTTATCTATTCCAATACTCATACCAAGTTGAGAAATAAGCCCTAATTACACACAAGCTAGAAATCCTACTTTGATTCTGTAAAAAAAAAAATATATATTTTAATCTGCAGCATACATACCATGAATGAGTAATTTCTGAAGGAATATTCCAGCCATAAAACTTAGCATCATGTATAGAATGACCTAATAATGCTGCTTGATGAATCAATTTCTTTGGTATACAGCCAACATTTACACAAGTTCCTCCTAGACCCCATTTTGTGCCTGCAATTAAAAAATGCACAGTTACAGGTATTGTTATTATTATCTCTCATATTTAAATCCAATATAAATATTATCTATTTATTATAAATAAGCTGTATATTGAAATACATAGTTCACAGCTTTGTTCAAACAATCTTTCCCAAAAAGGGATAATAGGCGAAGGAACATAAAAATTTAATTTTACTCAAATTTGGACAATAACAGTATGTTCTCATCAATGGACTTACCTGGCGTCATCACTATACATCAAAATCTGGAATCGTGCCATTTTCGAATTTGTCTGAGATATTATCAAGATGAATACACATGCCAAGTTTCATTAAAATCGGATGCAAACTATAGCTTCTATTGTGTACACAAGTAAAAATTAACGTTTTTTCATTTAATCAAGGGCCATAACTCATAAACCGACATCTGGAATCGTGCCATTTTCGAACTTGTCCGAGATATTATCAAGATGAATACACATACCAAGTTTCATTCAAATCGGATGAAAACTACAGCTTCTATTGCATACACAAGTAAATTTTAACGTTTTTTCATTTAATCAAGGGCCATAACTCATAAACCAACATCTGGAATCGTGCCATTTTAGAACTTGTCCGAGATATTATTAAGATGAATACACATACCAAGTTTCATTCAAATCAGATGAAAACTACAGCTTCTATTGCGTACACAAGTAAATTTTAACGTTTTTCCATTTAATCAAGGGCCATAACTCATAAACCGACATATGGAATCGTGCCATTTTCGAACTTGTCCGAGATATTATCAAGATGAATACACATACCAAGTTTCATTCAAATCGGATAAAAACTACAGCTTCTATTGCGTACACAAGTAAATTTTAACGTTTTTTCATTTAATCAAGGGCCCAAACTCATAAACCGACATCTGGAATGGTGCCAATTTCGAACTTGTCCGAGATATTATCAAGATGAATACACATACCAAGTTTCATTCAAATCGGATAAAAACTCTGGCCTGTATCGCATACACAAGTAATTGTTGACGGACGGACGGACGGACCGACGGACGGACAGGGGTGATGGCAATATACATCCACATTTTCATGTGGGGGGGCGTATAAAAATGTTGGCTCTAACATGGACTCACAGTGGAAACAGAAATATAACACCACATTGTGGGCGTATACAAATGGGATCACTTAACACAATCACAATACAAGTTGTACACTGAAAGGAGTGGTACTCCCTTAATATAAATTAATTATGAAAATCTAAAATATACCCTGTGTTGAAGGTTTCACAAAATCTAATACAGCAACTTTTTGTCCCAATTGTGAGGCTGAAATGAAATAGTACTGAAAGATAAAAGATAAATATATGGCCCAATGAAGTTGTGAATATTTTTATAAATTGATCATACTTGCTTCTGAAATTTACAGCTAGTTAACTCAAAAATACATGGATTATTCATCAGAAATATCAGAAAAATCAATTAGTAAGCTTGATTTGACTCCTAACACTAAGGCAATGCATCTTTAATAATCATGAATACACATAAAAAGAATAAGATTACCGTACCTTCCTTAGCACAAGCTAAGCCACCAGAACCTCCACCAATAACAACCAGATCATACTTCGCTTGAAAAGTAGCTAAAATACAGAAATAATTGCAAATTTTTATCCATTCAGATTTCAATTTTAATCTTTGAATTTTCTGATATATTAAGTCTCCATGGTAATCAAACAGTTTTCTCCAAAAGGAAGTATTTTTAACCAATCAAACAGGCCCATGTAGAACTTCTTTCTCAATAAAATACACAATATGGGATTTTGCTACCAGACAATTCCTTCTTTCATCAAGATTCAAGTTTACATGACATGCTTTGATTGGTAGAAAACTATTTTGATGACAATGTAGACCACAATGTATCTAATTTGATATCTGATAATTTTAATGTTAGTTAAAATGGATTGGCTATCAGTGGATTTATGAATTCATCAGACTTGCATAAGCGAAGGTTATTAAGCGGAAAGTCTATCTTAAATCAGGGGGTTACCTTTTAGTCCTGGAGTACAAACACATAAAATCATACTTTTAACTTTTTCCACTTGTAAGCAACCAAAAAAAGGAGGATTTCAGGTTTAACTCTTTGCCTCCAACAAGCAGCTTACTATCATTTTGAACACTTTATTTGGAAATCTTTATATGTGTTGAATTGTGAAAAAGTGACTCAAATGAGAAAATTTAGTTAGGGATTTTGAAATTCTTGAAAAAAACTTTGAAGCCCCACAGGCGTGACATGAATAGTGAAAGGGGATAATGATGGTATCACTGAACTACAGAAACATCCATCTTTCAAAATATATCGCAGTTTAATGGATTCGGAGTAGCCCTATGTAAATACGTTTAAAATCCCTGCACCCGCGGACGTGCGGAAAATCCCAAGTTTTAGGTGCCTAGTATTTCTGACTCTCCCCCCGCCCTATCTGTCCAAAAAGCTATCAGAGGCTGGGGAAAAGAGTCAGCAAGTTTCGGACTAAGTGGATACAAAGTAAAAGTATAACATAGAAAAGTTTTCAGGTGTTTTTGATAATGAAAATATAAACAGTAGAGCTAGTTGACTAATTGAAAAATTGCACATCTCTAATACATAATTGTCCCCAAGTCGTTTCAATATGACCAAAATAACGCCCTTATCTTCATAGTCAAATGGAATCAACTTACAATTTTAATTTTTCATTTCTAATTACCTATATTTCTTTTTGTCACAATTTCTGTTCGCCTTAGGTATAGAAGCTTTCGGAAAAGTTTATATCTTGTCCTTTGAACGATTGTACCTATTATGGAGGCTGACATCTTGTAGGGACGTATTGTGGAAATATACTTCCAATTTTCAATCAAGGACACCATGAATATTAAAGTGAAATCTAATATTTTTCAAAGCGAAAGTCATGAAATCATGTTTTAATTTGTAACCAAAGATATAAACTTTTGTGTAGTTTATATGAGTTTTTTTAAATATGATCTATGAATTAACAATAAATTCTCCCTGAAAGCGGACTTTTGAAAGAATACTACAAACCGCTTCAAGTTAAAAAAAAAAAAAAAGATAAAGTAAAGATCAATGGGTGAATAAAATTTCGTATCAAATTTGGGAAAGGAGGTCTGTTGAGCTTAATTCTAAACATAAACTCTGTTACGTAGATGGATGATCCATAAAAAAATCTCTATGTGAAACTGACAAAGCCACACATAACATTCAAAAACACTTCACAGACGCAATAGAAAAATTGATTCCAATAATATTTGCACCAAGGTCTACCAAGTTAAATTAACAAAAAGTTTTTCTTCAAAGCTGTACTATAAGTTCTAATAAAGATTAAACTGCAGATCAATTTTGCATCTCCACCATGTTATGTAGGGGTTCAATAACTTTGTATTGCACTGAATTGACAACTAACTATTTAAGTCTGACCATGCTTCAGCAAGCCCCAACACTAAACTGACCTGGTCTTTTATTAACATCTGCTTAACTCATTTACATACAGGCAAGGCCAAGCAAGGGCAATACACTCTGAGTACCTAACAGCTTGAGACAGGCCATAATGAATGGGAGATAACTCTTTTAGGACTAGTATTAGATGACAACCATATGACTATATGACAATAGTCTCAATTGTTATTATTATCTCTCATATTTAAATCCAATATAAATATTATCTATTTATTATAAATAAGCTGTATATTGAAATACATAGTTCACAGCTTTGTTCAAACAATCGTTCCAAAAGGGAAGGGCGAAGGAACATAAAAATTTAATTTTACTCAAATTTGGACAATAACAGTATGTTCTCATCAATGGACTTACCTGGCGTCATCACTATACATCAAAATCTGGAATCGTGCCATTTTCGAATTTGTCTGAGATATTATCAAGATGAATACACTTGCCAAGTTTCATTAAAATCGGATGCAAACTATAGCTTCTATTGTGTACACAAGTAAAAATTAACGTTTTTTCATTTAATCAAGGGCCATAACTCATAAACCGACATCTGGAATCGTGCCATTTTCGAACTTGTCCGAGATATTATCAAGATGAATACACATACCAAGTTTCATTCAAATCGGATGAAAACTACAGCTTCTATTGCATACACAAGTAAATTTTAACGTTTTTTCATTTAATCAAGGGCCATAACTCATAAACCAACATCTGGAATCGTGCCTTTTTCGAACTTGTCCGAGATATTATTAAGATGAATACACATACCAAGTTTCATTCAAATCAGATGAAAACTACAGCTTCTATTGCGTACACAAGTAAATTTTAATGTTTTTCCATTTAATCAAGGGCCATAACTCATAAACCGACATATGGAATCGTGCCATTTTCGAACTTGTCCGAGATATTATCAAGATGAATACACATACCAAGTTTCATTCAAATCGGATAAAAACTACAGCTTCTATTGCGTACACAAGTAAATTTTAACGTTTTTTCATTTAATCAAGGGCCCAAACTCATAAACCGACATCTGGAATCGTGCCATTTTCGAACTTGTCCGAGATATTATCAAGATGAATACACATACCAAGTTTCATTCAAATCGGATAAAAACTCTGGCCTGTATCGCATACACAAGTAATTGTTGACGGACGGACGGACGGACCGACGGACGGACAGGGGTGATGGCAATATACGTCCACATTTTCATGTGGGGGGGCGTATAAAAATGTTGGCTCTAACATGGACTCACAGTGGAGACAGCAATATAACACCACATTGTGGGCGTATACAAATGGGATCACTTAACACAATCACAATACAAGTTGTACACTGAAAGGAGTGGTACTCCCTTAATATAAATTAATTATGAAAATCTATAATATACCTTGTGTTGAAGGTTTCACAAAATCTAATACAGCAACTTTTTGTCCCAATTGTGAGGCTGAAATGAAATAGTACTGAAAGATAAAAGATAAATATATGGCCCAATGAAGTTGTGAATATTTTTATAAATTGATCATACTTGCTTGTGAAATTTACAGCTAGTTAACTCAAAAATACATGGATTATTCATCAGAAATATCAGAAAAATCAATTAGTAAGCTTGATTTGACTCCTAACACTAAGGCAATGCATCTTTAATAATCATGAATACACATAAAAAGAATAAGATTACCGTACCTTCCTTAGCACAAGCTAAGCCACCAGAACCTCCACCAATAACAACCAGATCATACTTCGCTTGAAAAGTAGCTAAAATACAGAAATAATTGCAAATTTTTATCCATTCAGATTTCAATTTTAATCTTTGAATTTTCTGATATATTAAGTCTCCATGGTAATCAAACAGTTTTCTCCAAAAGGTAGTATTTTTAACCAATCAAACAGGCCCATGTAGAACTTCTTTCTCAATAAAATACACAATATGGGATTTTGCTACCAGACAATTCCTTCTTTCATCAAGATTCAAGTTTACATGACATGCTTTGATTGGTAGAAAACTATTTTGATGACAATGTAGACCACAATTTATCTAATTTGATATCTGATAATTTTAATGTTAGTTAAAATGGATTGGCTATCAGTGGATTTATGAATTCATCAGACTTGCATAAGCGAAGGTTATTAAGCGGAAAGTCTATCTTAAATCAGGGGGTTACCTTTTAGTCCTGGAGTACAAACACATAAAATCATACTTTTAACTTTTTCCACTTGTAAGCAACCAAAAAGAGGAGGATTTCAGGTTTAACTCTTTGCCTCCAACAAGCAGCTTACTATCATTTTGAACACTTTATTTGGAAATCTTTATATGTGTTGAATTGTGAAAAAGTGACTCAAATGAGAAAATTTAGTTAGGGATTTTGAAATTCTTGAAAAAAACTTTGAAGCCCCACAGGCGTGACATGAATAGTGAAAGGGGATAATGATGGTATCACTGAACTACAGAAACATCCATCTTTCAAAATATATCGCAGTTTAATGGATTCGGAGTAGCCCTATGTAAATACGTTTAAAATCCCTGCACCCGCGGACGTGCGGAAAATCCCAAGTTTTAGGTGCCTAGTATTTCTGACTCTCCCCCAGCCCTATCTGTCCAAAAAGCTATCAGAGGCTGGGAATAGAGTCAGCAAGTTTCGGACTAAGTGGATACAAAGTAAAAGTATAACATAGAAAAGTTTTCAGGTGTTTTTGATAATGAAAATATAAACAGTAGAGCTAGTTGACTAATTGAAAAATTGCACATCTCTAATACATAATTGTCCACAAGTCGTTTCAATATGACCAAAATAACGCCCTTATCTTCATAGTCAAATGGAATCAACTTACAATTTTAATTTTTCATTTCTAATTACCTATATTTCTTTTTGTCACAATTTCTGTTCGCCTTAGGTATAGAAGCTTTCGAAAAAGTTTATATCTTGTCCTTTGAACGATTGTACCTATTATGGAGGCTGACATCTTGTAGGGACGTATTGTGGAAATATACTTCCAATTTTCAATCAAGGACACCATGAATATTAAAGTGAAATCTAATATTTTTCAAAGCGAAAGTCATGAAATCATTTTTTAATTTGTAACCAAAGATATAAACTTTTGTGTAGTTTATATGAGTTTTTTTTAAGTATGATCTATGAAGTAACAATAAATTCTCCCTGAAAGCGGACTTTTGAAAGAATACTACAAACCGCTTCAAGTTAAAAAAAAAAGAAAAGATAAAGTAAAGATCAATGGGTGAATAAAATTTCGTATCAAATTTGGGAAAGGAGGTCTGTTGAGCTTAATTCTAAACATAAAATCAGGAAAACTGGTTACGACGTAAACATTTTATTAAATCCATTTATCTGGTTGGTTTGGTTGATGACAAGTTAACGCATGCTTTCAGACAAAACTGATATTTTTAAGGCCTTTTTATTTAAGCAAATTGTATCAATACGCTTTACACGGCCGAGTATCATCACGTATACAAATCAACTCGCCTTAAATAAACACCATGAATCGATGTGACCAACCGGAATTTGATGCTCGCATAAAAAAAATTATTTCTGTTATCAATGGGTGCGAAATTATTTTATTCACTGTTCGCAGATATTCGACCCATGACTTTAAAGCACGCTTCGGAATTAGCAGGCAATCATTCACATCATATTTGAACGATTTCTCGAAATATTCTTTCTTGTTACCGGTAGCCTACTACTCGCGCTGCCATCTTGTTCTTGTTCTATATCTTCACCTCCCTCAAGGGAGAACAGTTGAACCTTTCAGCTACAACGTGGATAACATCAATATATAAATCAGCTACAATGTTATCACAACACACAGAGTTCAAACACTGTTACAACACCAACTATAACTATACACTATACACAAAAGATTCGAGTTAACTAAAAATCACAACATAAAAGGTGGAAGTCACGTCAAATCAGATATGGTTGTTGGTGATGTATTTGGCATTAGATTTTCTGTGGCAGAAGAATCAATGGGCTTGGGGTTGATTCGTATTGAGTTCATATGTCTGTTGCTTCTTTCAAAGATTCAAGATTGCACCTACACACGCTGTTCATGCAGTAAAGAAGGTCCTATGGAAGTATAACCTCCCTGACCCTCTAACTATTCTCAATAGCCCTTCTACAAAACATCAGTGGAAACTCACAGTCAACAAAGCAGTACACGCACACTGGCAAGAAAATATCTTGAACCTTGCACAATACCATAAATCCCTACAGTACCTATCAGTATCATACACACCCGGTAGACCACACCCATTGCTCTCCATCCCATTAAAATCCACTAGGGAATATCTTCGCATACCCATTAAACTTAGATTAGTTTGTGGAACATACTCTCTGCAAACAAATCGCGCTGCATTCAATCAAAACGAAATCAATCCAACCTGCCAACTATGCAAACTCACTGACGAATCATTACACCACTTTTTACTGGAATGCCCAGCCTTAGAAAACATCCGAAAACCTATAATTGAACAAATAAATTCAGACCTGACCAATCTTGGCTTAGAACCTCTTAAAAATAGAAATAATCCTGATCAAATACAAATTCTACTAGATTGTACGCCCCTGTTAACTCTACCCCCCCTTAATAATGGCCCCCAACCTACTATCAGCCGGCTGACTAACCTAGAATTTAACTGTAAAAGACTGACATACAACCTACACAGCAAAAGATATCAACTACTCAATGGACAATAGAAACTAGAAACTTTTCAAGTTGCTCATACAGCCTACAGTGTGACCTATATTACCCTTTTGTGTATAGTGTATAGTTATAGTTGGTGTTGTATGTTAAACGTTACTAACAGTGTTTGAACTCTGTGTGTTGTAATAACATTGTAGCTGATTTATATATTGATGTTATCCACGTTGTAGCTGAAAGGTTCAACGGTTCTCCCTTGAGGGAGGTGAAGATATAGAACAAGAACAAGAACAAGATGGCGTCCTATCATCACGTGTTGGTCAGCAGAGTTTTTAACACAATACCGTACTTTTTGCCCAGTTTCCACACATCTATTATGCCCTACAAAACCTTTTGGTTCATCCTACTGATAGACTTTGTCTTCACACCGATAAAATTGGTGCAAGGTGAAGATCAAAAGATAAAATTTGGCTTTTTTTAAAAAAAATAAAAACGAGAGCGGTCTAGTGACACGTCCGTGCTGTGCAGGTGCAGGTGCATGATGGATGCTAATCGAATCGTACCAAAGTGCTGTGAGAGACGAGTTGGTCGATTTGGGTATGCGCTTTGACAAATCGCTAAAATAAGTGTGCATTGTAGGCAAATCGTTGTTGGCGCTTCGCTTAAATAAATGTACGCTTTGATCGGTGTTGATACGATTTGCTTAAATAAAAAGGCCTATGAATTATCGTCCATTTGAACTAACTCTATAACTTTACTCAATGTTTATTTCTAAATCAAACAAGATTCCATTAGTGCCACAATCCCCGTGGACTATTAAAAGTATCACATTAACATCATGCCTATCCACAATTATCAGTTGTATAATATTACAGACAGAGAGAGTACATAATTACTTTAAAATCAGCAGGGACTAGTTCAGCAAATAAAATTTTAAGGTATGTAATTGTCTAATTGTTCGCGCTTACTACAATCTGTATATGTCTCTTTTCTTTTTTCAGGCTTTCTCTTGAATTGTCTTTAGTCTTTAAAGTATCTACTGAAGGCTATATTTATGAAACAAACAGCCTTTGCCCCCGTCACATATTTTAGCTAGACTCTAATAATGAAAATAGTAATTTTGAGAAATTCTTATGCAAATTAGTTCTTACCGTCGTCATTTCCACCACTTATATCGATTGTTTTCCGTAAAATTTAGTCGAACACAGAGGAGAAATTTCATTTGAAAAGGAACTACATAAAGCTCTATTAAGTCTCAATGAAAAATGTATTAACTAAACGAAAATATCCCTTAAATGCTCTCTCCATCTCATTTATATTAACAATGGAATAATACTATACAAATACTTATTGACTATCTATTAGTAAGCAATAATATCGAATACAAAATACAATAAAGGGACGTGATGTCTATTAATAAAGCCGCTTTACACATCTGTTAGTCTGTGTTGGAGTCTCGTTATAGGCCTACTTCTATCATTAATATTAATGAAAATTAACAGAAATTCAGAGAAATATTTGTCGATGCAGTGATATCAGACATATATAATATTGGTGGACGATTTCGTTGTATATTGGAGAATTCATTCCAGCCTGGTGTTTCTGTTTTCGGATCAATAATAAATAAGAATCAACTTTAGCACGACGGTAGATGTCATTTTTAGTGTGTTCTAGAATCAAATTTTGAAATGGAATGCGTTTGATAAATGTTGAGAGCAAAACATTTTTTACTTTTGGAAATTATATAGGCAACTATTCAACAAAAATGGAGGTATCGCCGGTCGGAGACCAACATTTAACACCATATATTGATGCTAAATCTGTTTTGCGACCAATTGTCACTTTTGGCAAAGTTATTGGCTTGTTTGGATGGGAATTTTCACCAACTGATAAACGACGATCTTTAAAGAAGTTTTTGTGTTGGTGTCAATTTGTGTTTGTACAGTTTATAGTGTGGGGCATAGTTTTAAAATATATTTTAGTTGTAGAAAAGGACCGTAACTCTGGTCGTCTGATTCCTATCCTTGCCATCGTCTCTTTTCATATTGGCACTGCTTATGTTCCCACGATGACCTTCTTTTCTTCAGCCAAACATTTCAGACAACTTTTTCAGCTGCTTCATGAATATCAGACACTTTTTGAACCTTTTCAAAAGATGGGTTATTTAAAGAAACACACGAAACCAAACACCATTCTTACGTTTTTCAGTGGTGTCGTCGGCTCTGGTTTATTTTGCTACTTAGTCAGTGTTCCATTTAAAAATGAAATGAAAGACCTCATGTACCCTTTTGAATTCTCGGATGTGGAAAATTCAATCCAGGCATACATATTCCTTGGATTTAGTGAGTTATTCTCATTAGCTCATGTTGATCTTATGTTTTTTCTCAAATCGCAATTAAGTGTAATAATAATTATTGAGTTTAAACACATTACTAAGAAACTGAAGATTGAAATTGAAAAGTTTAATAATGCTGAATTAAAAGACGTGAATCAGTTTGAACAGTTCTTAGAGAAAACTAGACAGCAGCACAACTTACTTGTAGAGATACTTGAAGCAACGAATTCGTTGTTGAAACATTATCTTTTCGGATTCTTTGCTGTAGCTATACCATAATTTGTTTTGTGTTGTACGGTGTGATTCGACGCTATCTGGCTCTTGGTGAAATTATCCTATGTCTTGTTATGGCCCATTCTTTTATAATTGTGGTTTGCACATTTTCAATTATGGGCGCCTATCTTAATGTCCAGGTAAATTACTTGCTCAACGTCCCCAATCTGTCATTCTCGGCTAATTACAATTGTGTTCTTATAAATTTGAGACACCAACTTCACTATGTTGAGCTATTTCGAACTCTGCCTGATACTTTTCCATCATAAGGCACCGGGCAGACATGAGGCTATTAGTTTATCTTGTAAATCACTCTAGAAGTAGATTCTTATCAAATTGATGTATACCAAAATTCATTACATAAGAGAAAGGTAAAAACATGAAATTATTTTTTATATTCCAGGCTCATAAACCATTGGAATACTTAATGCTAATAGATTTATC
Source organism: Nipponacmea schrenckii (assembly GCA_030562195.1). Classification (NCBI taxonomy): domain Eukaryota; kingdom Metazoa; phylum Mollusca; class Gastropoda; family Lottiidae; genus Nipponacmea; species Nipponacmea schrenckii. The sequence continues at coordinate 13,595,192 of CM060201.1, forward strand.
AAGTATATCAAATAAAACCTACAGAACGGTAAGATATTGCCCTTATAAATTTTTTTATATTGTGTCATGATGAAAATTCATTAGGCCTATAATCATTTAAAAATATCCAACAGGGCATCCCTAACTCGCAGAATAGTATACAGACAACCAACCAAAATATTCACTCATTCATATATTCATTCCAGATATCAATGTTTTCTTCAAATCTAACTAGTACCAATATTGGTTTTCGAGTGTATGATTTGTTGACGTTAGATGCCAGAACTTTACTTACTGTAAGTGATGAAGTTTGTACTTAATTGATCTTGAAAAGTTGAAGAAAATATGAAAAAATCAATGCAGCGGCGAGAAGATGGAACTTTGGAAAATATATATAATTTTACAAGTTTTTAGTTTGAAGGATATTTTACCTACGAAAATTCAGTGACCACCATGGGTTAAGAGTCACAATTGAAAGGTAATTTATAGCTCAATTAGAACGCGTCAAATTCAACTGGTTACGTTTTGTGTATAAGCGATTATTTGTCTCTTTTCAATCGGACTTGTTTTCTCTAGAACAAAGGAAAGGTTGATAGGTTTGACAAGAGGTTGAATCAAGGTTCAACTGTGAGATTCCCTGATAGTTATTGATTTTTTTTTATTTTTTATTTTAATTTTTAGTTGGTAGGGACGTTTGTTACATATGCTGTGGTGATGTTACAGTTCAATGGATATGAAGCACCAACTGTTGAATGTTTGGCGAATAGTACCTTCAAAGTTCAGTATTAAGCTAAATGCGTTGGATTGCAATCACTTATTAGATGCACTCAATTAGTTACTCGTTTATGAATCATTAAGCGAGGGGTCCGATTATAGAGGACACCAAGGGTGAGAAGGCATGAAATCCTTTTCCTAAAAATTGTCTTTGTTCACAGATCGTCTTAAATCAAATAAAGAATTAAAATAAGAAACTGCTATGTCTGTATGATAAAGAAAGGGTTCATTATCGTAACCCCAATCATCATCTTTCTCATCATGAGCACCAGTAGCAGCAGCAACAACATCATCATCATCAGCAGTAGTAGCAGCGATATAATTGTCAATATTATTTTTTACTATATTATCATAAACATAAAATTGATAGGGTTGAACGTAATATCACAGGAATTGGAGGAGCCATCAATAGAGTCGTATCACTCACATAGTATATATAAATAAGTGGAAGTGTCATTTTGGGGATGTTTTGGTGAGGCGGGGCGCCGTGTTTTGATTTGGTTGTTTCATTCCTTGTCCATATATATATTATGTGAGTGAGTGATTCGTCTCTATTGTTGGCTCCTCCAATTCCTGTGGTAATATCTTGTTTTCCTTGAATAGCAATAATTTGCGAACATGGCCAAAATGAAATGACGAAATGCTTACTGCCAGTTGCAAGGACGCGCACATCGAAGAAGACAAGAGCAACTGAGTGTAACCAGTCACAAGAAAGTAGAACAAGCGCGTCCTTGCAACTGGCAGTAAGCATTTCCTCATTTCATTTTGGTCATGTGACCCAATTTGTACACCGAAACACAACAAAATGGCTACCGGTTGGAGCGATTCCGCCGAAGATGTCTTGATTGAAATGTGACGGAAGAGACCATGTCTGTCTGATACAAACAGCAAATCTTATTCCAAAAGGGATATGAGAAGGTAACGCTCAGGTCTTCTCAATCGCTTATATGTCGGTGTACGCACGAGATGAGCGGAGTCTGCCAGTTGCCTTGTCGTTGTACGCCAGACTTTAGACGTGATAACTCCTAATTCGCTTCTTATGTGTCGTTAAAATATTATCCATCCACCAGGACTGTTTAGTAATCGAGATTTGTATGCAAGAAAACGGTGGCGTCAGATACAATATTTGACTGATCTGTCCTGGAGAAGGTGTACAAAAGAATATTTGCCAGAATTACAAAAATGTGAAAAATGGATCAAGCCATCCAGAAATGTCACAGTTGATGATGTCCTCATTGTGGACTCGAGCGCTCTCCGTGGTTCGTTGCCTATGGGTGTAGTACAAGAAGTATATCGAAGACAAGAATGGACTTGTCAGAAGCGTTAAATTGAAAACAAAATCTTCTGTTTTAGTAAGACCGGTTGCAAAATTGTTTCTTATTCTAGAAGTTGATAACAATGTCTAATACCTACATAGCAACTGTTGATATTGAGAACTATTGATATTGAGAGCTATTGAACTGTTAAGTATTGTATTTTACTTGTGAATGTGAACTGTCAGTAAGTGTTAACTGTCAGTTCTTCTTAAGAAGATTGAAAGCTCTGAGAAGGAAAAGGTGGACATATCAAAATATACCTTATTTTCTGCCTATAAGTTCTGTATGAAAGATATTTGAACTTTACGAATTCTGGCTGAAATAGAATCGAGCATGCTTCCTATAATTGTAAGTGCCATTTTACCAGGTAGTAGTAGTACCACCATAAATTCCTGGTTGTAGAAATTGTGCTTTAGGTATTTAAGGTATAAAACTGACACCTAGACAACTCCCTAAAGTACTGACACAGGCATTAGCATTTTTGTCAACATATACCTTGGCAAAGTATATTGTACAATGATTTTTTAATGCAAATTTTTCTGTTATGATGTGAGTATAATGTTTTATCAATGATTAATTTGATACTGAATTATTCAGTATTATCAATTTATTTCTATTGGAATATGTATATTTTGTTATTATTTAAAAATCAAAGAATATCACTTCTTACCTGACTTTAGTTCTCTACGCTCTGGAATTCTATTTACTTTCTGGAATTCTGTTTACTTTCTAGGAATCATGTTTACTTTCTGGAATCATGTTTACTTTCTATAATTCTGTTATCTTTTTGACAGTCAAATGTTTTGTTAGATGATAAATTTTACGTTCAAAGGATCTTGGCTAAAAACATTTGGTTGGTACAAATGTAGATGACGTCGTTTCCATCTGAAATTGGAAATTAAAATCACTGGATATAAAAATATACTATCCAAATTCTGATGTATGCTTCAATTTCCTTATATTTCTTTTTAAAAAGCAACAGAAAGGGACATTTTAATCCCATTAGTAAATTCCTCACAGAATTAAAATAATAGAACACTTACAATTCCCAATTGATGTTTGTTGTTCATTATTCCTTTGTAGTCTTGCTGTTTTGCTCCAATTGTGTTGACGTGGAAAGAAATATAGGAATTGTTTACTTAAAATGAAAACTAGTAACGTCATATTTTAAACATATAAAACTATATCATTTGAAACTTAAAAGGGTCAGTAAACAAATGATCAAAAGTTACATCTTGAAATGTTTCTATAATATGCTTTATTTATAATACACTCTTAAATCAGTTTTGGCGTTTAAAAATTAATGGTTTGGTTTTGGGGGTTCATATTTTACATAAAGAATGATTTAGGAGTAAATATAAAACAAAAGCGATCTTCCTTATACATTGTAATAGCCATTGCTACAGGTTGACGAAAATTCATCGGTAAATGATAAAGACTTATTTCTCGTGTCTGCAATCTTGGGTACCCTAGATATTGAAGGTCTGTCGTTGATAGGGCAATACGTGTGGGTGAAAAGCTGTTCAGTTAAAGTCTGCATTGAAATGAAAAAGACAAGGTAATGCGATGGTGGAAATTTGTCCTCATAGCATATGGTTGTCGTTTATAGCCTTTGCAGAACGTTCGTAACTTTAAGTTGATTTTTTGAATTTTTATCCAATCAGAATTTTAAATAATACGCATGGGGAACTTCCTTATACTGCCCGATTTGTAATGGTAGTTTGTCTGAGAGGTTGACAAGAATTATCGGTAAATGATGAAAGATTTTTCTCGTCAGTCATGCAGATCGGATGGACTGATATTGAAAAAGCGTCTAGTCGTTCGGATGGGACAATGAACTGAGGCCCCGTGTGCTACAGGCTGTGAACGTTAAAGATTCCTCGACAGTTGGAAATCGAAAAAGACCAGGCTAATGCCGCTGTCCTGGCAAAATTTTCCTCATAGCACACTGAATGGTGTTGCTCGTCTTCATTAGCCCATAAGGTGCAGAACGTTAGGACGTAAAACTCCATTCAGTTCATTTCATTTCTGTTTTGTTCTGATCTGAAATTAGAAAAAAAAATAAAAAAGTAAAGTACCTATTACATATGGATTGTTTTTAGTTTGCTATGAACAAGGTTGTAATTTAAGTTTTGATTTTTGGAATATGCCACTATCATTTTCAGCATATAGGCATGGAGGAATTTCTCTTGATGACTCTTACGAACTTGAATGGGTTTCAGCACGAACTTCTACACGATAAACTGTTATTTACAAGAACAGAATGATATCAGTTTTCAACTCAGCAATTAGTCAATCAGTTTCAATATTTGTAAATCAATCATAGAAGTAATGGAAATACTGAAGAAGCTCGTTTAGAGTGTAGATCGTTGAATTCATCGAGAGATTTATGACGGCACTAGATAAAAGATTTGTCGATAATATACATTTGGTAAATTGTTCGACCTAGAATGATAGGTAAAATAGAAGAAGTAAACGGAAAGTTCTAATTACACTGGACCAACGTACAATTGTACAGGCTGAAAGGATTATCAACAACCGATATATACAAAGCTCTCCTTAGAAGTCAAGCGTAAAAAGAATGCTTGCAGTTCAAATATCTAAGATAAAAATACAAAATATTAAGGTTAATGGACCAGGGTAATTGGTGTTAGGGTGAGATGAGAATAGTATTCTCAAGAAAGCACTGGCCTAGGTCATGAAGTAAGAAACAACATTATAGGATGAGATAGTTAGTGTAAACAATAGTTAAAAATGGTTAAGGTTATAATCATGAAAAGTATGGAAGTCTTGATCTTTCAACGGTTCTGAAATCCAAATCTAAAATAACAAAATAACTTTTTAATTTTGGTCCTCATTATCCTGTTCAAATACTGGAGCCCATTGAACTATAATAAACTAAAGTGTATGCTGATGACATTTGACTAATAATTATTTAAGGTAATATGTGATATATATATATAAAACAGTTATGGATTTGAAAAAACGTTTTGCAGTGGTTCAAGTCTGCCATGGACTAAATGGTTACTAAGATTTTTAATCCTCTTAAACGCGGTAACAATTATTTTAGTATAAACCTGTGGATATTTCTGTTGTAGAGTTTTATAGTAATTTTTTACAATTACCGGTGCGTTGGTAGCAGTATGATTATAGGTGGTGATGAAGGGGATTATTTGATTGTCATGCTGAAGGTTTAAGCCATTCGGATATACTTTGTCCAACTGGTCCATCCAATAGCTCTCGCGCTGCAATCTTCTATGTTTTGGCTTAATATTAGGCATCGACATAACACCCTCAATAGGCATAATTACCAAGTCTTCAATGGAGTGGTCGGGGAGGTTAAAGTGGTTCGCAATAGGTCTGTTTTTGCCATGTACGATATCGTAACGATGGCCATTAAAACGGGTTCTTAACATATTTTTTGTTTCGCCATCATATTGGACTTCGCATTTTTTACAAGAAATTAGGTATATTAAATTTTGTTCAAGACAAGAAGGTTGGTCACGCATTAGGAAATATTTGCCGGTCTTTTTGTTTTGAAAATAATGAAAAATAGGTACATGAACGCAGGTACGACACGCAGAACCTCCACACGGTGTTGATCCAAGGCCATTACTTTGATATCAAGTTTTCTATTTTCGTCAAAATTGGTACCCTTGAACACTGTCGTGTCCAGGAAGTTCATACTTGTTTCGCTAATGTTTGCTGTTAATTTTACTGATGGATGATGGTTATTCAGAATTTCAAAATACTGCCAAAAATTATCAAGCGATTCGGTCCAAATGATAAAAATGTCGTCAAGAAACCTTCCATAGAAGAAAGCTTTAAAATGTGAAATTTGGTCTATTTCGCGTTCCCATTCGGCCATAAATATATCCAGCTTTCCGAATATATCCGGGTTTTAAAGATCCGATTAAAATAAAAAGGCCTCAAAATCTTGTCAGTTTTAAACCTTAAATACCTGAAGCACAATTTCTACATCCAGACAGACAGGGATTTATGGAGGTACTACTACTACTACCTGCTAAAATGGCACTTACAATTGTTAAAAGCATGTCCGATTCTATTTCAGCCAGAATTCGTAAATTTCAAATAACTTTCATACATAACTTATAGGCAGAAAATAAGGTATATTTTGATATGTCCACCTTGAATCTTTTTAAGAAGAACGTTTGTGGCTTCCATGATTATTATTATAATTTATTTCCTACGTACCTATAAAATTTTATTCTATTATACATAATCAACAGGTCTCGTATTTTAAAAACGTAACGTAGTTAAAGATTATGTTATGTGGCTTGAGCACTGCCTCTTGTCTGTAAGACATCTAAGATATAAGTTTACAAAACTAGTTTCAGAGTTTTCTTCCATTTCCAGATTCTCAGTAACTGTTAATACCATATTTTTCTCAGTAACTAACATAGTTTTTGAAGTACAGTATATCCTGCTCATACGACCACCTTTATTAAGAGCCCACCTTCAATAAACGACCACAATAAATTCCCCCCTACGAGTTTTCATTGTAATCATCGACTAATAAACGGCCACCTTCATTACGCGACCAGCGGCCATGTATTTATACTCCCAATTGATTAAAATAACTCAACCATGACCATGACACTTTTGATTATCTCCCGTAACAAAAATCAAGTTCACGCGTCGGTGATATTCAATACAATGAGATTATCGCTAATCGGTAATTAGATAATCTTCTACAGATTAATTGTATAGCTTGTTGCTGATTAATATTGAAAGATATCATCATATTGACAATTATTATAAAGTACTGTAAAGGCTTCAATATTTCGTTTTTGGTCAAATTTAGACTACCGTAAATTTGATCAGAAAGCGAAAGTAGGGTATACCGGATGTTGTTATAAAAACATATTAATCAGGTGAAAATGGAATAAAGCGTGTTACCGGGCAATTAAAATGCAAGTAAAGAAGGATATCTTATTGATTTAAGGTAGAGAATTTTGACTTTGAAAACGATAATAACTGTGAGAACTTTGGTATCTAAAAGAAAATAAAATACGACAAAATAGAGTATCCCGTCGGTAGATTGGAGAAAGCATGCAAAAGCAGTAGAAACTATACATGTATGAGTAAAAGTAAGATCCTATGATTTCCAAAATTTCAAAACAAAATGGTCTTGCAGTTCCTCTCTTAAGAGGCCACCTTCACTCAGCGACCGTTTTTGAATATTCCCTCGAGTGGTCTCTGAATGCAGGTTCTACTGTACATGTAAATACCATAGTTTTGCATGTTAATACCATAGTTTTGTAAGTCAATATCATAGTCTTTGCAGTAAATATCATAGTTTTTATACGCCCACATGAAAAGGGGGGCGTATATTGTCGTCACCCATGTCCGCCCGTCGGTCCACAATTGCTCATAAACAATCAACAAGTCGCAATTCTTGACTAATTTTTATGAAACTTGAGTTACTGAGTTATTGCCCATGTTCTCGAATGGCTCGTAAACAATCTACAATGTGCAATTCTTGACCGATTTTGATGAAACGATAGAGAGATGCTTTTTTGATGGATTATGACGAAACTTTGTGTGAGTCTTTATAATCACCAAGGATGAACCCTATTAAAAATCCTATTCCTATTAATTAAATGAGTTAAATAAAACCAAATCAGATCAATGAAAATTATCTAATAGGAGTTATTGTCCTTGTTTTTGAAAACGCGTGTGTATCTGTTCTTGAAATTTTTGTGGACACGATAGAGAGCTGGTTCTAGGTGGATTTTGATGAAATATGGTGTGAGTGGTTGTAATCACTCAAAGATAATTGCAAATCAAACTAATCGAAAATTATTTACTACAATTTATTGCTCTTGTTCTCAGATACATTGTGGACACGATAGAGAGCTGGTTTTCTTGATGGATTTTGATGAAATTTATTGTCAGTTTTCCTAATCACCCAAGGATGAACTTTAATTAAAAATCAAGAAAAATCTTCAAAGAAAATGAAATCGGAGATGTCTGCCGAACAAAACTGGTTGTGGGAAATTTTCGCTAATACATGCAGTGCAATTAAGAATGGTGTATACAAATGTATGTTTATTGAGAAAAAGATTAAACATATTATGGTATCACAGTTTGTGTTTATATGCCAAAATTTAAGATAGCCTTGCGCAGGATGGTGACATGCGCCCACCAGCAGCTTTAATTGCAAGTTTAAATCATTGTTTATTGTCCATTCACATTTGGTTCATTTCTATTTTATTTTTATTTTATTTAAGTTTAAGCAGACACAATAAAAATCAAAAGAATCCATATATTAAAGAAATACATAAATAGTTTACCTGTAGGCCAAAGTACGATAGAGACAATATTTTAGAATAAACAATTTTACCACTAAAATCAATGTACATGTATTCCTGTATCGTCAACTTGTTGTTATTCTTCGTCGGACGAAGTGTGTACAAAAGGCCTATAAATGCAGGACTGCGATGCAAATAAAGAAATTAATGAATCGAACCCAGACATGCACAAACAGTCTACAGTGTATAAGTACTTCGGACTAAACTGAAAGTATCTGTCTACATAAAAACAACAGTAAATTCATCGTCTAAATGTTTTAAATTGGACATTAATGTGCCTGACTGTAAACTGTCTATAAACTCATAAATTGTACCATAATGCGCACATTGTGTATTACCTCCTCAGTTTACATGCAGCATTGAGATGTACTAAGGACGGATAATATCAATGTGGAGCAAAGTTACAATAATTATAGTAATAGCAACTGTGTATAATAATGTCTGCTATTATAAAAGTCGATTTACTGGAACTCCTTTACCTAATAATTCATTACTGATATAGACCACTAGTCACATTGATCTTAGAAATGGTTTACTACAATTTTAGAACACTGCTGAATCAATGGTTTCTTGGGTTTTTTGCTCACTTCGTGGTGCTCACTAAGCTTTGAATAAACAAGGAGTAAAGTGTTTAGTGCTAACATTGTTCAAAACCTGGGCCGAATTAATTGAGCAAAGATGGTTTATTGTAAATTCATCATCATAAGAAGGTGGTAAAAAATCTCAATATTCAGAAATCACTTTTTTTTTTTCGTAGGTCGAGCAATTATTGTTTGCTTCAATTTATGAATACCATGTACCAAAACCTACATAAATGCGTCCCTGGACTTATCTGAATTTTTTTAACTTATAAAAGCCTACTTGTTGTTATACGCCAATAAAACTATTTAAAAACTTGCGTAAATTTCATGGATCGTGAAGCCCCTTGTTAATACCGTACCAACGTTTTATTATTCTAATCGCCACTTTAAATGATATATATTTTTTAAGATAATTTGTAACCAAATGAAGGGAAGACATTCAAGATATAAACCAAGTTGCCAGTCCTGTCTATTTCATTCTGGAAATTTTAAAAAAAGGACCTCTTAAAACAACATGGGCATAATAATTTGTCATTATTGACTGTCTTATATATCTAGATCTAGATGCCAAGACCCGGAGCTTTTTGACTTAGCTCCTATGCCTCGTTTGGGCTTCTTTATTGTTTTATGATCCTTATAGACTGTCCTAGATATCGTAGACTAAGATCTAGTCCACACACCTCTTGTTTAATCTCAACCCGATTCTACTTTCTTTCCTTCGTGATCAATGATCAAAAGTTACTTTCAAGTTTTCTAAAATAAACCTGTTATTAGATTTTTGTATTTTTATCTAAAATATATTAACTAAAAATATATAAATATATTGATTATTTGCCTTGATTTTAGACATTTGTTTAGACGTGAGATTTATTTCTTATCAATAATCTCAATAAATGGTGTGGAGGGGATCTTAATTTTAACTATATAATGTAATTAATTTTGTTGCAAAATAAAATATATGTAAAGAAAAAAACCTGGATTCCTATTCATTCCTTAACTTTTCTATCTTCTACCAGTGTTTGAATGAAATAAAAGTTAAAAATAAGGAGAAAGACAGCATCTTTACTCTAGAAATTGTGACAGACTAGAATCAGTCCTCAGATGTTCCTTTATACAACAATAATACAGATAAATATTTTATGGAATCAATTTAAATTCTTAAAGAAGGATTTTCTGTGTCTGAGATTAGATTTCTCTGAGAAACACCCTTTAAAGTACCAGATGATCAAGTGTAGTGACTTGTATAATTTCATGAAGCATTGCACAAAACCTTTTTTAATACAGTAACAGCATTTATTGTTCAAACCGCCAAATTAAATGATACTTTTTTAAAAGATAATTTGTAACCAAATGAAGGGAAGACATTCAAGATATAAACCAAGTTGCCAGTCCTGTCTATTTCATTCTGGAAATTTAGAAAAGGACTTCTAATAACAACTTGTTGATTATAATTTTCATTTCGAACACGAATACAGAGGGATTAGATGGGGTCAACTAGAATTTGAAGTAGCTCAGCTTTCAGGACTGCGTTAAAGGCAGAACTTTTAGGGTGATGTACAGCTTTTAGGACCAAGTCCTTGGTAGTAGAACCAATTGCTTACTAGCAATAGATGATGTTGCTAACTTCAAAGATCAAGGCCAGGAGGTCTTATTGACCACCTCTAGATACCAAGATCCGGAGCTTGTTGACTTAGCTCCTATGCCTCTTTGGGCTTCTTAATTGTTATTTTATGATCCTTATAGACTGTCCTAGATATCGTAGACTAAGACCTAGTCCACACACCTGCCTGGTTTAATCTCAACCAGAATCTACTTTCTTCCCTTCGTGATCAATGATCAAAGGTATATTTTTGGTTACATTTATTTTTAAAACTTTTTTATCAGCAATGATGCTAATTAAAAACGTTTTTTTTTATTAAGGATTGTGCAATACTTTCTCCTTAAGCTAAACGTCAACTACATCTAAACCTATTCAGTTCTAAAGGTGTGATTCTTAGATACAGTCAGCCCAATAACATATAATCTTTTTAAACCTGAAATAAATTGAAATTCTTCAAGACAAAATAAAAACCTTTGTTATTTGTTGGAAATCAAAGGAAAAACTCTGTTGTATCTCAATTTCTACTATTGTAAAATATAAACTATCCTCTTTATTTCATTCCATTTTATTACTGGGACGACAGAATACAAAAAATATGGTGTAAGTACAAGCTAAATCAAAAGGGGTAATATGTAAAAAAACACTAATATATTTCTTGAACATCCTACTTAATTCTATCTAATTGATCAAATTTAATTTGTTTTAAAAGGATTAATGATAAATGGAAAGTACTAATTTTTAATTACACGTTTATTTCGCTTAAATCTGTTCAGTAGATTTCTTACGCCTAACAAAAACAATATAGATCTTAGATGTTCACGTAAACTTTTAAATAATTAAATTAACTGTTGGATTTTTTAAGTTACAACTTTTAAATATGTTCAGGGACACATTTGGCTAGATTTTGATGTGAAGTTTTCATAAATTTGAGCAAAGCAATAATTCGGCTTACAACATAAAAAACGACCTTCAATGTTTTATTTAGAAATGAGACATTTACCAAACCAGTATATTTTAAAAACACAAAAAAATTTATTAATTTTAATTTATTTTCCAGAACCAAATTGTAAAAATTCACCAACCCAGGCGATTTTAAAAGCAAGAAGCCCGGAGTTACATATTTCTAATTTCTAGAAACCATTATTCAATATAAATTAATTTAGAACTTTTATATGAAAATTACAAGAATAAAAATTCAATTTAAACTGATTCAAAACGGGAAATTCTTGAAACTATGGTATCAACTGAGAAACTAAAGAGTAAACTGCGAAACTAACGAGTCAACTATGAAACTAAAGAGTCAACTATGAAACTAAGGAGTCAACTATGAAACTAACGAGTCAACTATGAAACTAACGAGTCAACTATGAAAATAAGGAGTCATCTATGAAACTAAGGAGTTAACTGAGCAACGATGGTTTCAGCTGATAAACTATTATATTTACTTAGAAGGTAGCTTGCACGGCACGATAATATACGCCTACTGGCAGCATTGATTTTGAATAAAAACTTTGCAGTACAGCATTAATCAGCGGAATGAAATATTTAACCTTCCGTCATATACTTTTTTTTCTAGGGTGGAATAGGGTTCACTTGTGGGTGATGACAAACAATTTCAACAAGTTTCATAAAAAATCTGTACAGAATTGTGCTTCGTAGAGTGTTTATGAACCAAAATTTGAATGCGTTTTCAAGAACAAGGCAATAACTCATACTAAACATTATTCGATTTCACTGATTTACAATAGGGTTCATTTTTAGTTATAACACACTCTCACACCAAGTTTCATCAAAATCGGTCAAGAATTGCACATTGTAGAGTGTTTACGAGCCATTCGAGAACATGGGCAATAACTCAGTAACTCAAGTTTCATAAATATTCGTCAAGAATTGCGCCTTGTAGATTGTTTATGAGCAATTGTGGACCGACGGACGGACATGGGCGACGACAATATACGCCCCCTTTTCATGTGGTCGTATAAAAACTATGATATGAACTTCCAAGACTATGATATTAACTTGCAAAACTATGGTATTAACATGCAAAACTATGGTATTTACTTCAAAAACTATCTTAGTCACTTAAAAAACTATGGTATTTACTGAGAATCTGGAAATGGAAGAAAACTACTCTGAAACTAGTTTTGTTGACTAATATCTTACATGTCTTACAGACAAGAAGCAGTGCTCAAGCCACATGACATGATCTTTAACTACGTTACGTTTTTAAAATACGCGACCTGTTGATTATGTATAACAGAATAAAATTATGGAAGCTACAAACGTTCTTCTTAAGAAGATTAAAGCTCTGAGAAGGAAAAGGTGGATATATCAAAATATACCTTATTTTCTGCCTATAAGTTATGTATGAAAGTTATTTTAAATTTACGAATTCTGGCTGAAATAGAATCGAGCATGCTTCTTATAATTGTAAGGGCCATTTAAGCAGGAAGTAGTAGTAGAACCACAAATACATTCCTGTCTGTCTGAATGTAGAATTGTGCTTTAGGTATTTAAGGTTTAAAACTGACACCGAGACAACTCTCTGAAGTACTGACACAGGCATTAGCCTTTTGTACAATACACCTTGGCAAAGTATATTGTATAATGTTTTTTTCTGTAATGAATGTATAATGTTTTATCAATGATTGATAATACTGAATAATTCAGTATGAAATCAATTTATTGGTATTGGAATATTTAATTGTGTTATTATTTAAAAATTAAAGAATATCACTTCTTACCTGACTTTAGTTCTCTACGTTCTGGAATTCTGTTTACTTTCTAGGAATCTGTTTACTTTCTGGAATCATGTTTACTTTCTATAATTCTGTTATCTTTTTGACAGTCAAATGTTTTGTTAGATGATAAATTTTACGTTCAAAGGATCTTGGCTAAAAACATTTGGTTGGTACAAATGTAGATGACGTCGTTTCCATCTGAAATTGGAAATTAAAATCCCTGGATATAAAAATATACCATCCAAATTCTGATGTATGCTTCAATTTCCCTTTAAAAAAAGATTATATTTCTTTTAAAAAAGCAACAGAAAGGGACATTTTAATCTCATTAGTAAATTCCTCACATAATTAAAATAAAAGAACACTTACCATTCCCAATTGATGTTTAATGTTCATTATTCCGTGTATTCTAATTCTTTTCTCAATTTTTTGCTTTAATTATCCACTGACTCTTCTTTGTAGTCTTGCTGTTTTGCTCCAATTGTGTTGACGTGGAAAGAAATATAGGAATTGTTTAATTAAAAATGAAAACTAGTAACGTCATATTTTAAACATATAAAACTATATCTCGACGTTTTTAAAACTTAAAAGGGTCAGTAAACAAATGTTTAAAAGTTCACCTTGAAATGTTTCTATAATATTATTATGCTTTATGTGTAATAAACTCTTAAATTAAGCGTTTAAAAATTAATGGTTTGGTTTTTGGGGTTCATATTTTACATAAAGAATGATTTAGGAGTAAATATAAAACAAAACGACCCTTTACTAAATAATACCTACCAAAAGATCACAATATAACTTATTTCTTGTTGATATCTTGGGTAAAGATTTGAATATGTTGAAACAATAGTGTGGGTGAAAAGTGTTCAGATAAAGCTCACTGTAGTGGACAAGGATTGGATGGTGGTGATTTGTTCTTAGATAGTTCAGTTCAGATTTTGCTTCTTTGAAATTCTGATTTTAATTGGTTTGTTTGAATTTTTATCCAATCAGAATGAACATTGTATGTGTCGGGTTTGATATTTGAAACAATGAAACAGACTGTATTGAAGAAGACAGTTAAAAGATAAATAGATGCTGAACTTTGTTCTTCAAATGTTAAAAATAGCGATGGCCATCCTAATACGCCCACATTTGTAATGGTAGCCAATTTGTCTGAGAGGTTGACAAGAATTATCGGTAAATGATGAAAGATTTTTCTTGACATTAATTAAATTTCGGGGAAGGGCGGGATTGATTCTCCCAGATGTACAGGCCTAGGGTGGAACGAATATTGAAGGTCCTGGGTTCAATCCCGGCAAAGGTCGAGATAAACCTTCGGATTTTTCAGCCCGGTTTCCCCTTGTCAGTGATGCAGGTCGGATGGACTGACATTGAAAAAGCGTCTAGTCGTTTGGATGGTACAATAAACTGAACTGAGGCCCCGTGTGCTACAGGCTGTGCACGTTAAAGATCCCTCGGCAGTTGGAAATCGCGAAAGAACAGGCTAATGCCGCTGTCCTGGCAAAATTGTCCTCATAGCACACTGAATGGCGTCGCCCGTCTTCATTAGCCCATAAGGTGCAGAACGGTAGGACGTAAAACACTAGGGTGAATATTAAGTCCTTTAGGTATTGCTGTATTTAATCTTAATCCAATGGGCTTTCCTAGATTGACGGAATTTGGTAGTTTCATCTTCGGGCAAGTCGATTTCTATGCGCTCATTTGGGGTTAGGGTGAGATCGTCAAGTGAGTGGTCGTCAAGATTGAAATGGTTAGAAACAGGCTTGTCTTTTTAAAATTAATATCTGATCTGTGAGCATTAAAACGAGTTATATCAACATAAATTAAAATAGCATTTGAAGGAACTTAGAGATTTTTTATTTTTTTGACAAAGTCAGTTGTGTCCTTAGGGTATGCTCGATGATGACATGTTAGTGGTAGTAAGAAATAATCAATGTAATCTGACACTGCATACGAACTACCACAGTCAGAGATAATCGGGAGGCCTTTAGAGATTCTATAATGCATGAACCAATCCTTGGTAGGATTCTTATGAATCTTAGGCAAATTGTAAGTGTCTCTCACACTTTCTGTCCAAATTGTTATGGATGGATATTGAAAAACAATATGAAACGACACCAGATAAAGTGCATAGGTCAAGAAAATGCACCCGGAGTGAAGTCAAGGAAGAACCTACTCTTACAATCAGACATTGCATGTTGGCGTTTCAAATTAAATGCATCTAATTTGCTTAGAAAAGAAGTTTTTTCAATAATGACAGTTGATTCTATATCAGAAATTGCTCAAAATGATGTCTCTATTTTATGGCACTTGGAGAGGGCACATTACTCCTCACAACGAATGCGTTTAGCATCCCGGTTATTATTGGAGCTGAGAAAATTAGTTGCAGATACCGGCCATGAAAATCATATATGGGATTTTATAAAGCCAGAATTCTTCGATATCGTGGCTCCAGCTGCATAAGAAGTTGCTATACCAATGTTTGATGATGGAGATGAATTAAAATCACCATCGAATTGTTTGAAACTAAAGTATGATATTGTGCGATTGGCTAATTTTAAATGGAGCTTTGTTGATAAAGGAACTGATTGAAATGACAAGGAGGGAAAAGATTGCAAAATATTTTTGCATCTAATGTCGCTCAAATTCAAGACAAAGCGACAATTTTCTAAAACAAAAGAAATAACAACCCCATCAGATATTGAAGTTCTCAACAAGCATCTTGTTAGTGAATTAATAACATGCTCCTTGCATGATTCAAAAGACAATTTTTTTCATGTTCTGAAGTTTCTGCAGTGCTGACTCTTGTCATACAATAAGAGACGCCCTGGTGAAATAGATGCAATCAGGTAAGTTATCTAGGGATATTGTCAGCTAAAATCGAGCTTCTTATCTGTTTTTAATATTATAACTACTGACATGTTAGAAAGACATCTACTGGAATTCCAGGATTTGATGATCGTACGTGGAAAGGTAAAAATAAGCATATTTGTAATAATTTGTAAATATATTAAAAAAGCAATGTTATAAAAATTGTATTTTCTGTTTGGCTTGAAGATTTTTGATCTTTACAGAGAGTAATGAAATTTTAAAGTTTAAAGGAATTGTAAATGTTTTTTCTACTTGTATATCAGGGACACTATAGATTCAATTTACACCATTCCAATTTTCTTTCTGGCGTGTGTGGTTCTAGCAATTCCACTAAAGGTCTTATTAGATATCAACATTAGCTTCTGATAGATGTCCTCTATGACATCATTCAGTTAAAATTGTGCAAATTGATGCTATCAATGTCCCTATTGCACATAAACAACCTGTTCACAAACTCTTTAAACTAGACTATTATTATGATGAATGATTCATAAATAATATGCCTTTCAGCATGGAAAACCGGTCCCTGTCATAATACCTGATGATTGCAAGAAGCCTTTAGAATATATTGTAAATTCTGATAGTCGACAAAGAGCTGGAGAAAATAGAACAGATTTTTATTTCCAAACTCTGGTGAAGATAATCATAATGTATAACATTCATTTATGATCTACATGGTAAAATGAATTAATAAGCAGATGTCTTTAACTATATTGCATTTATACGCCTACATTATTTTTTTTTTCAGAATAGTTTATTGTTTATAAAGATATACAAAAGTTACAGAAATACAATCTTATACAAATTTATAACAATTACAATTATAATTACGATATAATGAAGTTATTGAATCATCTATAAATTTACATGCCTATTATGATCATATGTTCTTAATATATATTATTTTCCTATTATGCCAATTAAAGTAATTTTTCACATGTCAGTGGTGTAAATGTAAGAGTAAGCCAACAGGAGGTACACTGACACACTGTCACAGGTTATCTACAATTTTAAATATCTGGTTATTTATGAAGTACTCAAACAGATGAGATTTGAAATGTTTCATATTAAGCGACTAATATATCCAAAATTTAACTAGTGGTCAAGGGTGAAAAACTCATTGTCCCTGCTATATGCAATTTTTGTACGGTAACACATACTACCAAAACCCATATTAAGATGAAAAGGCCCAGAAGTTGCATTTGTACGTCGATTCTGTCTCAGGTCGCAGAAAACAATGAACTCACATGCATGTTCGGACAATACGTCACAGAAGGAAGTATTCGTGAGATTCAAACAAAAAATCGCAGAAAAAGTTGCGCAATGTATTAAACGTCCGTTAGTCCGTCCACAATTTTGACAAAAATTGCTGAAATTGTTTAAGGATGAACCTTTAAATCGAAATATATTCAATATGAATTATTGACCTTGTTCTTTAAAATGCGTTCGATTTTTGCCTTGTAAACGTTCTACAAGTCACAATCCTTGACCGATTTTGATGAAACTTGGTAAGAGTATTTGTAATCACCCAAGGATGAACCCTATTGAAAATCAGATAAATAGTTTTTGAAAACATGTTTAACTTTTTGTCTTTTAAGCACACTATACAAGGCACAATTTTAGACCGATTTTTTCGAAACTTGTTGAAATTGTTTAATATCACCAAAAGATGAACCCTATTGAAAATCAAAAATGTCGAAATATATTGAATATGAATTGTGGCCCTTGTTCTTTAAAATGCGTTTGATATTTGGCTGGTAAAACCTCTACAAGGCACAATTCTTTAAGGATTTTGATGAATCTTGGCATGAGTATTTGTAATCACCCAAGGATGAAGCCCATTGAAAATCAGAAAAATTTTAAAATATTTAGTATCAGTTATTGTCCTTGTTTTTGAAAAAGTGTCAAAATTTTATCTGGTAAACATTCTAAAAGGCTTAATTTTTACAGATTTTGACAAATCTAGCTGAAATTGTTAATTTCCACCCAAGAATGAACCCTATTGAAAATATGAATTATTGCCCTTGCTCTTTAAAACGATTTCGATTTTGACTCCTAAGTCACAATTCTTGACGGATTTTTATGAAACAAAAAGTATATGACGGAAGGTTGAATATTTGATTCCGCTAATTGTTACTGTGCTGTCAAGTTTTTATTCAAAATCTATGCTGCCAGTGGGCGTATATTACCTTGCCTGGCAAGCTATCTTTTGATATATAAACAGGAGGCAGCAAAAATATAAAACACTAACAGAAGGTATTAGTAGTGTGTGGAATTAAGAGTGGAATTAAGATGAACAAGGTTGGGGTTATTTGATTGGTCTGTAAACTGCAGCATGACCACGGCGTATGTTACCAATGTACCCAACATCTGTAAAAGATAAAACCATGCATTGGTTCATGAAAGTGACAGCATTGAAGAAACTATTCGGGAATTTAAACAAACAATTCCTCGAAATTTCTTTTACTTAGGGTGGTCTCTGATCGTTTAAATGTTTCTTATTTTATCAAAATATAATGCTAATGAACAATGCATTAACTGATTGGTTTAAGCTATCTCGTATCAGCAAACCCCAAGGGGATAGATAAAGAAGGGTTAAAAGTGGATCTTGGAGACACCGTCGCTATAATTTGTCACTCGGTTTATCAAATATTTGTAGTAAAAGAAATTCTATTCCTTTATCACCATAATCATAAGACTATTAAAAGAAGTCTTACAGCTAAAATTGCTGTGCTATCCAAGATGAACAGATCACATATACTGTATCCAATACTCGGTCCATTTACTCTGTTAACAAACAATGAGATCTGAAAATTATAATAGAATAAACCAAAAGATCCAACATAAAAGCAACATGCAACAGATTCAGCTTTACAGAAACTTTTGAGATTTGCATGGATTCATGTAAGAAGTTAAACTGTGAGGCTAAAAAGATATAAAAATAGCCTAGCAATATTCAAGGTGTTCAAAGTGTTGAAATCGACTAACTGCTAGAAGTATGGATCAAACTTACTGAACGTTCTGTTTTCTGTGTCATTTTGGTTAGATTCATTGACAACAAGGCATTCAGTGGTTTGTGAGCCTAAAATTGACAGAATTATGTATAGACCAACACGAGGTTAATATTCGAAATAAACATTTTTTTTCGAATATTAACAGAGGGATTTGAGGTCTATATCTAACTTACAATCCAAGGCAAGCTATGTTTCTTATTTACTATTAACCCCCTTTTTCAGATTCGTCCACAGGTTAATACATGAAATAATCGTCGTCGACATCAAAGATGAAACAATACCGTGGATTGTAAACAAATTTAGTTACATGATTATACCCCTCTGAACTGTATGACATTGCTCGTCTTGATAAGCCTATAAGGTGTAGAAGAGTAGGAAGTAAAACACCATTCATTTCATTTCATTTACTATCAAAATGTTCGAAGCTACTATTTAAATCAATATCCAATCTATTCAGTGGTGTAAGAGGCCACGGATGTCGTAATAAATGTTTATTGTGGGACTGGATATATAACATAACTACCAGTGTGAAAACAAAAATTGAGATAAACATTACCTTCAAATTTAAATTGGCACCCATAAAAGAGATGGCGCAAGCGGAAATCAAATTGGTTGCCGTTATAAAGCTGATAAACAATCTTTCATTATTGGACAAGGTGTTTCTGATCATTCCAAACAGCATAAAACAGGCCATGGGTATAAATGTGGCAAATAATCCAAGCAGATAATGTTTGACAAGAGAGTTGGCTGCGTCCAAACAGTCGATCAAACTAGTATGTTCTAAACGTAGGTTTTCAATCTCATTCTCTATCTTTTCTCCTTCCAGGGTATCGTCCACGAATTTTTCTAAATTTTCATTCAAACAGGAAAATTCTTTGACAAACACAAATGTAAATGCACAAGTCATTCCCAGCAAGGAATACGTGTGTAATAGTACGAGAAGTTGGTTGAAGAATAGAAAAGTCAGAGTTAGCGGGTATTCACCAACACCTGTAAGATTTATGGGTGTATACATGGACTGTTTCTTTTGAGGAACTATCTTTGGTATCAATAAGCTGTAAATACCAGCATCAGCCAAAGAAGTACACAAGCCGAATATGGTGAAAGCAAACAGGAACTTTCGAATACATCGACTCCTTTTCAAGGGACCATATTTAATTTGATGTCCATCCAGCTTCTTACAAAACAAATTTAAACTTTTGCCGCTGGTCAGATAGGTAACGGTCGAGGTATATCCTGCACCAACGTGAAAGGTAAAAACAGCCAGTAATGATAGTATCCGTGACGATTCTTCTTCACTCTGCATTATATATATTAAGCGGAGAGGAATAATCCAGATAATAACATTTATCACCACAAAATACATCCAATAAAACAATTTAATGAGAAATCGACATCGATCATGTTCAGAGTACACAGGACTATACAAGGAAACCAGTCTTCCAAGTTTGATGTTAATTTTAAATAAACTTGATGTAGAAAGAATATTTCGATCTTGGATAATTTCTTTTTCTTCCATGTTCAAATCTGTTCAATACTTCTGATAACAGCTATTTTGAGCGAAATGACGATGAAATTTATAAATGAGGCTTTTAGCGATAGTGTTTGGTTAATTGTCGTTATATTTGTTCATTGATTGTTTTTTCGCAATTATTGAATTCGCTCATGACCAGTACTAGTACGAAGCATGCTGATTCTATTAATATGGACTCCATTTTAGAAAGTTTTAAATCATACTTTATCCTAGTCCTTCTCCTAATTATTTCCTTGCATCATGGGTTTCAACCACCTTGCCTTATCGATGAGTAATTTTTTCAGGAGTATTCAAATGATATGGTCAAACTCTACAGATGTCGTCGTATGGAACGCCGTAACTGCCTTCTGTTAGTATTTTTGCAGTATCAGCATCTTTTTGTATTATCAGCATCATCTTTTTTCTGTTATCATCTTTTTGTATTATAAGCATCATCTTTTTGCCGTATAAGCATCTTTTTGTATTATCAGCATCATCTTTTTGTATTATCATCTTTTCGTATTATCATCTTTTTGCATTATAAGCATCATCTTTTTGCAGTATCAGCATCTTTTTGTATTATCAGCATCATCTTTTCGTATTATCATCTTTTTGTATTATCATCTTTTTGAATTATCAGCATCATCTTTTTGTATTATCATCTTTTTGTATTATCAGCATCATCTTTTTGTATTATCATCTTTTTGTATGATCATCTTTTCCGTAACTGGCCGTAGGTTTACGGAAATCAACGTTAATCTTCGTAAAAAGTCGACGTAAAGAAGATGTCGTAGACTAGGTTAATGAGACGCAACTTTTATTTTGTCAAAATGGATAATATTTTAGAAAATTTGCACCTTCCATTGCATACGCCTGCCTTTCAAAGAGAAAAAATAACTCCTGATTTAGTTTGCCATTTGTCCAGATATGGAATGCCTTGGGATATCAAATTCTTTAGATATGATGAAAATCATAATAGAATGTATTAAGCATGCCCAGTCAGAATGCAAACACAACAGAATTGTTTTGATATATCAAAACAATTGTTAGAGAGTTTATTAGACTCTGGTTTCAAAATATCTGAAATTTCAAAGTTTCTGTCTGTATCGGAAAGAACTGTATATCGGCGAATGTCATTTTTTGACTTATCCGTTCGCAGTTTTACTCAAATTAACGATACTGAGTTAAAATCTGAAGTCAATGATGCATTGGCTCAATTTCCAAGAAGTGGGGAAAATATGTTGAGACAAATCCAATATCAAAAGGGAATTAATGTGAGCATATCTATACCTGTGGCCACATATAACAATACATGAAGATTTATCCAAATGGTATTAAAAAAACCTGGTGCAATAGAATTATTCAAATTCTTTTATTCATAGCACAAATAGTTAACAATAGCAAATTTAGTGTCACACAAATGATTTTGACATTGTTAGAGAATTAGCTGCAATACGATTCTCAATTTTCTCTTCATGCCAGACTTTGTCTGAAGACATTTAAAAACCATAGCATTTTCATTTTTCTAAACCCCCCGTGAAAATAGAACTTCTGACCTCCAACTACCTACATCAGACTGTCACTTTCAACTTCATACGTGATTCCCAACGTCCTAAATCTGATTACCATGTCCGACTTCCTATTGCTGACTTCTGACTTCCAACCAACTTTTGACTTCCTACCTCTGAATCTATATTCCTTCAGGCTCAAATATTTGACTGTTTACTGCCCCCACCCCGCCCCCTTTCAACAGCTTTCTACATCAGACCGTCACTTTTGACTTTCTACATTTCTACTTCTGCGAGTTCTTACTTCCAACTTCTTTAGCGTGACATGCTACCTTTTAATCAGTATTAGAGAAACATCTGTAAATGCCATCACTAAATTAATCGGAGACTGGGACTCATTAACCTAGTCTATGGCATCTTATTCACGTCGACTCCTTACGAAGATTACCGTTCATTTCCGCGAACCTACGGCCAGTTACGGAAAAGATGATCATACAAAAAGATGATATTACAAAAAGATGATGCTGATAATACAAAAAGATGAAAATACAAAAAGATGATAATATGAAAAGGTGATGCTGATAATACAAAAAGATGCTGATACTGCAAAAAGATGATGCATATAATACAAAAAGATGATTATAGAAAAAGATGATAATACAAAAAGATGATGCTGATAATACAAAAAGATGCTGATACTGCAAATATACTAACAGAAGGCAGTTACGGCGTTCCATATCGTCGTAATACTTTTTGGTCTGTAAGGTCAGCTGACTATGTCAATCTCTTTAAAAACGCCATTAAATAAGCAATAATAGATAAACTGTGGCTCAAATAGGTCACTTTTTTAAAAATTATACTTTGATTATCAACTCGACAAATATTAGTTGATAAGTCATGTAAATTGAAATAAAACCTTTAATTTTTTTTAAGGATTTGATTAACAGATTTACAAAATTGTAGAGGAAGATTTGTATATTGAAATCTGCTACTACATAATTTTCAGTCAAAATTTGCTGTTATGCAATTGATATTACAGAAAATTACGAAATGATTTTACTGTAGACTACTTATGACAGTTTGAACTTCAAATGTACATATAGGTAAACAAATGTTCATATTAACTTACAAATGAAAAAATACGAATGTATAAATTGATACTAAGCATAAGCAATTAGGAAATATGAAATAGCAATAAGGTAATGAGAACACTGAATTTTCAGCGGTTTTGTCTTCCAAGGGAAGGTGGTTAAAACTTCCATGATACATATGGGAATAGTTAGGAGAAGACCTAGGGTAAAACATGTTCTTATAAACCTATGACGGCAAATCTGCTTTAGGTAAGAGATAAAACACGACTACGAGGTTATGCTTGGATTTGTAAAACCTCGAAGTCAGAAAGTTTGGACCTCTTTCACAATCGGTCAACTTTCTTCCTTCTCGGTTTTACAAATCCAAGCATAACCTCGTAGTCGTGTTTTATCTCTTACCTAAAGCAACGTTTGGATAAATACATGGGTTCATGTATTTATCCAAATGTTGCTTTAGGAACATGAGGGTAAAGTATAGTTTAAATTTTCTGGTGTGGAAGAAATGTTACGAGACATTTGTTGGGCAAGATTTGTATTGTTACCGAAGAAATGTTAAGAGACACTTGTGTATTTGGATTCAGCTTTAATAGTAAATAAAGTAAAATTTTACTTGAGCAAATTTTAATTCACAAAAATTTTCATTTGTAGAACGATTTTTTATGAACAAATGTTGCTTTTGTTTAACTAATGTTAAAACTGATTAACAAATGATGACTAAGGATTTAGACGTCTTAAAATTGGGCTGTAATTTCTTCCATAATTATGTTTCTTGTCATGGAAATATGCTCGCTTTTTATATGCCTGCATGGATTTATGGAAGTTTATTTTGGTCAATTCTATCCGTCGGTCCGTCCATTCAAATTTGTTGTACACACGATAAACCCTTTTAACCCACCATAAATGTAATACCAACCATAAAGGTTTTTCGGAGAAATATTTCGACTTCATTCCAATCCTTAGTGTATGTCCTCTCTTCAGTTCCACCTTGGTCTTCTCAATATAACTCTTAGATATATTCACCATTTCATTTGCGGCATTTGAATTTCTCTTTCTATTCTTCGTAGCAGAGCTGTCACTGGAACATGGAGTACCATCCTTAATGGGTCGTTTTGCTTTAGTGCTTTTAGTGAAGTGGCCATTGATTTCAAGATTTGAAAAATTCCGTCCCACGTAATCTGTATGGCTTCACTGTTCCTACGGTACCTTCTTAATCGCGGGCAAAGGTAAAACATGTCCAGGACAGATTGCTGAAAAGGCTGCTGGTTATCCAGAACAATGAATCGAACGCGCCTTTTCGTTACACTGCTTACATTAATGCTTTTTTTTTTATATTAATGTCTTTATGATGAAAAATCTATCTCAGTATTGAAAGACAATGTGTACGAAGTGTATGCGCTCAATCGTGTCAGAAAAAAAAATCCTTATTCCAAATATCAAATGATATTGAAATTAAAATTAGATAAAGACAACAAAATATAAATATATTTTCCCTCAAAAGTCTTTATTTCTCTGCGCACATAAACCAGCATTACAGACGGTTTTGGGTTAATTTCACCCCACCCCCCACCCTACCAATAAAGAACAGAATTCAAGAAATTGTATCAACATCCTATTATAATGACGTTAGAAGAAAGTCCATCATTATCCACATTTCTGATCAAACGCTAATAGCATTCTCTTCGATGGCGATGAAAATAAACAAATTAGAAACCGACGACGGTTGAAACTTGATTTCCTACATTGAATATTAAAATAGATGAAAACTTTAATCTTCATTGAGTTCACAAAAAAATTAATATTGACACGTTTTTACCAAGACGTGGCCAATAATTCAAAAACTATACATAAAATTATCGTCAAATTCGAACTTTATGATCACACGAAATTTTATATTGAAAACCGTTTGTGCCATTAATAGAAATTGACCTAGAACTCACCATACGGATTTTTATTAAAATCAGATAAAAACGATAGTCTCTACGACTCTATATTGTGTTGTGCTCACAACCAAATTTTATCACTTTTTTTTTTACTGAGTCAAGGTCGATTTAACTCAAAAACCATTCATCGAAATATCGTCAACGCAGTTCAAATGGATATAATCATATGCACAAAATTTAAAGGTATAATAGGCGTAAGAATACACTCGTCCTCCGGCTTCTGTTTGTGTTTAATATTAAATAGGTATGCATCCCACACTTTACCAAATTTTAAAAAGCCACAATAAAAATATATTCGGAATTTTAAAAAAAAGTGAGCCAGCGACGATTCCATTCAGTTTGAGAATAAAAGCGTCTGGTAAATCAACGCCAAAACATCATTGTGCAATTCAACAGTAGGGGTCAAGGACGCGTGAAAACCCACATGTTAGAGTTACTTCCCTTTATATTTTACAATTTGAAAATAGCTTGATGGAAGTATTAAGCGTTTTATAATTAACTACATGATTTTGTGGATTTATAGAGGGATTTTGATGTATTGTTATGACACCAGGTAAGTCCACTGATGGATATATACTGTTATTGTCCAAATTTGAGTGAAATTAAATTTTTATGGTCCTTCTAACGCCTATTATCCCTTTAATTTAAATTGGACCAAAACTGTAGCTATCACGTTCACAAGCTAGGCCAAGGTACCTAGGATAGGGACCGAAGCGGCGACGAATAGCGGCAACGTCTATATACGACGCCATAGTGACTCATAAGCCGAAAAGGGTCGAGAATCACTGTTCTATAACTGTATTTTGCCAAATTTAAATCCCCTCACGTTCAATATGTATGTGTGTATCAACCATAAACATACTATTAATCATAGACATCATAAGATATCTATGCTATTAATAGTATCTGTGGTATCCACACAGAGTTATCTTTACTCTGTGGTATCCACATGGACTCAGTCCGCCAATTCATTTGCCATCTTTTTCAATGTTAAATCACGAAATTCAACCTTCCATAACTTTTTCCAGAAATCTCGTTGAAAGCTTTCCTGTATGTCACATGAAAGCCTGGCCAATACTTGGTTTCTGTACAAAATTTCAATATAGCATGACCATGAAAATTTTGAACTAAACAAAATGAAAGTAAACCACTACATTTTATCAACATCCGCTTGACTGTCACTGCAACAAAACCACTATTTTTAGAAATAACCTTCCGCCAATTAAATTTCTCATTATCTCAGAAATTCTGAAAGAAAATGCAATTTCAGATATCAAATTTCAAATCTAGACCAAAAATTAGTCAAAAATTGGCATTCACAAACCCCCAAAGGAAGGGAGAAAGAGGATTTCTAAAAATAGAACGTACATACAATGATACAATCATTAGCATAAAATGTTTTACTGGTCTGAGTCCTATATACACAGTGGGCTTCTCAATCTGTGTCAATAATTTTCGTACATTTAGATACGGAATTTAGAATAACAATATTGTATATTATTCGATTATTTGTGTGAAGGATAAATACAAAATTAAATTTAACCTAAATCAAACATAAAAAGGTCAAGAAATTTTTATACGAAGATAAAATCAAGAGCTTATCACATGATCTGTCAGCGACCAGCTGAGTTTGTAAATATTGTTGATTATTTGTCGCAAGTAAGTACAATTTTTAAAGACTATTTCCCCATGCCAAGTTGGTTAAATTGATGCATTTTATAGTTCTGAGTTTCATTTTTATTTTGCTCAAAACTCGGCGTTCGTATGCCCATTACTTCTTGAGAAAATAGTTTCTAAAAGCGGTCGATTTGGTGGAAATTTCCACAGAAATTCGGACAACGAGTTCTAAAAATAAATACCGGTCAAGAATATATTACAAGCATCTTCAACAAAGAGGTGGTCAATAATCAGAATATTGTCTTTTACAGTTTAACTTAAAGTTAAAAAGTTGATTTTCTTTGGTGACTCAATAAAATCAATTATCGACAAGACGTGACGTAAAAAAAAGTCGGTCATGTACTTCTCATTGATACTGACCCATTTTTATTCGGCAGACCTCCACCGACTTCTGAGCAAAAAAATATTTTGTCAATTAACCTCATTGTCATAACTAAATGAATTTTGAATGTGAATGCATATTTTGGTTGGTTTTAAAACCCGATTTAAATGATTAAAGCTCTTGTACAAAGCTTCTAAATGATTTAATAAGTGATGATGTTTCTAAAAATAACCTCTCTAAACTCTAACGTCTGAGGTAAAGTGAATTATTACATCATCATCTTTTTTATTCAATTTAACTAGCCTGATTGCAGGTATATTAGCTAATCACTTTAAATTTAGATATGAATCATTTCTATTACTTATGACTTATATTAAAATTTAATTTCTTCCTAGTTTTGCGCATGCAAAGCACATAGGCATAATAAAGTTTATTATAAATAGGGTACCGGTACACAATTTAGATATTAGAACTGATTATGTTCTTATACTGGTCACTAATAAGTTTACATCCAAAATAGCCCTACTGTCATCATTAGGTAGATTTACTGTTGGAATCTTGTGGAAATTTTGTTTTTATAGAATATTTGAGTTAAATTGTGAAAGATAAAGAAAAAAAGTTAAGATAAGAACAAATCCACAACATTTTTTTCACTGGCAATCATACAACAATATATCGGTAACTTTCTTGCCAAATTTCAAAATGTTTAAGAATCTGTTTACTAGTTATACATCAGATAAAGATTTCATATTTGTTCCTTAGAGATAAATATAGACAAACCATAATAGAACACAACTTAATGAGTAGCCTATCTATCTTTGTTTAAACATTGTGTTTGAATGTCAAAACTTTGTTTACATTGTGTTGAGGAGGAATACTGTTAAGAATTGCCTTATTTTGATAATTCATGAACAATATAAGTTTATGTATTTCCCTTGTGAGTAATTAATTTGTCAGTGTTTCTTTCCTTGTCTTTGTTAGTCTTGGTATTGAAGTATAGCATGAGAGCAAGTAATACTGTTAAATTCAGTTTTTTCTTCATAGTCAGAAAAAGATATACTAACATGTCCATTGACTTTTGTTGGTGAACTTGTTTTGATAAGAAATGACAAAGAATCCACCCTTAAAATAGCCATGGTGTTATTTGAAATCTGATTTTTAATCAAGAATGTACAGTATTTGGTAATGACGTTATAAAACATATAATTTAAGTGGGATTGCAAGAACACAGAAATGTTTGAAATTGAAATTATTCAAGTTGATACCATCAATGTCAAATGCAGACATAAAAATTTTCAGAAAATTTCAGACAACCTCTTATAATAAATTATTAAATATTATGTTTTTTATTAAAATTGATAAGTTGGTCTTATCTATAATTGTCATGAGAGTAATGCATGATATAAAATATGTCAGGTTTGTTTATATTGATAACAGGATCAGATAAAGTGTATTCATGAGTTATTTCTATTAAATGTGTCAAATATAGTAAATTTGTGTTTATATTTTTCTATTGTGGAATTGTAGGCCTACACAACAAGGTGAATATTATATGTCTGTTATTTTTTCATTTCTTATTTTTCTCAGCTAGCTATTAATATTTGGACAATCATAGCTTCTTTTCAGAAGGAAAAATTGATCTTTCTACATTATAATGAGAATAATGAGAAACTAAATGTGATTTAAGTTATGTTTAACACTGTCATTTTTGGTTTTAAAAGCTTATTCTACCTCATTAAATTCTCAAACTTGGCAAATTAGAGAAAAGGTAAACATGTATATATTCATCTTGTCCATACACATGGGTGTTTTATATTATCTTCTCTTTTAAGTTGATTGTTTAAACAAAGATATATCTGATTTTTATACATTGCAGATTTAAAGATGCTTCTGGTTTGTCAATGCCTTAATGTAAAAATTTATGCAAAAACTGTAAAACCTTGTGAGGGACAATTCTCAGGTAAGTTCAACCATTTTCATTCCTTGGTGGTGACTACCTCAACTGCCCACTTTAGTTCTTATAGAGAATATCCTACACATGTTTTTGATGTGATTGATACAGCCTGTAATATTCTAGATACCTTGATAGATGGATTAAAAATATTTTTAGTAAGATGCTTACTATTTCAGACTTAGTTGATGATTGTGGCGATAAACAATTAATTGGTTCGATAGGTCAGGTCACTCTTGATAAATCTGGTATATGTGTGGTAAGTTATTCCCTATTGATTTTTGATGATACAACTTTACACAAGACATTTTGCGACATTAGTCAGCATTGATAAAATACTGCAGAACCAAGACATGTATTTCTCAATTTTTGATTATATTTTATGGTGTAACAAACATAAAAGCCTGTGGAATACACACCTCATCTTACCCACAGAATCTTGTAGACCTATCATGCTAAAAAAAATCAAGAAATTGGCATTCTGCAGGCATCATAATACCTTCCATACACACCAAATAATTTGTATTTTGCCATTATTGTTTTCATTTTGTTGCTAGGAGCATGAGTTCTTAGTCCATCAACAATCTTGTCATCAGTTTCAACTATATGAATGTTTGAGTTGTAAAACCAAAACACATCTATTGGATGAAGAAGAAGGCATTGTTTTAGTCAACACAAATCTTGAGGTATGGTTGATTTTTTTGGGCAGCTAAAATTGAGCAGTATCAGCTTGTTGACAAATCAGAAGGGCTTAGATCATGTTACCTTTTTTCATGTTTTTGTTTATAATCTATATTTAAATGTGTTCTTAATTCAGTCAGATAGCTCGGTTATAGAACGACTTCAACAATCAGCGAATTACTCTGAACCATATAAAATCATCTTAATGAAACCGACAGATTTATCAGGAAATGCACCTGGT
Source organism: Nipponacmea schrenckii (assembly GCA_030562195.1). Lineage (NCBI taxonomy): Eukaryota > Metazoa > Mollusca > Gastropoda > Lottiidae > Nipponacmea > Nipponacmea schrenckii. The sequence continues at coordinate 13,625,330 of CM060201.1, forward strand.
TAGTATATTTTTGAGGTTACTGTTAGTTAGAGGGCCCTTGATAATGAGAACCTAATTCTTAATCCTTCTTAAAGAACAATTTGTTTATTTCTGATTGCTACCTTGATAGAACAATTAAAAATAGAATTTTGGATGTCTGGTAATAATGAAATTATCTTTCCCTTCATTGCTTTGAGTTTGGATGTTCGACATTAAAATACTGTTTATTCCTAATTTTAGTGATAACTTCTTTCTTTGTTCTTTTTATTACTTTGTGTTATTTACAAATTTCTCTTCTTTACATTTTTTTGCTTCCATTGTTAAAGGATTCAGACATATTTGTTTTCAAAATGGTAAGTGATATTTGTTCTGTAGGCCTTATATGTCGTACTGGTACTCCATCAAAATATTTGAAAAATATTATATCTCTATTTATTCAAAATGATACTTTTAGATCCCCGAGGTTTTGAGTCGCTTCAAACTCAGTTAAATGAAGTCCAAAAACAGCTGAATGATTATATCATAGAAGAAGAGCAGAAAATGGAAGCCAGAATTCGGTGAGTCTATTAGAACATAGGATCATAACATTATGTCATTGCTTGGTTACAAAAACTTGGATGTAAGTTCTATTACCTCCTGGCTTGTGACTTCATCTTTCCTCATTAGGCCAGTCAGCTCAGTTGTAAATAGGTAAGGATAAGATAATACTGAAAGTTCAATCTGTAGAGATTCAAACTAGGACCAGTTGGTAGACAGGATACTCATGAACTTAAGTTGTTAAAAAGAATGGTTTATTTTTCTTTTTGGTATATAAGCTGCTCTGGTGTTTTAAACTTGTAATTTTGTGGAGTGTTGAAGTAAGAAAACATGTATTTTGACTTGCTATTGAATTGCACTGAATCCTTATTCTGAGCCATAAGAAATGCAGTTTTACTATGATATTATAAGGCCAAAGATGTTATGATGGCCTCTGGAGTTGCCCTTAAAATCTGACTGAAATTTCTGCTTACTTATGGTACAATTGACCATCAGATGAATTTTTGTTTGAGTCGACATAGGTAACACAGTGATCTCAGGAACTTGTCATAGAAGATTAATAATAATTTGTTGTATGTTTTCAGACGCTATGAGGACGAACAGAGAACAACATTCCAACAATTTAAAGACAAAGCTAAGGGTGAAAAGAGAAAGATGATTAGTCTAGTTCTGAAAGCTGCTGAATCTGTTGTAGATGAAGAGAATGATAAAGATATGGATTACTTCCCTTCCAACAGTAAGTTCTTTCCCCTTACAAAGTTAGAAGATGAGATGTAGTATTGAAAACTACCTTAAAATGCCATAGAAATTGTAATGGTAATGCTAGTTTTTTAGCATCCATGAGAATTAATGTAACTTTTCTTTAATTTTTTAAAGAATTCCATTGTCCTGTTAAGATTCAGTTTTTTCTCCAATGGAAACTAGTAATTAAATATAAATGGAATTAGAGGTGAATTACTTGTGGTAACTTCAGATCATTGGCATATTACTAAACTTGGGATCAGTGGTTGCTATTTGCTATAGTGTCTCAATCGCTATACTTGTCTTATATATTAAATTGACCATTTTTTCAGACGAACACAATATGCAATCAAGTAGTCCTGCCAAAATTAAAGCAAACAAAAATAAGGTACATGTAATTCAGTTTAAATTTTCTATATCTTGAGGCAAGTAGGGATGGGTAAAGTAAACGAATATTTTATCATAGTTGCTAGGAATCTCAAATTTTCTAAAATGTAGCCTTTGCAAGGTCTGTCATCCAGTATTCTCTTCAACAAAGTTTTCCCTTTCCAGTATTTAACTAATTTATCTGATCTCAGCTACGAAATAATGAAATAAATACTATTTATTATAACATCAACAGATACCGGTGAGCTAAATTCACAAACACTGTCAACTAAATTAGATACCGGTATTCATAGTTTTATAATTTTCATTCATTTAAAAAAATAAATAAAATTTTTACAGCCAAAATCTGGTATCCGAAACACGTCTCAGTCATTTAGTGGTGGATATCATCAGTCAGATGTGGATTCAGAAGCAATGTTTATGTTGGATGAATTAGATCATATACCAAATGATGAACCTTTTTATGAATCTGATGAGGAAGGTGATATTAGTCCTAGTAAGTGTTAAAAATAACTATAGTAGGTCTGGGCAATATTAAATATTATTACTGAGTTTTTCTTTGATTTAATATAATGGTTATAACAGGAAACACATAGGCATGTTACAGTATAAAACACTTCTTTAATAACAAAGCACATAATCAGTTGAAATGTATTTTGGGATAAAAGATTATGTTTGTTAATAAAAGTGTCTTGTGTGTTAATCTATAGACAAATATGACGTGTTCACACCCTTTTTAACTTTGTTGAATCTTGTATCAGTTATTTAACTGGGACAAAAAGGCATGTTGACTTACTCCATACTATACATTATTCAATTTGGGTAATCAAGACTTTTTATATTTCCTTCTATTAAAGTGAAATCATATGAAGAAACACATCATCCATCTAGATCCAGTCGACAGAATCTTTACTCCTCATCAGTACCTATATCGGTACCTAGTATGTGGGGTCAGAGAAAACATAGTACCGAAGATGAAGATGATGATGATGAGGTAAGTACAGTTATGAGGATGGTTGTTGTTTCAAACTTTGAACTTAAAGGGCCTAAAAACCTTCAGAATACATCTTGTTAATGATAAGAGGAGGAGAGGCATCGATTGTAACAAATACTTTCTTGAGAAATTGGATGAAACTGATTAAAATCAGCTTGGTATTTCTCCTGTTGAGCTTCCTTTGTTTTCATTTGATCTGAAATTTGACCAAATAATGACTTGCCCAAGGTTTATTTGTTGATAGACATATACTTTTTGTCATAATATGCATTACTTAAATATTTTAATTGTTAAATTTCTGGTGGTGAAATAAAGCAAATCAGTAGACAGAAATTACTTTCATATTTATTGTTGATAGCTGATTATATTTGATAAAATGTTTTTCAGTTAACTCCATCTGATCCAGACCATTTAGGTGACAGAATGAAAGCCTTAGCAGAAAGTATCACAGATAGTGGACGTTATATTTTTGGTGATAGACCCAGACCACGAATAAACACTGGCGATTTCGGCCATTAGCTGTTTCCAATAACACCTTATATTTAACAGCTGACAAACCATTTAATGAAATTTTAAGTAAACTGATATCATCTTGTGAAAATATGGAGAATGCAAATGAATTTTTTGTACTGATATCATTAACCTTGGAGAAATGATAAATTTCAGAAAAAAGAAAAAACATTTAGTTATGTGTCATTAGATACTGATTAGTCATTGATAGTTTATGAAATAATCTTTCTACCCATGGTAATGATGGAAATGCAAACTTTTGGGAATTAAAAATTTGATGTATTAAGTTTGTTTCAAACTATGAATGATTTGTTGAGCTGTTAAATAGAAATTTATCGAACCATGGGCATTTTGTTTTTTAGTCTCTTTCTATATTTTGTACTGATGTAAATAGTTAGAATAGGCATTAGGTAATGATCCTCATTTTATATCAAAATATTTGTTTCCTTAAGATATTATCATTCTATGCGTAAAAAGTAAGACTTATTGAGAGAAATGTGGCTTGAAAATAATCTTACAGCATACAAAACATTATAAATGATAATCTGACATTTAGTATATGTACCTCAGAATATATCCTGAGATAAGTACACAAAAGATTTAGTAGTCAGAGATATAGGCAAACATAAAGATTGTAGATTCTATACTAATTTAAAACCTGGAAATTCTGCACAAAAAAGTATCTCTGGCATAGAAAAAGGTTCAATCAATATTTAAGGCCGAAGTATTTTGATCCCTTACTTAACCTGTGGTTCCAATCATGAGGCAAAAGGTGAAAGTTAGTGAGCCATTGCAGCTCATGATAATAATTTATTATCTGTTTAATATTAGTTCTTAAAGTAAGAACTAAGCAATAAGTTTAGAGGTTGTATTTTGTAAATAGATTTTATTATTTTAAAAACCAAAAAATTGTGCTTTCAAAGTCATAGTGCTTATCTAGTGTGGCCATATAATCAGGGTTTGATTTTGGTTGTATATTTTTTTCATTTACACCATTAGTATATTTTCATATGTTTGATACTAGTATGTCACTTACTTTATAACAGTATAATGCCATAACAGGCTGTGGCAAGCATTTATAAATATAGTCATCTAATTTTCTCAGCCACATAACTGTTTTATAATTAAAAACTAAAGTCTGGTTCACTTGTAGTTCAACTTGTAGTTTAATGTGTAAACTTATAAGGGCAGATGATGAGTGATATTTGTGATTCAGACAAAGGAAAACCAGTCATTGTCAACTTTCATAGTCACATTTGCCTGGAGGGATTCTGTTGTATAGCAGGTAAGTCCATTGATAAATGAAGATTCATTTTGGAGAGTTTAAAAATTCAAATATTTGGTTCATCCTTTAAAGTTTCATAATTTTATTTTATTTGTTTATATTCATTTGGAGGCTTTTACCATTATTTACTGATCATAATTCTAATTCTAAAACCACAGAAGGATATATTCTTATAGTTATTTGTGCTACCAGTTGATAGAACAGCAATTTTTCTACATAGCTAATTGTCCTATTAATTGATAAAACTCTAAATTAGTTTGAAACTTTTCCTATTTGTAATTGTGTGTTAAATCAAACAAATTTTGTTAAAATAGAAAATTTACAATGAAATCGAATATGATTAGAATTATTACATTATTTCATTTTCTCATAATATAAAGATCTGTTGTTGTATATATTGACTATTCAATTGATATTAAATACTACTTATACTTATATTGTATAACACTCTAATTATCATTATTTACATTTCATACTAATTGTCAAGTTGGAAAAATAATGTACTAATTTAGTTTGAAGAAGTGATCTCCTTTGTATTAAAAACAATAAATGTTGAAGACTCTTTTGAAGTGAGCTGATTGATTTTGCATTCAGGTTTAATATTTTATAAGTTTCTTTCTGCATTAAACTTTTAAAGTAAGCTCATTGAATTTGCTCATTCAGGCTTAATGTTAATGTATTTTTCTGCATTATACTTACTTATAATGTTATTTATCACCATTATTAAGGATTAGTATATAGGGTCAGACATCGCTAAATAGTTGAGTGTAACATCCTTTGTTAGTCCCAATTTTCTCATTACTGTAATATGTCGTACTATTGACAATTGTATGTAAAATACATGGTATTCTATATATTATTTTAAGCATGTTAGACGACATGCTACATAGGCGATGCATGTTTATTGTTTGTATGTGTTCTGACTATTTCTGGATCATCTAATCTTGTCTAAAACTTACCGAAGCTGTAGTCTGCCTCTGATTGTTCTTCTTTAAGGAGAATCAAGACATTTTTATTGGGATTCCCAACAATACAGTTAAACTTCATAATATGTTGAATTGAAAATCTTTTCATTTTGAATTATAAGTTTTAGGGTTATGGAAATTCCTTCAGAGAAATGTGACTTCTTTACATATAGTTAGAATATATCGGAGGCGAAAAAAGTATATACGAATTTCGGACAAGAGCTAATCCAGTTATTTATGATTTGAAGGCTATTACTTGTATGTAAAGATGATGTACTCATACATTAGTCATTTTTATAATCAAAATAAGAATTATGAAATGGCGATGTGTATTGCCATATTACTCATGATTTTAATTCAATAAATAATGAAGTTCATTTAATGAATTTTTATTTGAAAACGTTTGGACTCTTTATGAAATAAATGTATCCATTCGATTCCCATTGTTAATTTTTTGAACAGAACTAAACAACGAACTTTACAAACAGTGACGAGAAATTTAGATTAGGTCGACCAGCAATCTCTCATCGAGGTTGATTCTTATTCATGATCAATTTGTGACTCAAAATGATAATCAATTCGACCCATAGTAATAATCAACATGACTAAAAATAATGACCAGTTTTATCCACAATAGCATTAAAATCTATCTACTCTTAAAGTGAAGTCTTTTTGACTCAGTGATACAAACTATGATGGATTAATAAATTTGGACCCACTTTGGTCAACCATTCGTCAAAAAAGGATGAATAATTTGACCAGCAACGCTGATTGATTGGATCAGCCATGCTCTTCTGGCTTAAAAATGTCAAAAAGTAGATTTTTGAAAATAGAGATATGTCTTCACGATTTCATTGAAAGCTTTATCCCGAATATATCCTAAGCCGACTTCGGATTACATCGGAATACTGCGTCTTAGGATGAACATTAGGTTTACAAATTTTAAAGGTAGGCCTATAATAAAAAAAATTTAATTTGAACAATATGAGCTCTATTCATTAGTATATATATATGCTGACATAAACGAAAAAAAGAAAAACGAATATCCAAAAAAACTAAGTTATTATCCATAAAGATGCATTTGATTATTGAAAAACGGCTAAATTGATAAAGCGTTTTTCAAAAATGATATAGTTTTGTGAGTTTTCCAGATTATAACTAGTTCTGTTACCAGGTAAGTACACTGATGAAAATATACTCATATTGACCATTCCTGAGAACTAAGATTTTATGTTCATGCGAAGACACATTATCCCAAGTATAACTTGGCCAATAAGAGCATATACCTCCTGCCATAACATAGCAAAATTTTGTAAATCCCAAAATTTAGTTATTATCCATAAAAATGCAATTACTTATTGATCGAGAAATTAAATGTCCATTCTAAGACACAGTATCCCTTTAAATTTGACTATTGACATCATTGATATGTAATTCCTTATAAACTGAAGAAGAAACGTATTTTGCTGTGAATATTCCAGGGGTAGGTACCAAGCACTAAACAAAAATTTGTTGTGGTGCGGGTTGGTAAACTTCTATTGAAGTATAAGTGTAACTTGACACAGCAAATGCACCACTTCCGGATTTTGGAGCCCAATGCCAACTCACTTAGTCACATTGAGCTTACCCCCCAAGATGTTAAGGACGTAATATGCAATATTGACACATCAAGGCCAATGGGTCAGATAACATCAACGTCAAACTACTAAAACCACTATCACATGAACTATCCTTCCCTCTGTGAAATATATTCAACCATCTTATGGAAATCCGCAAATGAAAATCTATTCTGAAGAAAGGCGATCCCTCATATTGCGAGAACTATAAACCTATAACATTGCTTAGCCTTAGAGTCAAAATCTTCGAGCGATGCATTTATAAACACGTCGTTAACTTCTTGAGAGATAATGCAATAATTACTAACTTACAAAGCGGTTTCTTGTACGGTGATTGTACGACTTACCAATTAATCGACTTAGCGCACTTCTTCTGCCAAGCCATTGATCAGGGCAAACGTACAAGGACAGTGCTCTTTGATATTTCCAAAGCTTTTGACAGAGTCTGGCATGCTGGCCTCTGTCATAAACTTGGGGTCGTCGGGGTCAGAGGAGGTCTCTTGAAGTGGTTCACAGATTACCTTAGTAATAGACAACAATGTGTAGTGGTCCTTTGACCACTTCTTTTTATCATATACATCAATGACATAGTAAAAAACATGACATTTAATATACGCTTATTTGCTGATGATACCACCCTATACCTCAAAATCCAGGAACCGACCGCGGGCACAGCTGTCCTGAACGATGACCTTGAATTAATCAACAACTGGGCCAAAACTTGGTCGGTATCTTTCAACCCGCTGAAAACTGAAACACTTGCACTGACTACTAAAACTAGCCCTATTTTACCAACGCTTAGACTGGACATAAATGAAATATCCTTTCACAAACACTTGGGAATAAGTTTTCAACACACGTTAGTGACAGAATATCTATATAATAATATGTAATTGTAATTGCTTATCATAACTTAGAGATATCCAATTAACCGACGTTCACTCAGAACTATCTATACTACATATATATTACCATTACCTCACTTTGACTATGGCGACGTTATATTGGATAGGTGCACTGCTGAACTAACTGATAACCTGGAACAATTACAATTAGGTGCACTCAGGACTATATGCGGCGCTGTGAGAGGTACAAGTCACAGACTTTTATATGAAGAGACAGGCTTCATAACACTCAAGGAGAGACGCAGACGGCATAACTAACCATGATGCTCAAAGTTTTAACCGATCTCACGCCCTCTTATCTCTCTGACCTTATATCACTACATGAAACCCCTTACAACCTTCACAGCAGCAACGACCTTAGTCAAATACCAAAGCGCACAAATACTTTTCAAAATTATTTTGCACTATCTACCATCCACGAATGGAACAACTTTGTAACTTGATTAGCTCATTTAAAAATAAACTAGGAGAAAATAATAATAGACCATCCATCATACTTTAACTTTGGAACTCACAAAAAACAGATAATTCATATCCGTCTGCGCCCCTGCTGTAGTGACCTTATGGCCACAAAAATTCATGCGCCTCGTTTGCGATATCCTTTCTAGAATCTAAATTTTAGAATACCCAGACACTACTCTATGGTAAGGGCATCATAAATGAATCTGAATTAGTCTTCAAAACAGTACACCTTTTCATTCAATTCACTCGAAGGTTTTAGCATTGCAATTCCACTATTCATCATTACTATATAAGCTTTATTCTCACCCTTTAAATTACCTTTTCAATTCTTTACATTTATAGTTTTTAGTCTTTCTATTATCCATCTGCCATTTATATAGATTACAATATGTCTTTAAGGTTGCTTTAAGGTGTAGCACACGTCATCGTATGTTTGTGGTTATGTATATAGACATTCTGTTTTTGTATATAATGAATATTGTATCTTGGAGAGGGGGGGGGGGGGTGATATAGGCATTTCCTATACCCCAATCCTTTTCATGTGAATAAAATATGTTTAAAAAAAATAATAATAATGAGGAGAGAACTGCGGTCTCTGAAACATACTATTATTCTTCATGTAAGTTGCCAGTTTATTTAACACAGCACTGTATTACATAATGATCTGATTATTGTTAACATTTTAAAAAAAGTTTAAACCAAAGATTAAAACGATGAATAAAATCAAAAACTTTTTAATGCATTAACATATATAGTATCTTTTTTTTCTATAAAGTTCTTTTTGAAAATTGACTGCATGTAAAATAAATATTGCGTCTACCGTTAAAATTTATTAGCGAGATCAAAACTGACAGCAGTCTATTATTTTGTGCTTATCTATGACTCGGTTGTTTACAATACAAGTGAAACATGACAAAATATTCCCAGTTAAGGCCTGTGTCCACATTCGCGTTTTCACGCCACGGAAAACGCCTGAAATGACTCTGCGTAATGTCCACATTAACGTACTCGGAGGCGTAATTTGGGGCGTAATTGTAGGCGTAATTGCTAGAGAGAAAGACAACATGGCGAATGAATCGGACAGTGACATTGAAGTCATAGCACTGTATATCTATAATAAACGGCGAAAAAACAAGAAAAGAACACATGAATACTGGGTTCACGAATTACTGCAAGAGCGAGCTCGATTTGGGGAATACCAGCACTTGCTTGTTGTAAATAGGTTATTCCTTTTCTATTTCTTCGATGAGTCGTTCTATGTCCTTATCTCCCTTGCCCATTGTGACTGATTAATTGTAGTCTGCTGCTAAATATGCTCAGTGACATTTTGAGTGCAATTTTATTGACTTGCAGCTATTGAATCACGCGAGGCGTAAAACGCTCAAAACCCCTTCGGAGGTTATGGGCGTTTTACGCCGCGTCGACAAAGCGTGGCGTTTTTTCGATTACGCCTATGCGGACAAGTCACTATTGAAATACTCTTTGGGGTTTCTCGACGCGTATTGCGCGGCATGAAAACGCTCCTGAAAACGCGAATGTGGACACAGGCCTTTAGGATCGCCTTTCTTAGAGGAAATTAAAATTAGTCTAGCACATTATTAAAGAGGGTGACTAAAATTGGTAAAAGTTCGTTTTTGCAAAGTATTTAACAATTATTATAAATTCCGTCTCATCCACATGCTTTATTTGATTTCAATTTTCATATTTTATACCATTTCCGGTTCTGTTTTATAATGATTTAATGGCGATAATGGTTGTGATATAGTAGGCCTACTAATGTAATGTAAATAGTTATTATTACAATTCTAACGTATTTTTGGTAGACGGCTATTCAGAGCATTGAATCATAGTTGTATATACATTGCTGACTAATAACAAATAAAACTATAAAACATTATTAGCTTCTAAAGGTATACAGTTGACTAAATAACTCCACCCAAGATATGCAGTCGATTGCTTTCAAAGGAAGTATTCATATAGAAGTTTCATTCAGGGTAAAAGGGATACATTTAAAATTAGACCTTTGTTATATATTTATTATGGTTAGGTGTAGCAGTGCAACGATTTAACCGATACATTTGCAAAAAGTCTGAAAGTTGTATTTTGTCACGAAATTACATAGGCTAAAATCTGTTCATTGAGCTGACATTCATATTTAGTAAGAGAAAGCGTTACAAATATTTTGGCACCCAACTGGAAGATACGAGGCACCAAAGTCTTATGGTTGAGGTCGTGATCGCTGTGTTGGCTACTATAGAATAACGTTTTTCCGTCTCACTCTCTGACATTAATTGAAAAAGAAATGAGTTACACTAGATTCTGTAAAGATGTACAGTTTGGAATTTAAGAATTGCATCATTTTTAAAAGATTACCAGGTTAATGACCAATTTACCAATTCCTTGGCATTGATCATTCCAGGTTTTCCAGGGCCGTACGTTTGTTACTCTCCCTGTAAGATCTAAATACACGAAAATGAAATATTTAAATAGAGCATTGTCCATGAAATGGTCACGATAGTGTTCCAATGTTTCCTAGGAAACATTCAGAAATTCAATATTAAGTATAAATATGTTTTATTGTATTTTCAATCGAATAACTAATGGACAATCAGTAGGTTTAGAGCGGATGATAACGACACGGCTTACATGGTTTAAAGCCAAGAATACTTATTTGTGCCCAGAATGCCCTTTGAAGTTATGTCTAAATCGAAATATATATGGACAAATTTCTTTAGTGAAACCTCAATTCATGGATTACAGTATTTGGTTGACAAGAGTCATAGAAACTTTGGTACAAGAATTTTCTGGTTTTTGTCGTTTGGGGTATCGCTTGCATTCCTGATATTTAATCTATACACAAATTTGGATGCCTATATGTCTCATGATCATGAGACGAAAACAAGTCTTAGTTTTGTATCCGAAATGGTTTTTCCCGCTGTTAGTTTCTGCAATGTCCACAGTTTCGATAGAAGAAAAGTAAACCAATCTCATATTTTACACCAATATTTGGAAAAGACTTTCGATTTCGGAAATGACCATACAGAGAATATAAGCAACATATGGGACCACACGCAGTTGAATTCGTCTTACTTAGAAGCAATATTATTTAGTCCTGAAGACATGGTTAGTTTTGCTTATTTACGAAAGAGACGTTTAAAAACTTCAAACTATTTCAAGACCTCGTATCGCAACCATCTTGAAAGTTGTTTGACTCTGAATGCTCACTGGTTTGAAGACAGCCCACAACCTATAGTACTCGGAATTAATGATGATATCAAATTCTACAATTTAGTCAACCAAGATAACTTTGCATTCTATGAATCCGAAGCCTCCATGTCTGTCCTCATCCACTCACCAGACGAACCATTAGATGTACACACTCCGAGAGCTGTCCTATCTCCAGGCAATTCCTACAAGTTACTTTTAACGGCGAGAAATTATTCTTATCTTCCTCACCCTTATTATTCTTACAATTCTTTGGACTGCGAGACGAATTTGGAAAATATAAAAAGTCTGAAATATTTCCGTCGATATACATATAAAGGTTGTTTACTGGAATGCTTGTCGGAATATGTTGTAAACATGTGCTCGTGTGTTACGGAGTATTTAGTTCACAACACAACAGATGTGCCCTATTGTACACCTTTCCAAAGACAAGACTGTGTGTTACCTATTACTCGGCAGTTTTATTTGGATTCGTCAAATTCTAACAACATCACAGATTCCTGAATTTGTCCTCGCCCATGCTCTGAGACGAAATACATCACCGAATTATCATCAGGGACGTTTCCTAGTATTCGCGCCATAGACAAATTAATAGCTGCAAATATTACACAAAGCCTTGAACACGCCAGGAACAATCTGTTTAGAATGACTATATCCTTTAAAGATTCAATGGTCGAGCATATTTACCACAAACCAAAAATGTCCATCTCTGACACAGTTAGCATTATTGGTGGTCTCATGGGGTTTTGTCTTGGAGCTAGCATCTTATCCATCATGGAATTTGTTGAAACTATTTTCTCGTGTATTATTACTCTTTCATCATCATTCATTCAAAAATACAAAAGAGTTGGTCCAAAGAAAACGAGCGTCACGACACTGAAATTGACATAAAGAAAGAAGAGAAAGAACAAATCTGAGCAACCAAACACAGATCTAAATCCTAAACCTAAATCAACTTAAAGAAGGAGTGTGTTTTAGTAGGCTTTCATAAAAAAAAAGGTGAAGTGTTGTCTCCGTACCGCCAATAAAAGGCTTATTTATATATCTATATTGTATGTACTAAAATATTAATATAATAAATAAATAGATGTATAACTCGCTTTAATTTATAAAAGAAGGCCTAATGTTTTATTATGATAGAATTAAGATGAAATGAGATTCAGCGTTTTACTTTTCTGAAGTTGAATGGGCTAATGAAAAGAGAGAGAGTGTCATGCAATGGGCGATGATGGATTATATACGGATTGAAAGACACAAAGGTACAAAGACTTAGGTAGCCTATGATCAAAAGATCCGATATCTTCTCTACCTTATGTGATACTTTTTAAATGGAATATAGGCCTAGGCTATTATCGGAAAATTGCACGAAGTGTTATTGACGTAATGCATCCAGGACACTGACGTCATTCATTCAATGACGCTGCCAAACGTATAAAAGAAAGCTTCACTTTCTCATTTTTTGGGGTTAAACTATACTAAAGAAAACGTAAATTAAATCAGTTGAGAACTTGTACCAGTTTAAAGATCGGAGAAAAAAATAGTTTATTTTTTTTGTCGATGTAGACTATGCCTATTGTGATAGGTCTTTTCTCTAGATATGGACACGAGGACTAGGCCTATACTATGTCTTAGTCTTAGGCTAAGTATTGAAGTCTTACACAGTCATATCACTATCATCACTCAGTGTTAAGCTCAATACACGTATATTTGGGTAAGCAGATTTATATATTTATTAAATCATTGTTTAGGCTACTTTGTTCGGACGTAGAGATTTCAATACAGAAAAACTTAACTAAAATTAGCCTTCGTTATTACGCATGCGCACGACGTTAATTTCCTTTGCGTTTCCGGATAGACAATGTCGATTAGGTCTAACTCGACATTCTTTCAGAAATAAAATTAAAGGAATGAAGTTTTACGGCTATCCCTATGCACCTTATTGGATAACCTCTAACACACTAAGTCAGCGGGGCTCACTTATTTGTCATTTGGTGTTGGAGCGTTTTGTAAAGCATATTTTCTCGGTTCACTGCGACATGAACATTTTATAAGATCCTGTTCCATAGACTGGCAGTGACAAGTTAATAATAATAAACTCTATTTTAATTAGGTCCAATATACGAGGACATTCAGCTCATGGGGAAAATTCAATGGATGATTTGACAAATTTGTTTTATAAATCTATAGGGCCTACACGATTTAATAGGGCTATGGACAGAGACATAGTATTTCTTATTCCTTTAACATTTTAAGTTTGTTATTGTTTTTTTAAGGTGTAAGAAACCACTTTATTGCGGATTTCTTTGTATGACCCATCTATGCCTCTACATGTAATTGCTTTTAACCAATATTTTTTTGTGTTTAATTCCAGAAGGGGTTAAATCATTGTGTCCAACAGTTTTCGTGTAAACCTTCGAAGTAAAAGATGGATCAGTCGCCTACATCGTCCAGTTATGCGATTAGAATAAATAGAAATATCTACACACAAAGCGACATTGAGGAGAAATTTCCCGAGAGAAGATCTAAAAAGAGTTCTTGGAAATCTAAATGTTCTGCAAAATGTGTTTTAGGTTTCATCTTGTCCTATATACCAATATTACAGGCAGTAGGTAATTACAACCGACGGTCTGCTCTGAATGATTTTCTTGCCGGTCTTTCAATAGCTTTCATTCACCTTCCTCAAGGTTTAAGTTTCGGTCTGTTAGCTTCACTGAAACCAATCCATGGACTTTATTCAACGTTTTATCCAGTACTAATGTATTTGTTGTTTGGAACTTCCCCCCATGTATCTATGGGTACTAATGCTATAATGGCCGTGATAACAGCTAGTGTCGTAGAACGAGAAGCCGAGTTGTGGGTCGGTTTGAGTAACCATACTGTTATCTCTGACGAGGAAATCCTACAATATAAAGTCGGTATTTCGATGATGTTAACCTTTTTCGCTGGGACTGTATTGTTACTAATGGGTGTACTAAGAATGGGATTCCTAACCAATTATTTATCGGTATCATTCATTGGTGGCTTTACAACAGTATCGGCTATACACATCACTACAAGTGAAATAGGCAAAATTTTAAATATTAGTGTGAAACCATATTCTGGAGCAGGCAAAATCATTAAATCCTTTATAGAAATTTTCTCCAATATCAAAAAGACAAATTTTGCAGATTTGATCATAGCTATAGTCAGCATTGTCATTTTGCTAACCTTGAAGATTTTTGTGAATGAAAAATACAAGACACGCTTAAAAATTCCAGTTCCAATAGATTTACTTGTTGTCATAATAATAACAATTATTTCGTATGTTTCAAACTTCAAAGATGTTTTTGGCGTGGCAATTGTTGGAGATATACCAATTGGTTTACCACTTCCTTTACTTCCAAATTTTGAGTCCACACCTCGAGTAGCTAAAGACAGTATTGTAATAGCCATGTTGATATTTGCATTAACTATTTCAATGGCTAAATTGATGGCGAGAGTGAACAACTATGATTTGAATAATAATCAAGAATTGGTAGCTTATGGCATGAGTAACCTGTGTAGTTCGTTCTTTCAGTGTATTCCTGTTTGTAGTTCCCCACCTCGTACAATGGTACTTAACGACTTGAATTCAAAAACGACTCTCAATGCAATTACTTCTTCCATATTTATCCTTATCGTTCTTTTAGCTGCCGGGCCATTGTTTCAGGCACTTCCGGTAGCAGTATTGGCGGCCATGATTATTGCGGCCATGAAAGATTTGTTGTTGCAGTTTCGTAATTTACCCATTATTTGGCGTGTATCAAAGAGTGATTTTGTTGTTTGGAGTTTGACTGTACTTCTTGGTGTGTTTATCGATTTAGATATTAGTATTATAGTCGGAGTTGGTATATCAATTCTAACTGTAATCATTCAAAACCAATTTGCGCAAGGTTATCCCGTGGTTCAGATCCCAGAAAATGGAATTTTATTGGATAAAACACACAGAAATGATTTAATTGATCAATCAAATGTGAGAATATTCAAATTTGAATCACAATTGTATTTCGTGAACGCTGAAAGATTCAGAAAACTTTTACATACGGTAATTGTAAATCCTGCAAGCGTACCACAAAGAAGAAGCAATCATTTGTTGACATCAAAGACTGCAATTTATATTCCCGAGGATGCAAACCTGGAGGAGGAAAAGGAAGTGAATAATGACGCCATAGAAGAGGTCCTAATACGTGATATAATTTATACAAATGAAATGACAAGTTTTATTATAATTGACTGTGTCAATATGACCTACATTGATATATCTGGGATTCAAATATTAAAACAAGTCTTATCAGAGTATGATAATGTCGGCATACAACTACTTCTTGCCAATGTGCCCACAAACATGTTTCAAACATTAGAAAAGTCTGATTTTTTCAAATATTTTCCCCGAGAGCATATTTATTATGATGTCATTGATGCCTTAGAATCAATAAAGTTATGATTGTATTTGTGTTGTATATCTGTAGTTCTGAGTTTCACTAAACAAGATCATAACTGGGATGGCTGGCCCTACACAATATTCGACATACAATACCAAACAAGTAACTAGAGCTGAGGACAGCACTCTGCATGACCATCGATATTTTGTCCCATAGCTTTAAGGCCCTTTTGTACTTCTTTTGTTCTTTCAACCGCTTTCAGTAAATAGGCAAAAAAAAAAATCTTGTGAGACTTCTCATTATCAGAATTCACAGCTATAAATGGAGGTATGTTTGAAATTTGTATGTTAAAATCGTTATTTATTCGACTCTTCTCATAAACCGCCAGTATTATTGTTTGTGTCTTTGTATTGTCATAAATTAAAATTTCATGGTTTTGAAAAAATGCGTACAAACGAAAGATCGAATTATGTGTCCTCACAGGCCCCATTCTTAGTTCACCTTCTTCGCATGCGTTCATAGAGCGACTATGTCATATTTATGGTTTACATTAAGTAACCTAAAAAGAGACTTAATGATGTTTCTTGATTTTGTCGTTATTAGGCTAGGATTAGGGACATGTAAGACAAACGCGTATTTCACATCTCTACTTTTGATTGATATCAATATCATCGAATTTTAGTATAGTAGCCTTATATTGCGCTGGCGGTTTTAGTTAACGAGGGAATGAAGAGTGAGAAAAAACTACAGCATTTAAATATAAATATGTTCTGTTTGTATGCCATATATAACAATCCATTAATTATGTAACGGCTGAAAATAAAATTTCTTTGGAAAAGGAGGCATACGTTAATGTTAACGTTATCTGTTCAACGTACAGTTGAATTGATAAGGCGCTCTTCCCAGATCACATTGAAGATCTAATTCTGAATGCTCACGTGTTAAACCACAAGGCCTTGTAAAAGTATTACCATAAGCCCACACCCATTTATTGGCAACTGAAATAACAGAAAAGTAACTAGCTTTAGAGTCCTTCATTTTCTATAAATCATTTTTCTGATGATAAATTACACGGTCGACGCACTAAAAGTACAGAATTGATTTAATGCATCACTAATTCCAGAATAAAAAAAACAGTACTAAAGATACACTTCACTTACCCCATTTCTCACCAAATACAACCGGACATCCAGCATGTGTAGAATATTGGTCAACTTCATCAGTATGTGGTGGGTAACTGTACCAAAAAATCGCCGAATTCTGTAATAAAAAAATAGAATCCCCAAGTCATAAAAAGACACAAAACATCTTCTTTAGCCTCCAACATTTAGCTCGGAAAACAGACCTTTCTAAAAGAAAGAGAGGGGTGCACAGAAGGAGATGATACAAATATAATTTAATAACTACAGGCAATATAGATAAATTAGCATATTTTAAGGCAAGGCTGACACTTTCACTAAATTAAAATTTTGAGGTAAAATCACCTGACCAATAAAACGTGACTCAGGGCTATTGTTACCTCATGTTGAAATAGATTCCAAATAGAAGGTGGATTTTAAAAGGTCCCTTTTCATCATTTACATAATCATGTATGAGGGATTATGCACAAGCGTTTTGACGTCGTGTTTACACACACTTTTCCTGCTACAGCGACCTGCTATAGATATATATATTATGAAATGCCAAAAATCGCATACCACGAAATTGTAATTTTAAACCAAGTCAATTCAAATTTTTGATGGAATTGAAATGATATACCGTTCTTCTTATAGTTTTGGTATATTATAATTTTATAAATTTGGTATAAAATGAATATCTTGGTATACAATATGAATGTCTTGGTGTAAAATTGCAACTTTTTAGTATGAAATGTGTTCATGTCTGTTTTTTGTTTTTTTTTTACACACTGGAGTGATATTGGAAAGCAAATAGGTTTATTTACCTTTATCGGTGGCATTTTGATTCTAAGGTAAGGAAACACTGTAGCTCCCCCATATTCTACATCTGATAGCTAAAATACACACAAATGAAATGTACATACAGAACTAGAACTGTGAACAGCTCCAAGAGTGGCACAAGATCTTTTCTTTTTAGCTTTAGGACCTTTTGGAACTCTTACCTTCAAAGTTTTAAAACCCGATGCTTTTAAACCTAGATATTGAACCCCCGGGTATCGGATAAAGAAGCCAATAAATAATTGCACAAGGTCGCCTTAGAGAACTAAAAGTTTAGACAAATATAGAGAATAAAGTTTACTTGACCGAAACACATACAGTCTCGTCTAAGTATTTTTTTTGCCTGGATAATCTAGACTTAAGAATTTGATTTACTGAAAAATGTGACTTTTTATATATATATTTATGGCGTTTGCTTTGATTGAGTAAAATATTATTGATTATACATATTTCTACATGAGTTATTTATTAATAATAATCATCATTGAATTCGCCACCGAAATCATACATATCGGATAACAAATGTAAATAAAAATTTACGAAAATGCACGACTTTTAGGGGTAGATGGATCATTTCGGTTTAAGGCGATTAGCTATTATGGACGATCTTGATGGTTTTAGCGAAAATTTTGACTAACACCGGAAACGGGGTCAACGATCTGATTTTAGAAACCGGAAGTGCACACACCATAATCTTAAGCGTTTCAAATAATTAGCTCCAAGAATAGCAAATCTGGCAAAAATCTATAAATAAACAAGCTCTATAAGTTTCAGGCCATTTTTCGAACTGTATGCAACATATCACATGCGACTTTGAAAACAAATTGATATCAAAGCATAATTATACACCCATAAACGAAAATTCTTGTGCTCAGATGCAATTTAGGATAGCATGAATGAAAAAAGGTCCACATCGAACTTCAATTCTGGCCGCTGTTCAACAAGAAGATAAAACTTACGTAGATAAGAAATGTAGCAATCCTGTCACCGGCTAGCTGTAAATCTTCTATAGCACTGTCTACCAAATGTGGCTACAAAATTAATCTTATTCATCATAATTATAGAAGCATGTCGAAAACAGAAATACACACATATTGTCAGGAAATCGCTGGCTTATTTGTGTTCTCAAATAGACTCGAAATCAAAAAAGTAAGGACTAGATATTCATTCAAATGTGTAGGGTGAGTTATTTATTCCGGGTTAGTGTATACAAAATCTTTTATTTTTACATAAGGGACATTACTCTTACATACATAATACATGTCACATGATCTTTGAAAAGAACTCGTATGTTCGAATTGAACGATGATTCGAGGCTCCGTATGATGTGTATCGAAAATCGAATTACTCTCGCCGATTTCGCAAAATAATGCGTCATGCTAATATTTTCCCAGTCATCATAAACCCAAAACGATTTCAACGTGATTAATTAATATATTAAGCAACCAGATATCCTCCTTACGCCATATATTAGATATAAATAACATACATTAAGAGTGGACTTTATATTTCTAGGTCGTCCAAAAAGCGTAATTCTTGTTTCTATTTGATGGGTGATGCTCTCCAGATTTTGTACTGTTAAGACCAAAATAATATTATGTTACTTACCGATGCATCCACATGAGGTCGGTATTCTCCACCAATACCATAATTTACAACCTGACAATAATCAAAATAAATTATATATATGTACACACTAGACAAACATTATTATTTTAGTGAATTCCCCGAGAGGAATGCCCAATTCAGGTATCAAAATTTTGACTTTGTAATTTTAATGTTCATATTAGCAGTATTTGTGCCCAATGCGATAGTATAAGATAAATTATTTTGTATTTTATTGTATTCTGTATACAGTAGCCTTCATTTGAATTGTACCATACTTCAAACTTATTTCCAAATACAGTATTCATTTTTTGACAAATTGAACTAAATAATCTGATCTGTGTTCAGTTGCTTTTACAACTTTCATACTTTTCTATTGGCTTAACACGAATTTTGGATAGGACATATAGAGCATTTTTTAACGTCGACTCTTTGGAGTATGATCAGTTGCAATCAAGTAATTGTAGTTTAATATCCCAGATAGGAAGGCTGTAAATAGCACTGGATAAAGGGGGAGTATGTACAGTTTTCATTATCAAATCGCAGTGAATTGTACCTATATACCTATTGTACCTATGATATATATGTTTTAAATTTAACGAATGGATAAATTCCGAGCTAAATACAGCAGAATGCCTCCTTTATGTCGGGTAAAGGTAGACGTAACTCGCGAAATCGGAGAGCAACCGAATTTTCAACATCAACTATGACTTTGCCTCATCTCGCAGAATCTGAAATGGATTGCTTTGACCTAAACATTCAAACAACTGAAAAATCGCAGTTGATCTACTTTCTAGCGAAAAATGGACCATGTAATCGACATCGTCAGGTTGTTAGTCGACCAAGAGTTTCTGTGACTTATCAGATATAATGCCTTCAATCGTCATTCGACCATTAAGTTTTACATGCACTGTCACTATACCTGATAGGGCTCACCAGACGAAGTCCCTTTTGGGTTTTGTTGTGTGTTGAGATGTGTAAGCTTCCCTATTTTCTGTGATAATAAATGAAACAATGGATTTACAGAATCATCTAAAAAAGTACTGAAAAGAAAAGTTTAAAATAGAATAATTAGGGTTAAATAGTAATGACAAAACGTATATAGCGTGGTAGCGTTGCACTGCTTTTGTTTTAAAGCGTAATTGTGATTTTACTTTTCGGATTAGCACTCTTAAAATAAAATATAATGACATGAAATGAAAATTGGAAATGAATTGAAAATGAAAAAGATGTTGGAAATTGAAATAAAATAAATATCTAGAAGCAGCAATTTTATCTTACTTTGAGCTAGTTCTTCCAAAAATACCTTTGGTACCACTACCTAGAGTCACACTTTTATCCAGCTGAAATAATAATATGAATGAAAATGATACCTGTAGTGTTATAGGGCAGTCTAAATCAGGGCTGTTGATTTATTTTTTTCCCAGCCGGACATTTTTTAAACGATGTTTTTTTGATGTCAAAACTACTACACTAAGTTCTATTCAACTAGTATCCAACTGTAAAACGTATTTCAATGTCATGAATGTTTGGTAATATTCATCAAAATTGGAACTTAAACTTTCTGAAAATACTCTCATACATCACATCACAATAACAAAACAATCCGATCATCAAATATTTACAGTTAAATTTAATATTTTTTACGAAGCTACAAATGTCGATTTTTAGTTAACTTTCACCGACGATTTACTTCCGGTTGAACATGAGAAAAACGAAGTATTTTGAATGACACCAATACTGAGAAAAACGACGGTAAATTTTCTCGCGGTCTTTCCGATTTGTCTATAAATAGTAACTGTTTCATATCCTACTAGTAAGCAGAAAAAAACTTATAACTACGCACATTTTTTGCAAGGAATAGTAAAATTTCAATAGTAAATAACTTGCCAATGATATATAAATTGAACTTTCTGTCAACTTTATAATTGTTAAAAAGAAGAATTCTTAATGACCGGCAAGCTATCATCGTCAAAAATTCTATTTGAGGGCTGACATTTTCTTCGTAATGTTTACGTTGGTACTGATAAAATCGGAAGACAATTATCGCAAAATAGACTTGATATACAATTATATCAATGAATAATGACCGATTAAAATTTGACGGCATAACTATAGGATTAAACACATAACGGATTATCATGTCAACTGTTTGTTAAAAGTAAGTAGTTTGAGATAGTAAATCTCTTTGAACTGGAAGCTTTTTCCGGGAGCAGATTAATAATTGTCCATAAATTCATTGTTAATTATCCACCTCTTACCGTTAATCTCTTAATTAACTAAATTAAATGACCGGTAGTGTTAGGAATCTCATTGACTAAACGTGATAGTTAGGTAATTTAATTTTTAATTATTTTTTTTTTAACGTCGCTGACGGTGACTGACCTATACTTGATGTCCGGCGGAGCCTATTTGCAAACTGTCATTTTGGCATGACTGCCGGTCAAGTCTGGCAAATAGAGCCAAATCAACATCCCTGGTCTAAATTAAAAAATAAGGCAGATCTTGGTGTTTAATCATATATTTATTTTGTTGGCTATTGCTTGCACTAATAACTTAAGTTATCTTTTTTCTCTAAAATTTAGATGGCCTGGACAGGTCAGTGAAAAACCTTGTTATTGACCGAGTCTATAGTTGCATTTGAGTCCGTTTGGTTGCAAAACCATTCTTTAGTGTGGGGGAACATTAATTACAAAAAGCCTGTTAAGCCTATTATGAAAATTCGAATATTTATTCTTTGTTCGAAAAATTCGATGAATATCACATCCGCGGATTAAAATTGCCCGAAAACCATACATTCATAATTCCCAATAACTTACAGTGACGGAATCAAATTTATCAGTTTAAACGACAAAAACGGACTCTTAGACACAAGAGTTTACTTTACTTCTTAACAATCACAAGTTGGGATTATCTATCTTCCTTGTAGCGCAAGGCTACTCAAACATCGTCAATTTGTTACCCGGCACTTGGCAACAAACGAACATTTTCAATTGTTAGATTTTATCAGGAGGTGTGTAACCCACGAATATAATCAATTTGTTAGAAGCTATCTGGAGCTAACATTGTCTATTTGATAGAGTTTATGTGAGACTAGACAACAAACAAACATTGTCAATTTGAAAGAGTTTACATGGAGTTAACAAACGAACTTTATCGATTTGATAGAGGTTATGTGGAGCTAGGCAACAAACGAACATTGTCAATTGATAGAGGTTGTTTGTAGCTAGGCCGGGAGCGAACTTTGTTAAGCTAATAGAACTTCAGGATTTTTCGAACTTAACTGAAAAAAGGGCATCTTTAGAAAATGGTCATAATATAAGGGCTTGTAGCAAGCCACGAGTATTTAAGTGTTAAATTATTACCTGTTTTACTGATTGATTCTTCAAAGTCTCTACAGTTTCGTCGTTAATAACATTATAGAAGACTGAGATATAAGGTCGCCAAAATAAAATTTCTTCTTTGTATAAAACATACGGGAGAAAATATTTTTGGTATCTACAAACATGATACCATTTGGTATCCAACTGAAAATTAATTGAAATTTTAACATTGAAGAAAGAGTAAAGTGCAAGGACGTGTAATCCTTCGTTGTTGTTGTTTTACTTTTTTGTCTTATATACTTGCTCATTAAATGGTGTGCTGCCATTTGTATCCCTGTTATAGTCACACAGTCAGTTGCAGTGTCTGAAGCGACTCTCTTTAGAACATTCTATATCAATAAACCATCCAAAGTAAATATGTCATGTCACCCAATTCTTATTTAAAGACGAATCCGTCGGTTGGGGATAGACCTGATATATGTATATCCTTCAAAACATACCACCATAGTTGGTTGTGTACAAGACTGAATGTAGTCAGATCCGACTTCAGAAGGGATAAGTTCTTGGTAGATGTATGAATTTTTCAGCTTCAATAAATCTAACACCAGTTGATCATGTGGATCTAAAAGGGTGAAAATTAAAAAAAAAATAGAACAAATTTCTGTTTAGAACCTCTAAGAGAATCGCATTACAAAGACAAAAATCGGAAGAGAAGATAGACGTGATTGAGATGAATGAATAGTACCATTTGTTTGACCCCTTGAACGTTTGACATAAATTTTATAAACACAACCCCTGTTTTCCAACGTTTTTCAACAATTTCTTAGCTTTAATAATAATGATTCGGTTTTATTGATTTATCAAGATTATAGAGAGATTTTACAGTGAGGGGTAATATTTCTTTTCTTAATTTTAATTTAAAGTACAGTTTCCAGAACAAGTTGTCTTGGGGAGGATCATATATCCGAAGCCTGTGTGTTGGTGGCAAGAATGGAGCTCATTTCAATATGGCAGAGTAGGGTTTAGACAAACTTTAAGGAATAAGTTATGCTCACCTATACTCGCTGCCTTTTCCAAATATCTAACCCCATCTTCAAATCGATTTGCCTTAAGAAATAAAACAGTAAATATAAATAAACCTTTAAAAAAAGAACCTAGATTCGAAGATGAATTCGAACCTAGATTGCAACTTAAATTAAAACATATAACTTAAAACCGGGATAGAAATTAATATTTACAATATACACACAAAAAGAGCGACAATAGAGAGCTAAATTACAAAATTCTCAACAATTATTAATATATTATGATATCAGATTTATGAATAAAATAAATGAATCATTCCATAATAACATACAAAGCATTCTTTATGTCACATAACCATATCAATCACTCTATATTACACACTTCTAAATATAGCATTTTCTGTGTTTAATAACTTAAACCAATATTTAAAATTTTGTAATATTCCTTTATATATTCAATGGATGACGATTAAGTTTAAAATACACCAATGACGAATTGACTGTGATGCGCACAGTCTTCTTAGAACTCGATAATTTAAAATGTTACTCATGTATGTATCAAGATAGAAAGCTTTTTAACAGTATTAAAAAAAATTTCCCTACATATTTCATCGATATTTAAAAAACGGTAGCGTCCTTGTTCATCAATACTTTTGAAAATTTACCATTAAATTCAATAAAACAACTAGATAATTAAAACTATTTGTCATCTCTATCGTCCTGATTTATCCTGGTTTATTCTGTCACTCTCTCTAATAAATAACAATTTAGTTTTTTAACAGTCATGTCCAAAAAGATTTTGCAGATCCCTTGTCGTTTCAGCAAACATTGTTTTATCTTGGGCATAAAAAGTAAAGGCAATTCTTTGAGATGGAGATAAGGATATAGAACATAAACCTACTCTTGGATAAGAACATAAATTAGGACCAAGATTAGCACTTGATTAGAACATAACTTAACAAACACGTGGATAAGAACATAAATTCACACTTGGATTAGAAAATAAATTAGAACCAAGATTGGAACATACATTATAAATTTGATTAGAACATAACTCAAGAAACACGTGGATTAGAACATAAATTAACACTCGGATTAGAAAAATAAATTAGTACCAGGATTATAACATAGATTAGGACTTGATTACAACATAAATAAACACGTGGTTTATACATAAATTAACACTTGGATAAGAAAAATAAATTATAAGCAAGATTGGAACATAGATTAGAACATAACTTAATACGTGGATTATACATAAATTAACACCTGGATTAGAACGTAGATTAAAACTTGATTGGCAATTGAATCAGAAATACAATACAGCATCTTACCCGAAAATATATTGCTGAAGCAGCTGCAAATAAGTCAAACTCCAATATAGATTTATCGTCCACGTTTCTTTCCATCAAAGCGACGTCCATCCACGTTAATCCTATTTCAAGATGCTCGTCCGGAACCAAACTAGCTATCTGTACTGCATCATTTGTAGTCAGTTTATGACCAGAACGATTCATTACCCTACCATTGTACAAATCAACGGAACTAAAGTTAAACACAGCCTGTAGCCGAACTAGCGATAGGTAGGCTTCATTCAAATCCTCCACTTGTGGCAAATCGACAGTGACTTTTAATTTTGTAAAATCTGAAATGAAAAAGAATTTTACGCCATTCTCTTTAACGTGTAATGAATGTTTTGACCGTTTAGGTCATTTTTTTGTTGTTAACGAGATTGGGGATAGTGATTTGCATCACGCCACTGGCCCTCCCAGTAGATGAATTCTACGTTACATGGATAGCTGTACGGCTTTATGGGTAAGATTGCTAATTGTGTTAGAATGTAATTGTAATGGCGATATATTAGAGGTGTGTTTAAGATACAGATGTGACATGATCATTTTGTCTTCGCGGGCCAATATCTAACTTATTGGTATGGGCAATATGCCAAGAGTACATAAATCTTTCAAAATGGCGGTAAATTTTGGATTGATGTGACATCATATAGTTATTGTGTAGTTTTTGTGTACTCTGTATTTAAGATTGAAGGTCTTCAAGGAGTCCAATAAGTTCAATAATGGCATAACACGTGGATCATTGATCATTATTAAACTTATTGAATGCTTTCGACCATTAATATTTTAAATTGTTAAGCTAATATTAAGTTTTTACTGTATTCTTCATTTACCAGTTCAATTTGTCGTTATATTGAAAGTTGCTTTGGTTCAATTTATTAGATAGAGCTGTTGTTTTTTTACTACAATCACCGAAGGAGACTTGGTATCATTTTCGAAAATATGAAAGAAAATCTAAGAACCAATTCATAAATAACGAACTAGGATGGGAAACTTCGGAATTCAATTTACTCTCCAGTGACCCACTTCGACAGATATGGTTTTTCTGAAATCCAAGGCAATAACTTATGTAAGCCACACGAATTCGAAAGGCATAAGTTTTATGAAGCCTCACAAGATGGTTACTAGAGACACAGTCTCAACGTATATTCAAGATGACATGAAAAATCAATACTTTATATGGATCACAAAGTGTTCTATCAGCTGTTTCTTCTAAAGCACATATAAAATCCATCCCAGTTGAAGATATCCTCAATGCAGGGAGGTGGAGCAATGTAGGGATTTTTTTACAATTTTGATTTTCACAGTTATACTTGTGCCTGATGGTTCCTGGTTTACAAATCATTGTTGTTTTGAATTCTAGTTGCGTAGCACACCTTTGTTGTGTCATGTTCTGTTGCATATGATTATGTCTATTAGCGCTTTATGTTTTTCAGGTTTTCATTTCACCGTAGATTTTGGTTATTGTTCTATTTGTGGGTTTCTATTTGATGTGTTAGTGTTTTTGTGTATCTATTTAGCATTCCTTTAGGCACTTCCTGCTCAGCATCAAGACGAGCCAAACCAGGTAAAAGTCTACATACAGAAGTTAGACCAAAGGCCTTTAGTTTATCAACAGCTGATGAAGATAATTGTTTGAAATCTTTAATTTGGAGGTTAAGCAGATTTGATGAAAGCTACTTCTATCATTATCTACTGTAACTTGTTTTTAAGCTTGAAGGGTAATATCCGTGACTACACCAAACCAGGGAAACAAGGTTATTTTTCAGATTAATCAAGATTCCAAGATTTGTGCAGATGTTGTGAGGGAAGTTGATACTGAAGCTTTGGATATTCTAGTTATGGTTCAAGTGTCTAACTTGTAACTATCTAAATTGCGTATATATCACATTCCATCTTTTGAATGCTGGTAATAGTGCATATTGAACAGAAACCAGTTTGAAACAGTTTGACACAACCTATTTCTTAATCTGAATCCTTATCATGAATGCAATTAATTTTCTTGAGACCGCTCTGGAATCTGAACAACTCGAGCAAATTTTATCCGAAAATGACAACGATATTGGATGCATAAATCTTGTCAAGCACAACATCACTTTGACAATATTCTTGTTATATCCGATCTTTTCACTCGTTTTGCAAAGGCATTCCCTTTATAGGTGTATATTATTATTATGTATATATTTCTATGTTAGAGCTATAGTGTATATTATTTGTATATGGATATTTTGTATTATTTTACTGTGTTATATTCTTCGTTGAATACTTCAGGGCTTTTATATGTGTAATAATAAACATTAAAACATTTTTTGGATATTTGTTTCTTATAACCTTTTTGCTGACCACCCATTTCATATTAACAAACCTTTGAAACTTAAAAGTTTAGAGAGAGGTTGACAAAACTCTGTGAAGAAAAATTTGATGGTGCACACAGCTGAAGTTGGGTGGTAAATATCACTTAATCTTTCTTCAGTAGTTTGACTAACAACTCGTAATACCATATTCTTGTATATGCTGAAATATGAAATATAAATATGTCATTTATCCCTATATAATGCATCATATTTGAACTACAATGGGAAAACAAATTAATTTTAAGACCAAAGTTCGCCATTTTATGAGTTGATTTGCGTCTTGAATATATGAATTCACTAAAATTATGCAGTCTTTTTATAATAAAAAATAAATAAGTAAATATTTCAGAATTTAAGGCCTCAGGCCCATAGTACAATGGTCAATAGTATAAATAAAATTTAACAAGTTAAGAAGGTGATATAGTACAAACAAGGTGATATATTTCAAACAAATAACTATTTAACACAATGAGTTAAGATAATCAGATCGCATCTTCATGCTCTTATACACAAAACGTGCCAGAGGTTTTTGACTACATTTGGTCATAACCTGAATAAATAGAGTGCGGCATAGTACATTTTTTTATTTGTGTTTAAGATACTACTTCTAACATCATCGTATAGTGGACATAGTATTACGAAATGAATTTCATCTTCTATACAATTACATACATTCAAACAATATTTGCAAGTTCTATCTTCGTATGGAGTGTTATTCCACCGCCCGACCTCAACAGCCAATCTATGATTACCAAACCTGAATCTGGTCAATGCTATTCAAAATTTATCTTCAAAAATCTGAATTAGATATCTTTCTTGCTCCATTAAAGTTTTATACAGACAATAATTTGTTAGTTTTGAAGTATTACTAATGTTATCTGACCATTCTTGCAAAAAACAATCGCTCAGTCGCTGTTTAAATTGGCTTGGAAAAATGTTCTTGCAACCTACTGACTGATGCTCCCAGGCAATTCCAAAACCAAAGGAATATAACATGTTCTTAAGATGGCAGGCCCAAGTGGTACGTCATGCATCATCTAGTTTACATAACATCTTGTAGCAAGCTTTAGGATTTCGCGTATCGGGCATTTCTATGAGTCTCAGCCAATATTTAATTACGTTCGTTTGGTAGGTTATACTGATTGGCTTTCTACCAAGCTCACCATAAACACACTGGTCATTTGTTTGTGTGTTCACTTTCAATAATGATTTGCAAAATCTAGTATGTACTGCTTCAATTGATTGTACTTTGACATGCCCCCATATTTCTGAACCGTAACATAGAATGGGTACAACCATTTTGTCAAATAAAAAAAATGATTTCTCGAAGCCATATTTGTAGATTTTTACAAAACGATTTAGCATCCCTGATGCTTTCATAGCTTGCTCATATAAACTTGTTGTGGCAATGACCAACAAAGCTTTGGAGTGAAAGTTATACTATATGATGAAACAGTTCGCACCATCCCTTTACCATGATACCATTTTTCATTACATTTAACTATGCAACCCCTTCTAAAAACAACAATCTTAGTTTTTGATAAGTTTACTTGCATACCATATTTTTAGCAAAAGTCGCATATACAGTTTATATGCTGTTGGAGGTTAGCCACAGTATCAGCAGTTTTAGCAATGTCATCTGCATACATAAAGGAGATAACATTATCTAGCGAGGAGTCCACAAATATTCCCTTACCAGTAGAAGCTCGTTGAGTTCATTTAAAAAAAGTACAAAAATCTTTTTAAATATTACTCTAACTAAATAAATTAGCGGGCAGTCCGAAAATTGGGTCAGAAAAGACTAAAAAAAAATTAATAATTAAATTATATCAATTGATAGATATCATTATTTATAAATTATCTCACTAGAAATAGAACTGTTGTACACAAAAATAGATATTTTTATTTGATCAAAGAAAGTCGCATTTAGAACATTCAATTTTTTTCGGACGTAAACTGTTTTGATCCTGAATTTTGCAAAGCCTATTGCGGGAACTTAGTTGCAATATTTTAGTCTTGTTCGACCCAATTCGGACAAATCGGACAGTTCTGGAATTCACCGGTCGGTTTTACACAATTTAACTAATTTAAATTCACTTAGTTTTTTTTTTCAAAATGGTATGCGAATAAATTCTTTCTAGCTGATAGAGATAATTAATGAAATACCCAAATACACGAGAGGGATGTTGGGACTGAGGGAGACTATGTCATAATTAATGGTCCACGATAGAAAACTATAGGAGAGACAACAATCACTTACTTTTGAAGCCACTCCAATCGACTCTGATGGTGATTTAATTCATAAACAGATGTTTTAGGATCCCTGAAAATGAATTTGATTATGGGTAATACATATAATCATGACAAAATGATGATTTACTAGCAAAGTCTGAATTATTCCATGTTGTATGATACACAATTATTATTTCTATTTTTCATAAATCGGTTACTTTCTCCCAGTTGTAAATGGGTACGGATAATCCGGGAAAGATCAATGCCAAGAGGTTTGGTCGAGGACCAGCTGATAGAAAGGATTCCTGTCACGACGTAAACTATAGATGTTTCTTTTTATCTCAATCAGCGGGTAAAAAGACCTATTTCTAAATGTGTACCGATTATCCGTGATAGATCAACGCTCAGAAGTTAAACTAGAAGTAATGATCTCCGAGAATTTAAGTATCTATCTTGTATAAAATGGTTATTACTTTCTTTCTGACCTTTTCAAAGTTAATACTTGCTGTTCTGCATTATCGCAAAAGCGTTTAACAGTAGCTATAAGATCTTCTTCAGCCAACACTAACTGACGTATCTTTGAAATGGATGACGTTATACCACACGTAACTCGGATATGCCATAAAATTAATACTGAGCACATTATCAACTGTCTGAAAGAAAAAAAAAACTGCACATTTCGAACCGTTTCAGCGACACAAGCTTAGAGAGACCCACACATACTTTTAGTGTGTAAGCAGCTGTGATATTTGCAAGGTGCTCTTCAGTCTAGGTTGAACGTTTTGGACACTGAAGAGGCTGTTTAAACTGTATAAATCAACCAAATTGTATGTGGTGGAAGGGGGTTGAACCGGACACACTGGAATCATTAGGATTTTTGGGGATGAAATCACATACCAATACTAGTTCAAGAGCCAATTGATTGGCGTTGATGTATTTGTAAATCTTTTATGTTAGTACTTTCAGTTAAAAATGTGGTTTAAAAATATAAGGAGGGTTTTGTGAGCAGTCATCGTCGTGTTACATGTATTTTATTTATTACTGTTTTTTCCCCGTTCGCCTTTTTTTCATATAAAGGTATATATAGACAAAGATAGATAAAGATATAAGTACAGATATAAATATAAGTGTAGACATAGATATATATATAAATATAAACCAAAATATATATACCAATATACTAACAGAGACACAATTAGTGTAAATATAAATATAAATTTGGATGTAGAGTCAAATGAAAGTACAGTTATAAATATAAATATCAATATGTATAAATGTATATATAGATGTATAGAATGAATAGATATCACAGATCGTTTGTATAATTATATAGTAAATATTGGATATAAATTAATGAGTTAAAAATTTTCTCTTGGTTTTATAAAATGAACAATTAATGAAATGTAGAACTGATAGTGTTATCTATTGTGTGGCGACGGTATATATATTATATATCAAGTCGGAGCCGTCTGCGGTTTACCAAACTACTTTGACATCTGGCGCAAACGACTCCAAATTAAGTGTATGGGATCAGAATATCAAAAGAATGAGGTTGCCAGCCTAGGGCAATCGAAGAAAGGGCTAGACACTGCTTGTTAAGCAGATTCAAGATATCCCCTGAATCATAGAGGGAATCACTACCTCTCAAGTAAATGTTAAGAAAAAGATTTAGAAGTTAAATTTATATATTGTTAAAATAAATAAATGAATTTTAAAAAAGGTTTGGGATTTAAAACTTGAATTTTCCTTTTTTAAAAGGTGTTAATTCGGGATTTTTTTTAACCCCTTGGGGTTCAAATTTTCAGCACGAAAATCTGTGCCATTAAAAAAATTTTTTCCCAATCCCGGAAAAAATTTCAAAAAACCAAAATTTTTAAATGTTTTTAATCATTGAAATTTGAATTTTTGGTTAAAAAAAACTTATGGAAAAATTTTGGGGGTTTTTTAAAAAAAATTTGGTTTTAAATTTAAAAAAAAATTCAAAACCCGGATTTAATAAAAATTTAAAATTGATAAATTTTTTACCATTTTGGGGAAAAAGCTAGGTGAAATTATTTGTAACATTTTTATTGGTTTTTTAAAAATAAGCCGGGGTTAAGGGCGACCATGGAATCAAATAGTTTAAACGCCATGTTGCAGTCCCTTGTCCCTAGTTTGGATAGGGCATGTTTTATGGGGTTCAGGGCCTTGGCGATTGTCTTGCTGTACAGCAAATATTCCACTTTAAACGATTTGAGAAAAAGATACCTAGGTATTTATAACTGGGCACACATTTTGAAAGTATTTCCCCTATAATACCACTTTTCCTTTTTGGATAGTACACCACCATTTTTAAAAACAAATATTTGGGATTCCTCTAGGTTTACAGCATAATCCCATTTTGCACAGTATTTGGCGAAAACATCAAGGCGCTGCTGCAAGCCACAAATACTATCAGCCACCAAGGACAGGTCATCAGCAAAAAGTAGTGAATATAAATCTTCAATGTTCTGATCTACAAATAATTCCGGAGTTACACTCTACCCTTAATGTTAAGGCCAATTCAATTATAAATATGGCAAACAGCCTGGGACTCAGGATACATTCCTGTTTTACACCTGTTTTGCACAGGAACGAGTCTGTAAGGTCGCTGTTACACTTTATCTTGCCCTTTACATTTTCGTAGATGCTGTAGATAGTTTTGTACATTTTGCTAATAATATTCTTCGAAATCAGTGTGTAAAATAACTTGTTTCTGGAGATGCCATCGAAGGCCCGTTTCAAATCTATAAAGGCACAATATAGGAGCGTGGATTTACTTTTCGATAGGTACTTTTGAATAAGACAATTTAGAACAAAAACCCCCCAAAAGCTTTCCAACAATAAGATCATTATTATCAGACCACTCTTTCAATCTTTGATTTAGTATGGAGGTGATATTCCACGGTAATTGGAGTGTTGCTTTCTGTCACCTTTCTCAAATAATGGAACTATTACAGCAGAAGACCAGCATTCTGGAAATGTACCATTAGCAAATATCGAATTAAAAAGTTTATTTAAAACTAGAAGTAGTACATGAATAGAGTGTTTGTAGAATTCGATTGGTATACCATCCTCACCGGCATTCTTCATTTTATTTAGAGCGCTGATTATTTCCTGATCACAGATATCCATGTGAAGTATGTTATCTGATATTGGAGGCGCTGCGTTGTTGAATTCGTCAATTACTGAGTTTATTGTATAGTTAAAACATTCATCATTGTTGAAACTCTGTACATAAAAAACTTCTTTGAAATAGTCTAACCAGTCATCATCTTCGATATTTGGGGGTTGTCTTGTTTGCGTTTCAATAGTTTTTCACATTATTTCCAATATAAAGTAGTAGTATTATCCATAGAGAGTTTTACCAGCCTACTTTGCATGTGTTCATTGTATGAGGATGTCTTCTCGAGACAAAGGCGACTGCAGTCTTTTTTGGTTTCACAGTATTCATTTAGTGTTGACCGAGAGTTGCATATACGGAAAGACCTTCAGACTTTTTTCTTTCTTTCGTTTTAGAACTGACAATTCTTTATCAAACCATGGTTGAGGTGGAGAATTAACTATACTTGATATCATTCCACAAGAAGAACTGACGTTGTATTTAATGTCACTCAGTTTAGATATAGCACAGTTTACATTTCGATCTATTTCTATATATACATCTTCTATTGATTGCTTTATATTTTCATTCAAAAAGCTATCCCTGTATTCTGTTTCTTTGATTCCTTCCATTTGAAATTCTTCATTATTTTATATACGCATTGCTTAGTCTTTGTCGTTTCCCTTGGCTGGATCTATAGCACTAGTACCAGTTGTACTAATCCGTCTTTTATTAATGTCGTGACACATAATCAGACATTAATAAAAGACGGATTCCGCGGATTAAAAAAAGACGGATTCCGCGGAATCCGTCTTTTATTAACGCCGATGTTTACCACTGTGTCTTTATTACTTTTATAGTTTATAATCTGATCTTGTTCAACACTTATATCGCGTACATCCTTAATTATAGGAATATAGTCATTTTCATCTGGAAATATGTAATCATCTAGTGACCCAGTTCTGGAATTAAAGTCTCCGATGAGTATCAAATCATCTTGTGGGAACCTCCGTCTTTTATCTTGTACATTAACAATGTTGCATTTTGTAGATTTTACACGGTAAAACACAGACCATTCAAGAGGAACATAAACCAAACCGACAATCAATTCCTTTCTACCCATTTAGTTAAACTTAATTTCAACCAAAAAAGTTTCTTCACAAGTATCTTCATACTCAAAAATTTCAGTAACACTTTCGAGCCATTGTTTAATAAATATAACCACTTCACCGGAAGCTCTTTCGATTTCAATTCGCCTTGCAAAATTATAGTGAAAATAGCCTGGGAATGTATCATCAGATGTTTCGATAAAACCAAAAATATCACATTTTTTGACAACTTCAGACACACATTCATAGTTCTTCGAAAGTTTGTATTCAAGTCCTTCAATATTCCATGAAATAAGCTTAAGTTTATTATTAATGTTTGTAGGTGGTTCATAATAATTGAGTTGTTGCTATTTTCAATCTTTTCTATTATATATTGCATAGTCTCACTAATATATGACAGATATGACAAATGCGGTTAATTATGGTTTCTGAGACTAATCCAAATCAACCCACGAAAATGAAGACTGTTTCCCATTTAAAAAAAAGTGTGCTTGTTCCAGGTTCGAATTCTGGACAAGGCTGTTATCATACAAGGGTGAAATGGAAGGGGTGAAATGGGAAGGGGCGAAATGAGAAAGGGTTAAATGAGAAAGGGCGAAATGGGTAGGGGTGAAAGGGTGAAGGGGCGATATGGGAAAGAGAGGTTCGAATTCTGGACAAGGCTGTTATCATACAAGGGTGAAATGGAAGGGGTAAAATGGGAAAGGGGCAAAATGAAAAGGGGGTGAAATGGGAAAGGGGCAAAACAGAAAAGTGGCGAATTCGGAAGGGGCAGAATGGGAAGAGGCGAAATGGGAAGGAGCAAAATGAGAATAGTTTGGAGTCGAAGTGGGAAGGGGCGAAGTAGGAATGAACCCACTTGGTCAATATTTTTTAGGCATAAGGATTGCTGCTACAACCATCTCATCACAACAATTACGCCCACAAAAACATTGCTAGAATTAAAGGTATCACCAAATGACACAACAAAATATGACAATATTCATACCGTTATTCAATCACCATGGTTATTGTCACCGATTACTAGACAATATTGATTTACTCCAAATACATTAAATGTTTCCAAAGCCAAAGTAAATATTGGAAGCGATACAGTCTCTATATTATTCGCTGTGCTGAATTTTCGTTTGGGAAATAAAAATTTTCACAAAATTCCTCAATCCTTTCATTATGTGTGTATTGTTTAGATTCCAGAAAAAAACAAAGACATGATTCGACAAAACAAAATCTTATTTTAGTAAGTGGAGGATACAAAAATTAGTGCATATAGGGGTCGCCTGTCTTAAAGGCTAAACAATTTCCATTTATTCAAATAAATATAAAATATTCAAAAAACTCACGAATCAATAATAAACCGTTATAAACTGTTATAGCTCTATTCATATAGCTAAAATTGAGTTATCCGTTCATTAAGTGCATAATCAAAGCGTACATACATTAATGGAGTAAAACCCACCGGAAAAACTAAAATCGATTACCTTTATCACTATAGTGTTCATCAGAAACAATTTTAACACAGACCGTTAGACATGAAAACACTAGAAATCTTTAAAGGAATTTTACAATTTGGGAAGTATTTAGGTCTCGTTAGACCAAACGTTGATGTCCATGAAAAATACCGGAGGCTAAAACAATTCATGATGAGTATACAGGTGACATTAGTGCTGATTATTCTATGGTCTGGAGTAGTAAAATTAATATTGAGTTTAACCATAGAAGACGATATAGAAAATAGAGGACTGCCATTTCTGTGTGCTATCGCGTTTTTCACTGGAACGGCTTTTACATCAACATCTTCTTATATAGCAGTTTACAGAGAGTTTGACAAATTCTGTTCACGTCTGGATAATCATAGAAGGGATTTTGGAGATCATGACGGTTATTCGTGGATACATAAAACAAGAAATATGCGAATGACTCTGTGTGTAGCCATTACTGTAGTGTCAATGCTCTGTGTTGTATTTATCGTTTTTACGTTTCATTACAGAGATGGCTTGGCTAACATATTTTGGCCCTTTAATTTCAACACAGTCCTAGATTCTGTTATAACCATGGTTTACTTTACTGCATATTTTTTTTTAAACGCTTGGCATCAACTGCTTATCGGATTTTTCTTCATTTCTTCTTCCCTTTTATTTATAGAAGAATTCAAGTTGATCAACATCAAATTGAAAACGGCAATATCGGAGTCAACAAAATCTACGTCCAAACAATTGGAGACTATTCGTCAAGAACATGCCAGTCTTGTTCGTTGCTTTGACAGTAGTAAGAGCCTATTCAAACATTACATATTTTCTATATACGCTGTAACTGTGCCAGTTACAAGTTTCTTCTTGTATGGTGCTATCCGTGGTAAAATGCATATGATTGAAATAAGTACTTTGTTTTCAATGGCGCTTTCGAATTCATTGGTTATCTTGGCTTACACGCTTATTGGCGCGACTCTTCATGCAAAAGTAAGTAGTCTTTCATGTTAATCAAGGCATTACGAGTAACATGATCCATAAAGGCTATACGAGTTCGATGACAGCTAGTTTCATCAAGGTTGTACGAGTAAGTTAACATTTAGCATCTTGAGCCATCAATGCCGTACGAGTAGGTCGTCATCCAAAATCTAGGTTCATCAAGGCTATACGACCTAGTTTACGCAGAAAGGTGGTACGCGTAGGTCGTCAACTAGATTCTAGATTTATCAATCAAGGCTATACGTGTCAGTTTATATTAGCTTTTAAACCAACAAGGCGGTGAATCTAACGTAGAGATCCAAGTTAGCCGGCATCATTTAAGGACCCCCCCCCCTAAAACACATACACCCTTACACACGCAGACGCACTGTCCGGAAACAATAAATCAAACCAATAATAGCAACTTTAGCATGTAGTTCATGCATGTATCTTCTCTATAACTGGTAAAAAAAACTATTCTCATAGGTGGCTCAGACCCGAATACTAGTAGCGCAAAAACACTGAAGTAGCAATTTAAAAGTATTGAGGGTTGATATTGAAATTAAGTAATATTGTATGTTTCAGGCTCATGAACCATATGGAATGTTAAATAAGGTGGATATATTAGATGTATCTGATAAAACAGCAGAATCGGTAAATTAATAAAGCAATTCAAAAAACGTAATCCAACAATATCTTAAATAAACAGAATCAGGTTATCAGACTTTCGAACACCGATTTAGAGAAGCAATTGCCCATAGATTATTCACATTACTCTTGTAGGTATCTTTATTCATGAAAAGGTTGACAGGTCCACCAATAAGTTATACCATATATGGCATGATGACTCTAGATTCTAGTGCTATCCTTCAGGTGAGTGTGGCAATAAGTTATATAATATTTGGTATGATGGCACTAGATTATATAGTGCTATGTTACAGGCATGTTTGCATATCAATTATTCTATATATGGTATGAAAGTACTATAAAAACTTATCTGTATCTGTAGTTGTATTAGTAGTTCAATTCTTTCGGTAGACCTGGCGCTAAAAACTGCTTTTCTGGTACCGGCACTAAAAGTACTAGTAATTTTGTTCAGCGAAAGATCATCAGATTTACCGTTATTTGGAATGGATTAACATGGATGAGTGCCATTTTTTGTTTTAGCATACTGCAGACAAGCTATTTGGTTGGAGATATAAGCTTGGTCTTGCTGTTGTAGGTTTCCTTTGCTTCTAGAGGTCTATGATGTATTGGATATTGGACTCTTCTTCTATTCCCAAGACGCAATGAATTGAAGGCACATAAAAACATATAACAAATTCTACTTTATTTTCATCAAACCCTAATGGCACTCTACTGTATCAAAAGATCTACCTCAGACCTTTCTCTTCCCAGTCAACCGTCCTTTTTCCTTGCCAAAGAGTGAATGAGTCGAAAGATTCCTTCCTAGATGAGATGTCCCCTCATAGTTTAATACCTATATTTATATTATCTATCCAGATGTTCCTAATTACGGATATCTGATAGAACTAAAATGTATCCCTTGTTGTCCCTTAATACTACAGCAATTTACCCACACATGGTTATACTTTTCAAGAACTCGATAGGTGACGATAAAAGATGTAAGATCTTGTCCTATGAAATAGATAAACATCTTACCAGATGAATATCTTAATACTTAATTAATTACCCAACTCATGATTTTAACTTTTCAAGTATTAGAAGTGTAACACTAATGACATAAGATTCACAAAAAATCTGTTTGATATAAACATCTTCCTAGCTGTGCGAATTTAACTAAAGGCGAGTCTTTTGATTCAGTAGAGTTTAACAATTAATTATCAATTATAACAATGCTACATATGTCCCTTCCTTAGGGTAGAAAATACATGCATATGAATTTCTTGAACAAAATATAAAAAAAAATAAATAGGAAACAAGATACAATGGCTGACAAAAAAAATTATTAATCGGTCAGAACAACAGAAAAGATAAAAATAAACAAAAATTAATGTCCAAAATGCAAATTTAGAGAGAATTAGTATTGTCCTAGAGCTGAAAAATAAATCACATATGATGATAGCCGATCATCACTTATTCGCATTGAAATATCGCACACATGATGATAGCCGATCATCACTTATTCCCGAAATGATTTCGCACACATGATGATAGCCGATCATCACCTATTTGAAATGTCGCACACTTGATGGTCGAGCATCACCTATTCTCGAAACGATTAGCACACATCCAATAAACATCGGTACGGTAAATCTTCTGTCTTCTGTCTTCTATTAAATGTTCTATCTTCTGTTTTTTGTCGTCTAGTGTAAATCTTCAGTCGATGTTTTTCTGTCTTCTGTCTTTTATTCTTCTGTCTTCTCTGGTTTCTGGTTTAAGTCTTCTTGTTTAAATCTTCTGTCTTCAGTCTTCTGTCTGCTAACACTAATCGAGGCTTATCAGCTATTGTTTTTGTCCTTTGTCCCCTTTTAATAGAAGAATACTTTGGCTCTTGAGGGCAGAACACGTTGTCCCTTTTAGTAAGACGATTTATTTCTTGATAATTATTTCATTAGTTAAAGAGGATATTATTGGGGTGTGTATGATGACTCTCGATTCGAGTTTTATTCTACAGGTATGCTTGCTTATAAATTATACTCAAAATAGTATGTTCCTCACGATAACTTTTTATTTTAACTTATTTTTCAGTTATTTGGTACATTTGTAACGTATACTATAGTAATGTTACAGTTTGGAGAATCGCCGTCCTCTACTCTTGGCCAATGTTACAATACAACAGATGTTCAATGAGTCCAAATGAATCATTTTATCATGACGATGTTTGAATAAAAAAACAATTGTATATGTTTCTTGTAAATTGCTGCGGAATTGGTACGTCAACTCCCGACAGTCTGAAGTCTACGACAGTTTATGTTTGACTGTTTGATTTGATGCTGAATTTTATGAAATGCCAATCATATCTTATATTGATTAGTCAAACTGTGCATTGCTTATCAAATATTTTAATCTCAATTGAACCTAGTTGGTAAAACAACACATTTACTTCATTTACTTCCTTTGTTTCACAAAACATAAAACTCCATTCATTTAATTTCAATACCTCTCTTTGTTGAACACTAAAATATTCCTTTTTTCATAATTATTTGTGTTTGTTATCTTTCTGATAACATTGGTAGTATAATGGAAATAACAATTGAATTGAACCAGTGTTCTAGACTGATTGATTTAGCAATTCAATTAAAGCTGTGTCCATAGGACAGTTAGTTATTGTTTATAAATTTCCAATCCTACTAAAATTGTTTCTGTTTTTTTATTCTTTTTTTTTTTATTTTTTGCCCTCATTGTTGAAGAAAAATACCAGACAAAGGGAAAATATATTTTCTAGATTTATTCATCAGATGCAAACAATTGCCGACTGCTGTGACATTTTGACTTTGTCGTTATCAACTGTCATCATACTGAAGTAGCTTTATTAGTAATATTTCTTATAATGATGCTGGCAATGAAGTCAAACTTGTTCATGAAAGCATGTACGTCTTTTTGTAGTCATGAACATAATCAAGATAGTTTTTCCATCTAAAACACGTGTACTTTCATTAGAATATTGTGTAAAATCTGACTCATGTAAAATAAGGTGTAATGGTTCTTATCGTTATGGCAAAAATGGCCAATTGCAACCACTTCCGGACAACTACGTTGAAGGCTTGGTAGGCCACAAATGACTATCGAAACTATTACATCGATGCCCAATGTAAAAGAACAGAAACCTCAGCAACAGTTTACTCTACGTCAGATTTGAACCGCCATATGAAATAATGTTATTAACTTTTTGTATGAAATGTTGTTTTTTCTATATAATTGTATCATAAATATATTTGCTTTTGTCATATCTTGCTTTTCAGTATACACCTAATTGATTCAAGCCCTAAAATTCCCTTAGCTACGGACATGCACACTCAATATCTTTTAAACGAAATAGATTATTTCGTTCTAATGAATAAATTATTTCGTTTAAACGAAATGAACTTATTCGTTTAACGAATGAAATAAATTTGTTTAACAAATTAAATTAATTTGTATTAACGAAATGAATTATCTTTAATATTAACGATTAATATCGATTAAATATCTTTTTTTTATGAAATAGTTATAGTAACGTCAAATAAATTATTTCGTTTTAACCAATGCCTCTTAACCAAGGTCCATTTGGACCCTCTCGGGGAATTGAAAAGTCTTGGGGGTAATTTGAAGGGGGAGAGGTGGAATTTAGAAGGAAGAGGGGGGGGGGCTGGTAATGACTCAATGGGGAATATACTTCATACCATAGACATCAAGAGAGATAAACGTGTTGTGATGATCACCAAGGAACTTTGTTTGAAATCTTATATTTGTGCTTTCTTATTAAGTTTCCAGACGTGAATCAAGCTTATTCGATCAGGGGGTCCCCCATATAAAGTAATGGCCTATACTTTTCAATGATCCTTTCTGAATTATCCCCCTTTTGACTATAATTAAGGGATGATTAAGGACTGTTTATGTATTTATTTCATTTATTTATTAAAGTGTTACAAACCATCGTAAAAATTCAAAACAATAAACACTAAAAAACAATTTACAAAGGTATTTAATCAAAACTTTGAAACATCACATAGAAATTTAAAAAAGGGATGACATGATCTTGTACAAAATGTGTAAAAACTCTTAAACTTATTGAAGACAATAAGTTCTTTCCGTTGCTCGTACAGAGCATCTAAACACTTTGCTAAATGATGTTGAGCATACTTATAATACAATAAAATTGGTCCATAGGATCTAAGTAATGAAGTTGGTCGATTGTTCTCAATATATAGTTTTACGTACATTGCAATTCGTAAAAAAATGGTATTCCCTATATTATAAAGGGGTATTAGGATTTATCAAGTTAAAAGTCAAAACTTTAAGATATGGTAAGAAAAGCATTTATCTAGATTATTCAAAGTGGTGTTATCGAAAAACACTTAAAAATCAAAACTGTCAGACTAATTCGTGCATAATAAAAAAAAATTAAAAAAAAAACAATCCCAAAACAGCAACTTTTGTTTATCTTGGACTTTCCACTATTAAATGTTACAGTAAATTGTTGCTGAATATAAAATTGAAAACAGGTCAATATGATGTAAACTGCGGATTGGGAAGTCGAATTTTAAGTCGCACTTTGATACCATCGTCTTTTATCTCTTAAGCTTTTTAATCTTTTTGTATAGCTGACCTGATCCTAAGCTGTACCGGGAAGTTACAGCCTTGTGATAAATATCTTAACTGACAACTATAAATAGTATAACCCTACTGTCACACCGTCGTCTTGTACATTTGCACCAGAGAACTAGGACAGTAGAAAAAAACTACATTACATTGTCTTAATTCGTCTCCATTGTAATGTACTGAAATATTTTCTACCGGATTCCATTCTAATTGCGTTATTTTGTTTAACCAATCCATACTTGTTTCGAGGCAAATGTTTTCGCTATCATGCATCCAATTAACATATGCGAAACATGAACATTCGATACAATATCAAATAGTAGATTGGTGTCAAGTTTGTTAATAATTGAGGGTTATATTTATTTACAAAAAAAAAAATAGAAGAGCAATACGACAGATAAGATGAAATAGGTACAAAACCAATTTTGTAACATTTGTAACTAGACATTGAACAGAATATCATTCATATTATTCTTGAATATAAATGTATTCTAGAAAATTATATGAACATGGACTGCCAATTCATTCGCCTTCTAGAGGCTAACTTTACTTTATCCAGAAATCTGGTTTAAAACTTATATTTCACACGAAAGCCTGGTCAATACTGAGTTTTTAGTTTCTGGACAAAAATGCAATATATTATCATATTTTTTTTTTAAAGAATCATTACTTGAGTATTTTAATTTAGCTTTAATAGTAAAAAAGGTAGAAGTATACACATTTTACTTGACAAGTTATTGATTTAGAGACGGTATAACATAGTGTCAAACATAAGATAAGA
This sequence comes from Nipponacmea schrenckii, assembly GCA_030562195.1. Classification (NCBI taxonomy): domain Eukaryota; kingdom Metazoa; phylum Mollusca; class Gastropoda; family Lottiidae; genus Nipponacmea; species Nipponacmea schrenckii. The sequence continues at coordinate 13,667,902 of CM060201.1, forward strand.
TAGCACTAGAATCTAGTATCATCATACCAAATAAAATATAACCTTTTGTCAAACATACCTGTAAGATATCACTAGAATCTTGTATAACCTATTGTCAAAGAAACATCTAGGATAGAACTAGAATGAAGTGTCATCATACCATATAAAGGTAACCTATTGTCAAACGTATTAAAAGTATACTCATGCACATTTAGTATGACCTATAGTGTCAAACATACCTCTAGGATAGTACTTAAATATAGTGTCATCATACCATATAGAGTATAACCTATTGTCAAACACGTATCATATGAGTGTGGTTTAAGAAATTAACTTGATTTGAATAGCATCAGTACCTGATGCTCAGGCTCACTTGTGAAGTTTGGTCGTATTAATATTTATTTTCTTCATGATATATATTATCCCCCTTTTGAGACCCTCAATCGTAACATCACCCTCTTCTTATAAATTTATCTTTTATACAGTGTTTTCTCTTAGGTATTTCTTACAACCTTTTTTGGAGATAATGGTTGGACTATAGAGAACGAAATACAGTATAAATATTTGGAGGTAATTATCCCTAAGTTGAACTCAAGGTTTAAAATATTAATGGACCCGAATTTCGATATAGGCTACCATTCGATTAGTACGGTTAATTGAATAATAAAGTAGTTTTATATATAAGGTGAACACAAGCAGACCGTAAATATAATATGCTAAGTGATTAAAAACTCGGGTGATATGAACAAAGTTTAAGCTTGATGAACATGTTTACCCAACCGTTTTTTTCGATTTTTATTTTAAATCTGTTTCTTGATGTTATAGGACTTCAAGTGTCCCAGTAGTCAACACTATACAGTCATAGCGAATGGATCATATTGGACGTTGACATTGTATTGCTGACATAAATTCGGGGTAGGTATTTGGTGTATAGTTTGATATTTACATATTATAAACTGTAAAATAAAATAATAATTTAGAATATCTATTTGCTCTATTGTAATACATTTTAATAAACAGATATTTGGGTTCTACATAAATAATTATAAAACCCAAGTAGGTACATTATTAAAACACTCAAGAGGTAAATAGCTGTTCATGAAACTGAAAACAGTTACAAAGTTGAAAGTTCAATATGTATTATAACTTTTATCTCAGTGTGCTTTAGAATTTAATTTTGAATATAACATAATGTATGCATTATCGAGCAATACTGGACTTTTTTTTATTGATGAATATATTTGACTATAAAAAACTCAAAAAATTTTACGAATATAAATATATCAATAGGTTAAAAATACTATCGTGCGATATCTTAACACGATCTATTATGTGTGTCCTAGATTTTATTATGTTTTCTATGTTTGATTTAAGATTATATACAGAGTACATTGTAATGTGGAGTTAGTGACATTTTTAATATCAGTCATGAAGGTAAACAACATTTAATACTTGTATACTTGATGTATATCCGTCACTGTCCGAACACTTTGGTTTATAAATATAGATACCTACACATTAAAAATTATTATTAATATTAAAAATACTAGTTTTAGTTGTATGCCACTAATTTTAAGAATACCTGCTTAACAGATATGTTAGATTTAATAATTCTTTCAAAACTTTCCTTCAAAACCCCTATCACATGATGGTCATTTATTAGAAAAAAATTTTTAAATGGGAATTTTCATCCAAGGAAATCAAAACTCTAAGTACATAACATCTAGTTTGTTTGTTTTCACTGAACCGGGTTACAGAGTTAATTCTGTAAAAAAAAAAACACAGAACTAAAACTAAGCTGATAATTGGTGGATAATCAACTTAATTCTCATGCATATACTTAAATTTAGATATGTACATCGTCCTGGGGTCAGATTACTTTTAACTACTTTGATGTAAAAAACAAAATCATTGGAGGGGATATTTTGGTTAAAAGTGAAATCAGATACCCTTGTCACGTCTTATAGGACAAAACAAACAATTTGTTGTCAGCCAATTACAGATTATTCACTGGATGTTGTGTATCTTTGCATATACTGGTCAACATTTGTTAGAAGCTTATGGAAAATTCCATTTTAAATGCGATCTAGTGGCCGTGTTATAAAAATACGTTTATTTATTTTTAATAGTACATATGGCTATATTTATTCACACCTTTTCAAATTAAATTCTTACTGTGTATATTTTAACTTCTCGTAACCCCTCTTGATTTCAAATGGGGAAGTTCGATCTTAGTTGAAAAGTTTTTTTAAGCTCACATTTTAATGCCGAAGCATCGGCCCATCGGTCCATAATTATCTGTACACGCAATAGAGGCTAAAGTTTTGATCTGAATTTAATTAAATTGTGTGTGTAAAGGGTTATATCCACAAGATCTTGGACATTCTCGAATTTGACGATTTTTCGATCAATAGTTATTTTTTTTTAGTTATTGCCCTTGACTACAGGAAAAAGAGGCTAAAGTTTTCATCTGATTTAAAACGATATATACACTTAAAAAATGATAAAATATCTTAGACCAATTAGATTGTTTGCACAATTTGACAATTAAAGAGGAAAGTGGGCTTTCTTGCATGGCAACCATTATATTTTTACAGGGATTGTATAAAAAAAAGCATGTTGTTTTTTTTAGCAAAATCAGTATCTTTATATTGTTATACTTTTTTCACAGGAGAAGGCAATTAATTTGGATAAGTCGGAAAATTCCGAGGATAAACATAACCATGCTAGTACAGTATTATATGGTGTATCAGATATGCCACCTTGGCACATCACATTATTACTTGGTTGTCAGGTAAGGAAGATGTCTTCAAGATTCTTCACACAAGCATAGCCTTCTAGGGTGCTCACAACGCTTAAGAACACCAAAGAACTAATTCTTTCATTTTCATTCTTCCTAATTTATGTAGTACAAAAAACATTCCAAACTGACATACACCAATTATTTTTTTAAAAGCCGAATAAGAAACATAAAAACAGAATCTGACACATAAGGACCTATTTATTTTGATTAATAAAACTAGTCTCGAATTACAACTATAAGCAACATAAATGGTGGCAAGGACGTCGTAGTTCAAAGTTCAATGGAGGTAACTGTTTAAGAAAAGAAAAAAAACAATTTTACTAAATTATTTTAATCATTATCAAAGTAAAGTTTGCTAATCATAAAATCGATTACAACAAACGTGACAAATTCTTTTTAAACTCTTTTATTGCCAGCTGGTATATTTTGGACAGGGAGAAGAGACTTCTCCCAACTTATTTGCTTTTGGTATTCCTACAGATGGCAATGCTTTGGTAAAATTCATGTCATAATAGTGACAAAAACTAATTCTATCTTATTGGTGATTGGGATAATACTTTGACACGATTTACTTTATACTTTATGTTGAATGAAGCATGTCCCTCTATTAAGATGACACAGAAACTTGTTTGTTTAATTAAAATCATTTCTTCGTGATAACATACATATATTGGTTTCATTTCAGGCCTTCCTGACATGTTTAGGAGGAACATTTGCCTACCCTCTGATTATTTCTAAAGCATTATGTTTAGAAGGTGATACATTAGGTCAGGCCCAGGTTATTGGCACGGTAATATTTGTATCTGGACTATCAACTCTAATGCAGACCTTCTTTGGAATACGGTAATCAGTGCCTTGTCAGATATCAATGCTATTCAAAGATATATTACTCCTTCCCTCATCATCGGGTGCTTCGGAGACTCGGGGAGTAAGACACCTGCTCGCTAATTGAGAATTCAATTCTGGAATAGGTCGAGATGAACTGTCGAATTTTCTGATGCGGGTCGGAGGGACTGACGTTGAAAAGGCGTCTAGTGGTTCGGCTGGGACAATAAATCGAGGGCGACATTGGAATCGCAAAGAGAGTAGACTAATGCCAATGGTTAAATTTCCCTCATTGCAGACTGCTACCGTTGCCTGCCTTCAACAGGTGCAGAGGAGTAGGTCGTAAAACTCCATTCATTCATTTACAACTCATCCTGTTCATTGATTATATTTAAGCTTCAGAATAGGTTAAGAAAGTATAAATGTTGTATAAAACGGTTAGAATTTGGCAAGAAGAACGTAAAACTGGGGTTTTTTTTTAAACTTTGCCTCGATAAAGAGACAGAGAAACTGTGTCATGTACAATTACTAGATTATTAATAGACCCACAATATCAATATCCCTAGCTTATGGATTACACCCTTTCAATTGTGAGAGATCAAGTCCTTTTAGACCAATCAGGTGCATACATTTTCATTTTATTTTGGATTTCAGACTACCAATCGTTCAGAGTTGTAGTTATGCGTTTATTACTCCAGTCTTCTCTCTGATGGCGTTATACAAACCAACAGATTGTCCTTTTAATGTCGAAAATTGTAAGTACCTTTTAACCATACTTTGCTTTTAATTTCTAAGACATATGGACATTATTACAAGATATATTATATATGCCAATTCTTGTGCCACACCCGTGAAGTGTCTATGTATCTCGACGTTCCATCAAAACCATATTCCATTGTAAATACATGTAATGTACAAATATGGTAGCTCAAATACAACATAATTCACTTTTTATTATACGCCTACATATTATGTGGAGCGTATGTTGTCGTCACCCATATCGATGTCCATTCACAAATTGCTCGTAAACGCTCTAGCAGGCGGATTTTTGACGTAACTGTGAGTGAGTGTTCATAATCACACAATGATGAATCCTTTTGTAAATCAGTGAAATTTAAAAAACAAAATTAGTATGAGAGTTTTTGCCGTTCAATTTCAGCTCGTAAACACTCTAGAAAGCACAATTCTAGATGGATTTTGATGAAACTTGGCATGAGTATTTGTTATCACCCAAAAGATGCACCCTATAATTGAAAATCAGATAAATCGAACAATATCTTCTATCAGTTATTAGCCATTTTTTTGAAAATGCATTGAATCACGGATTGTGACGAAACTTGCTGGATTTTTTTTTTATTACCCAAGGATAAACTATTGAAAATCAAGTATATCGAAATATATTTAATATGATTTATTGCCCTTGTTATTTAAAAACGCGTTCAATTTTTGGCTCATAAACAATCTACATTGCACAATTCTCCACAGATTTAGACTTAACTTGCTGAAATTATTTACCACCCAAGGATGAACCCCATGGAAATAAAAGGCGTTCGATTATTGTCTCGTAAACACTCTAAGCATAATTACTTACAGATTTTGGCGAATTTGGCTGAAATAGTTAATCAATACCCGAGGATGAAACGTATTGAAAATCAAAAATATCGAAAAATATTAAACACGAATCATTGCCCTCGTTCTTAAAAACACATTCGATTTTTGGCTGGTAATCACTCAACAAGCCTCAATTCTTTACTGATTTGTTTAATATCGCACAAGGTTGAGCTCTAAGGAAAATAAAAAACACCGAAAATCTGAGTTGTTGCAATGTTAGAATGTGCAATTCTTGACAGATTTTAATGAAACTTAGTAATATTGTACATTTATTAACACAGAAAAGAAGTGTATGCCTGAAGATTGAATATTTCAATATGGTGATTGCTACTGTACTGTCTTTGTTCAAATTCAATGCTGACAGTAGGTATATATTACCTTGACTGGCAGGCTACCTTTATGAGTTAAAAACCTAAATTTTGAAAAGTGAATTATATCTTCTGTAAACTACTTTTCAAAATTGAATAACTTAAAGAATCAATCATAGAGTTAATTCTGTGATCATTTGTGTTTCTCTGTAGACAATGGAACTTTACCAGAAATTGGGGGATCTATTCATCGAGAGATCTGGCAAACCAGGCTCAATGAGGTATACACTTTGACTTTAAAACTATCTAATCTACAAATTTGATTTTTTAAATCCCATTTCTCGAGTATAGTTTGAAAAGTCATTTGAAAGTCATTATAATTTTTGACAGATCGAAAATTGATTTTGCGTTGTTAAACACGCCTGAAAGTTTTAACTTAAAAGCATTCATTGTTAATTGTTGTACACCGAACACGTCTCAAAAGGTTTGTGTAAACTTGGGTTTTTTTGTTTATTCGGTTGTCTTACCCCTGAAACTTCCCTATACTAACTTAACAATAATACAATCCGTTTTACTTATAAAAAAAGTTGATTCCGACATACAGCGATACAACTAGATTGTGGAACAATATTATAACTCGAAAATGCAATTTTCTGAGGAAAAAATCTACATTATTGATCTTTATGGGCTCATTTGTTTTCAGAACGTAAAGCTTCATATTATTTCAGGTGACTGGAGCCATCATGATAGCATCTTTATTTCAACTTGTTATTGGTTGTAGTGGATTATTGGGTGTTATGTTAAGGTTTATTGGACCACTAACTGTAGCACCTACTATCGCCATGATAGGATTATCAATTTTTAGTGCTGCTTATCAAAAAAGTGAAAACCAATGGTGGATTGCTATAATGTTAGTTTGTTTTCTTCGAATGCCGTTTTATTTGGATTTAAAATACAGATGTGACGTCGCCCTTTGATTTTTGCGGACCAATATCCAACATATTAGTACGGACATCGTGCTAAGAGTAATTTATTTTTTTAAATGGAGGCAAATTTTGGTGACGATCTGACATCTTATATTCATTTTCTATTGTTGGTGTAATCTGTATATAAGGTAGATTAATGGTCTCCAAGCAGTCCAATGCGTTCACTAATGACTTACTAGTATCACGCTCATAACCGAACTTATTGAACTGGTTTCGACCATTAACTTTACTAAATAAATGATGGTTACATTAGTGTCGCATTTCAGGATCAGCATTAACCTTCGGCTGTGATCATGGTTCTGAATAATGGGCGAAAATATAAGGTGCAAACTTGCATCTGGAATTGACATCTTCAGATCTTTGGAAATAGAACTATAACAATGTATAGAAATATTTTTATATGCAAGATAAACGTCAGAATTCATCAACAGGACAGAGTATGCAATTGAAGTAGACACACAACTTTTAACAACCGAAAACTTCACATTATTTCTTTTATCTTACAGGACAGTCGCTTTGATCGTAATATTTTCACAATATTTAAAAAATGTCAAAATTCCATGCTGCACATATCAACGGGGATCTGGATTTAGACGAGTGTCTTTACCTATATTTACACTATTTCCTGTAAGCATATACGTATTGTTCGGAGCCACAAGCTCACTTTGTAAGGATTGCTTTGAACCACTAAGCTAGAGGCTTTCAGTAATTGATTAGTAATATAATAGTAAAAATAGAATATATATTATTCAAATATAATTCATGTATATATATAGATTTGTATAGGACACAGTATTTCTAGACATCCTACTCTCTTCTTGGCCCATCTCATATTTCTTAATTCCAGAATAATTGACAACATTGCTTTCCAGATACTCTTAGCTATAGTAACAGCTTGGGTTATATGTATCATTCTAACGGTCAGCGGTGCATTACCAGATGACAAAGATGGTTGGGGCTATAAGGCTCGAACAGATATCAAAATAGATGTCTTAGATAAAGCCGATTGGTTCAGATTTCCATACCCAGGTAAATATACATTATGAATAAATCAAACACTAAAGAAAAGGAAACACGAAAACATGCATTTTGTAAAAGCTAATGAACCTTTCACATGAGAAAGATACAGAACATTTATATCTTTATAGGACAATGGGGAATACCAACTATTAGTCTTGCTGGTGTTTTTGGTATGTTAGCTGGAATATTTGCGTCAGTAGTTGAATCTGTTGGTGATTATTTCGCATGTGCACGATTGGCTAACGCACCACCACCACCAGGGAGTGCTGTTAGCAGAGGTTAGTTTTTATGTATTGCTATTTTCGTTTTCCTAAAAGAAAGTATGATTCACTTCATCTATCTTTTGCACATTTCAGGCAAGCTAATGACATTTTAAAAAGCCAACAAAAGTAATAATTTACTTTTTCCCCCTTTTTCTTGAGAATGTTTATAGTAAAGGAGATTATCGCTAATCGGTAATTTGATTATCTACAGATTCATTGTTATAGCTTGTTGATGATCTATGTCTACCGAATATAGATATAAAAAGACATTAAAAGTCATTTCCATAAGGTCGAAGCCTACGCGAAATTTTTTAACAGTAAGTGAAAGGGTCAACTTATAGAAAACCGGGAATATTGGTCGACAGTTGACCCAATCCTCTCATAAGAGACCACCTTCGTTAAGAGCCCCTTTTTGAATATTCTCTAAAAAAGGTTCTACTGTACCTTGATGCCTCATTCTCAAACTTATCAACTTCTGAATGGTTTGAAAGTGTCAGTCATGATGTATGTAGGATTCCTTCATAGACCAATTATTATTCTCTTATTGAATAATTTTAGGTATTGGAATAGAAGGGTTAGCCTGTGTTATTGGTGCTGGTATTGGATCACCAGGTGGCACCACATCCTATAGTGAAAATATTGGTGCTATTGGCATTACAAAGGTATGGATACATATAAATTTAATATTTATAGTGTTCCAACCGAAACTCTGATCATCGGCTTATGTTCTGAAGATAAGAAAGCGAATTTTGGAATCGATCAAATAACAATTACTTCACTGAATTCTTGAAAACGTTCAGACTGAATCCTAATTATCCTTATTATCATGACAGGTTGGAAGTCGAATTGTAACACAGGTGGGTGCAGTTATAATGTTGTTTTTGGGCTGTTTTACAAAGTTTGGAGCATTATTTGTTACTTTACCAGACCCTATAGTTGGTGGAATGTTTCTCGTCATGTTTGGTAAGGTATAATGCCGACTTGCATGATAACACAGTTGAACGTCGTACACAGTTTCACGGTTATTGTCATATTATAAGACCAGACACCATGCAATTCTGTATTGTGAGGCAATATCTCTACTTATGTCGATATTGAAATTTGACGCAGTTCTACAAGTTTCTTCAAAGCCTGAGCATAAATCATAAAATTTACGCCAGTGTAATGCCAGTTAATAACACAAGTATTCTAATAGTATGTGATATGTATATTATAGGTATGGTAACTGCAGTTGGTCTTTCCAATTTACAATTTGTGAATCTAAACTCCTCCAGAAATTTATTTGTTATTGGAGTTCCCTTAGTGTTTTCATTATCTGTACCAATCTGGATGAATAATCAACTAACTTCACCTATTAATACAGGTACATTGCATGTTCCAACCTATAGGTGATGAACGATCATTTCAACCTCCTAAAAATATGAAGATATTAAGGTATCAGTAAATTACCCAGCAATATAAAATAGGGGCGATAACCCGTAAAACTTTATTTCTTTTCTTTTCAGGCAGTATTATTGTAGATCAGATATTTACGGTGTTATTGAGCACAAACATGTTTGTTGCAGGAATATTGGCATTTTTCTTAGATAACACAATTCCAGGTAACCTTTTTTTCTTGTTCGCTTCTTTATATTTTCTTTGTGCTTTTCTTTCATGCCATTAAGTTTTTTGTCATATCTCTTTTTTCGATTTTCAAACAAAATGTGCCATCCCAGAGAGATTTGCCGCATATTGAATTCATCATTGATAGTTGCCCCTCTCAAGTACCACCAGTCTCGAGAGTCTGGTACCGATTTTGATAAATGGTATCAACCTCCTAGTTGATAAACGTTTTAGAGGTCTTAGACCCAAACTAATATAGCCTACTTGAACTTTTTTTAATTTGAATAGACCAACACAAAAACTGACTCGCATTAGACGCATTTCTTTGCATATAAATATGGTGGCACAAAGATAAAAGATTGCGATAAATTCATTATCAATATGTCATATTCCAGGGTCAGATGAAGAACGAGGAATAAAAGCATGGCGGGAAAAAGACAAACATGCTTCAGACGATGGAAGTTCATCACATATTTATGATATTCCATTTATACAAAAATATTTAGACAAATTATCATGCTCCAGATATGTTCCTATCTTACCAAATTTCAAGGGGGATAAATCTGATTCTACTGGAACCGGGTGTTGTAAGAAAAGTCGATCAGCAAGTATAACCCAACCGGAAGTGTATGTCAATCCAACAATAAAGGATATTGAAAATGATTCCATGGAGAAAAATCATGACAAGGATTCACCGCTTTGATGCTAATTCATTAAAGTTCTTAAACTTGTACAATAGGTGGGAATTTGGTGTTGATCGACTGTAGTTTAACTGAACGATGTATAATATGATTTTAACTGCCAGGCGCCTTGCGGTGAAGAAACTTATGAAAACTTGAATACATTTTTAAATCAATTTTTCTCTAAAAGACTTGCAGTTTGAGAACAAATATCCACCTCAACTGAAATGTTTATTTTTGTTTTACTAACTATATTTTCAATGATTTATTCTGTTAATATTATAATTTAGTATGTTACTTTACATTAAGAATAAATGGAAAATTGAAGAGTTAGTTTTTCAAAGCCTGAAAGGCTCTTGCTCTCGTTCTAGAATCTGTGGTTCTTTTACACAAAGCGAAGAAAACTATCAGGGGTGTGTGTTTCACTTGTTGCAATGACACTATGAAAATGCGATGTAAATATCTACATTCTCCATTTGCTCGATTCTCACAAAAATCTTCACAATCCATCTTCGTCCGTGTATCGAGTGTAAGTTGCAAAGGAAGTTGGGGGACCTGCTGGTGCTCACATGGCATGCTAAAATTCTGGAGAAATTTCTAATCTTCGTAGTTAGAGTAGGCACAGCATCAATACTATCATCATGGAAGCAACAGATTTTTCCTTTTTTTTTTTAAAACGTTTGTCACTATCGGGTATATCGTTTGATTAGTTTGATTGCTCCAAGGACACAGTTTGAGCATTGACCTAGAAGGCTTATTGAAGTTACGACAGAGCAACTGAATTTACCCCGTCTAATAGAGAGTTTAGGGCGTCGGATAAGTTTGCAAGAGTTTAGAGCGGAGTTCTGTCTCATAACAATGCTTGAAATAAGTAACGTAACGTACATTGGCGAACTAAAACTGGGTAGGTTACGTGTGCGGATAATAAAGATACAGATTAAATAAGAAATATTATGTTAGTCAAGCGCCTCATGGCCCTAAATAGGCTTTGAGTATTACCCCCTCCCTTGGCCTAAATAAACTACGAACTACTCTTTTTTACAGAATAGTTATGATTCGAATCGTCGTGAATAGCGTTTAAAATGTTCGCAACCATCGTGCCCAAACCATTCATTCATACATCATACCTCCATCATGTCCTCGGTAATCAAAAAAAGAAAAGTTACGTATTCAAAGCTAAATAACGTCAAATCAAAGTTGGCCCTCCTGTCTTGGCAAGCAGACGTCAATCAATCAAATCACTCGTTTTATCTATGCGCTTTCTATATGAACGAAAACAAAACGAAAGGCGCAGGTTTTCACTGTGGATAAAACAGAATTTAGCAAGATTTTCGGTAAAGAATTGAGGCTAAAAGAAAATCAACATCGTACTTTGGATTATGTATTAGATGGAAAGAACGTGTTTTTATCTCTTCAAGCGGGGGGGGGGGGGGATCTATGTGTCACCAGGCTTTTCCAGTGAAATATCTGAGTATATTGAAAGACATTGTAATCCATCGTATTGATAGTCAGTCCGTTTCTTTCAATCAGCAAGATTCAAGAGCAAGTTCTGTTTTTAAAATCATATGGGGTGAAGGAAAATTACATTTGCAGATCTGCTGAGGAAGACAATATTATTTTGTGTTCTTGTAGCGAGATGACCTTCACCTCTTCTGCATTTCCGTTCAACCTAAAACGCGATTGATCAGATATAAATAGCACCTAAAGTATGTCACATCAGTTAACAATTCGTGATACAGCTTCTTATGACGTAATTGTAATTTGGGATTGTCAACAGGTCCACCGAGGAGCCCCTCAGCACAGGTTAACACCATGATCAATTTCTGCCAGAAAATAGAGCATAAGCAACTGGCGAGAACTCATTTTCCAGTATTCGGTGCTAAAAAATCGACAGCTTCTCCGAGATGCCTGTCAGCACTTGAATCAAACCTTTACAATGTCAGTTGAATACGTTGAATGGTGATAACCAAGATATACATATACTTTAATTTCAACAATCTCTTGAATCAGATAATATTTATATGATCTCCGTACATGTCAAATTACGCTGAACTCTGTAGATGGAAGTATTGCTAGCTCTGATAGCTGGAAAGTATTACCTTGAAAGTCAATTTTTGTTAGAATTTTGCGAACCCGATACAAATGTTATATGTATCGACCTGCAATGTCATTTTGGCAGGCGGATGTTAAAGCGTGTAGTGAAAGGTATCTAGACAGATTAACTTTCTAAACATTATTGGTCAGAGCAGTTGGTGGTAAACAAAAACAATTTCAACCAAAGACAAGACTTCAACTTTTAGACCGAATGTAAAATATGTTTCAAGATTTTATTTTTCTTCTGTTTTCTTATTTGAACAACTTTCCTTTATAATTAGGTTCGCTATCGCCCCGAAGTCTATATATTGTCTTCCAATGTGGCTTATTCAATAATAGACGACGGATTTCACTTAAAGCCGCTAATGACAAAATGATAAATTACAATTCTTATAAGGTATATTATCGATGTCTTCATGACTATGTCACCTTTAAGAGAAAGAGGTTGATCATCAGTCTACCTTTTCAATATTTCTTATCTTTTATAGTCTTAGATCTTTGTTCATTGCTTCTTAAAGGTTTCTTGCAAGAGTTTCACCCCACCTTAAAATTAAATATGATGTGATGATCTAATAATATCTCTATTTATCTGACTTATAAAAAGACTGAAAAAATATGGAATAAGGGGCACAATTCGTACATGTAATGATCGCGAAGTTCATCAACCAGTGAGATGGACTTACTATTTGTTTCTTTCCATCTAATGTGTTGATGCTAGACCACTGCGCTTGGTTTTATTTGATATTGAGAAGTCGTCTAGAGTCAAATACAAATAAACAGCGATTTTGTAATGGTTTATATTGACATGCGCATAGATATAGTCGGTTACAATGAATGTTTGCGTATATTTCGAGATGAACTTTAGGATTTTTCAACCTGGTTTCCCCTTGTCAGTGAGGCAGGTCTGTGGGATGGACATGGAAACAGCGTCTAGTCGTTCGGATGGGACAATAAACCAATACCCCTTGTGCTACAAGTTGTGCACTTTTAAGATCCCTCGACAGTTGGAAATCGCAAAAAGAGAAATATAATGCCGCTATCCTGGCAAAATTTGCCTCATTTCACCTTGCTGCCTGTCTTCATTAACACATAAGTGCAGAAGGAGTAGGGTATAAAAATTCCTTTTTTTTTCTTCTTTTTTTTTTGCGTATATTTTAAATGTCCCTCACGAGCTGAAATGTAAATTAGATGACGTGTTCAGAAATTATTAGACCAACAGAACATTACTGAATTGAATAGGTCATAAAAGACAATGTGTCGGTGAGTGTAGAAACAACAATCTGAAGTGGTGTCTTTTGAAAATGAGAAATTGATCATACCAGAAAACACCACAATAAACTGGTTAATGAAATTACACTACAACCACCTGATTTGAATCAGTGCACATCGTAGAAGATTCTCTCATTAAAGTAGCTCTCTCATATGTTTAGTGTCAAATATATATTCAAATTTAAGGTATAAAGTTATGTTATAAATATTGTATGAAAGGTCCAATACTGTAGAAAATACCAGACAGAATTATATAATCCCAAGCCATTAAAGCAATCAAAGCAACTCATTTGAAGTTTAAACTTTTTTTTGGTGTAAATTGTTTCCCTTTGACGAGATACTCTTGACTTGAAAGCCATAGCCTTTAGAATCATGTAATCTTGGTCATCCAATAAGAATCTTCAATTGGATATTATCTAGTTTTAACCTGAATATACTCAAGGGTCCTTTTAAACTCAAATCTTGTTCTTCCTTTAAGTATATATTTAGTAATCTTGTCTCTTCACACTTAGTTTGACTCCTACCTGCATTCTTGATGCAATTCTTTACATTCATTAAACAGTAAAACATGTTCAGTTTCAAACTGATAGCTATTAAACACACTTTAAAGTGTGCGGTTAGGGGGTTAAATGTTTGCCATTGTTGTTGTACGTGAGTCTCATAGGGTTAACATTATTTTGTTAAATTGGTGTACAACAGTAATGCTATTTTGGGGAGCAAATATAATATGTTTCAATTTTTAAACTCCATGTAGAGATCGACCTTCGTTTTGATACAGTTTCTTATCCGATTTAAATTTGAGAATATTAAGACCTTCTTTGATATTTTTTGCGATAAAAACCAATATTTGTCTTTTGTTTAAAGGTTACAAGTTGAGAAAGTTGAAATAACTAACGTGTTTCTTTTATTCAAATGTATTTGATTTTTTTTTTTTTTTTTTTTTTTGACACGCCATTGTGGTTTTTTTTTACGGAAACAAAAGTTAAAATACTTAAGATGGTGCTGTAAGAAATGCATACATGTATAAGTAATTACCATGTTATTTCAAGTACAGTTAAATGATATACATTACATTAACCCATAAGTGAGAGCCCATATATTTATTATGTGCCAAATATGTAGGTATATTTGGTGCACGACTCTTTTCATTTCAAGTTTTATGTCATTATACGTGTACTTAGAAAAATGAATTTGTTTTACTAAGTAATTATAAATAAATAATAAAAATCGGGAGTGGCGTGCCTTGTCGTTTAGTGTGCGGGTGATCCCGATAGTTTGTTGTGACCTAGCCTAAGGGTCAACCAATAGAATTCATGACCGTTTCACGTGTTTACTTCAGAATGTCGCCTTCCATTCGCCTCTCGTGGGTCTTGTTCCAGAAGATTTAGAGTGGACTGTCTGAAAATGAAAAAAAAAACCTTTGGTTTCTTAGTCGATGAACTCAATTATCTCCACCAAGCTCAGACCTCACACTAAATTATTCTATGTACAGTGGGTATCTGGATCCATTGTTTTGCCATATATTATATCATGTGACTATTGGAACGTCACATAATTATATATCTCCAAAGTAAAAAGTAGCATACAAACGAGTTCTCTCTTCCTCTACCACTGAATTATCAAACTGGACGTCATATAATTTATAATGCCAGCTTTGCAGAAGGTCAGTAGACGCCACCAATCGCAATATAAAGTCGCAATATAAAGTCGGCATGTGTGTGCTGACTGCACGTCCCGATAATTTGACACCCTAAAAAATAAACCTATGGCAGATCAATGTACGCCGGTCGTAAGGACCATTGTTTCAAGGGTTTGGGGTACAACTCATGTGTTGACACTTGAAAATAAATAATTGCAAATAAATGGTATGTGAGAGTATCTAAGATTTCAAATGTTAGGGTATCACATAATAGAATGTGTAAAAGGCTTAAAACGAAATAGTAATTAAATAAGAGTTATTGAAGGCCTTTTAGAGCGAAATGCAATTACATGTACAACAAAGTTTGCTAGGTAAAACTTATGTAGAACTAAACGTCGTGTGCATTATACACGCTTTTCTATAATGAAAACTATTCTGATAAATATCTTATGATAAATATATGATAACTTATCTTAATTTATGGCTCTTTTTTCATTGCATACATTTCTTTTATTTCAGAACATTATCAATTTCTAATCTTTGAACCCCGTATTCACCGCCTCTTTCTATATAATTTATTGTGTTTTTGATGTGTTCATAGAAAATGGCGGAATAAAAGAGTTTTTCCTAAATTGATATATGAATAAGTTAAGTGTGCGCTGAAATATCCCTTTGATTTGCTTTCAATTTTGATGAATTATGTTGTCCGATTTATTGAATAAATATCGAAATTTAGTATACAAATAAACCATAAAGAATTAAAAAGGACCAAGTAATTGGGAAAATGTAGCCAACCTTATGTTAGAAGTGCGCAGGAATATTATGTTTACAAAATTACTAAATCTTCTACGATTGGTTAAAAGTTATGTTTAAAGATTTAGTTTAAAGTCATAATATTGTAACAAAGACGACCAAGGCAAATAGATGTGTGGACAAGTTTGACAATTCGACTGGACAATTTTATGAAAGTCCTTGTGTATGTGTTCATTTCGCTTTAAGATTTACAAGTCAATATAGATGCCTATGGTGAAAACTAAATGTTATTTCAGGATATTTAGGTTTCGTTGATATTTTCCAGAATGGTAAGTTTGAAATCCATATTTTAAAAATTGCGAAATAGCTATACAAACCATAGAGCAATTACCCACAGATGTTCTTCCAGCTAAGCATTTAAATGACCTCACCAACTAACATTCAGAGTATGTGTTTAAACAAATAAGGGGAAATTTTTAAGTATTTTGACCCGTTTAATTCGTATAACATGTGTAATTAACCAAAAATATCATTATCATATATGGAAATCTTGCATAAGTGATTGCATAATCGGCTTGGTTGAATGGAGGCAGATTGATTGCAGAAATTGTCTCGGTTGAAAAGGGAGCTTTGTCAATAGGTCTCAGTTTAATGGAGACAGACTGATTGCAGAATCGGTCTCGGTTGAATGGAGACAGATTGATTGCAGAAATGATCTCGGTTGAATAAAGATAGAGTGATTGCAGAAATGGTATCGTTTGAAAAGAGACGGAGTGATTGAATAGAGATAGAGTGATTGCAGAATTGGTCTCAGTTAAATGGAGACAGAGTGATTGCAGAAATGGTATCGGTTGAAAAGAGACAAAGTGATTGCAGAAGTGATCTCGGTTGAATGGAGATAGAGTGATTGCAGAAATTGTCTCGGTTGAAAAGGGAGCTTTGTCAATAGGTCTCAGTTTAATGGAGACAGACTGATTGCAGAATCGGTCTCGGTTGAATAGAGACAGATTGATTGCAGAAATGATCTCGGTTGAATAAAGATAGAGTGATTGCAGAAATGGTATCGTTTGAAAAGAGACGGAGTGATTGAATAGAGATAGAGTGATTGCAGAATTGGTCTCAGTTAAATGGAGACAGAGTGATTGCAGAAATGGTATCGGTTGAAAAGAGACAAAGTGATTGCAGAAGTGATCTCGGTTGAATGGAGATAGAGTGATTGCAGAAATTGTCTCGGTTGAAAAGGGAGCTTGGTCAATAGGTCTCAGTTAAATGGAGACAGAGTGATTGCAGAAATGATCTCGGTTGAATGAAGATAGAGTGATTGCAGAAATGGTATCGGTTGAAAAGAGACGGAGTGATTGCAGAAATGGTCTCTATTGAATAGAGATAGAGTGATTGCAGAATTGGTCTCAGTTAAATGGAGACAGAGTGATTGCAGAAATGATCTCGGTTGAATGAAGATAGAGTGATTGCAGAAATGGTATCGGTTAAAAAGAGACCAAGTGATTGCAGAAATGATCTCGGTTGAATGGAGATAGAGTGATTGCAGAAATTGTCTCGGTTGAAAAGGGAGCTTTGTCAATAGGTCGCAGTTTAATGGAGACAGAGTGATTGCATAATCGGTCTCGGTTGAATGGAGACAGATTGATTGCAGAAATGGTCTCGGTTGAATGGAGATAGAGTGATTGCAGAAATGGTATCGGTTGAAAAGAGACGGAGTGATTGCAGAAATGGTCTCTATTGAATAGAGATATAGTGATTGCAGAATCGGTCTCAGTTAAATGGAGACAGAGTGATGCCGAAATGGTCTTGGTTGAATAGAGACAGAGTGATTGCAGAAATGGTCTCGGTTGAAAAGAGACGGAGTGATTGCAGAAATGGTCTCTATTGAATAGAGATATAGTGATTGCAGAATCGGTCTCAGTTAAATGGAGACAGAGTGATTGCAGAAATGGTCTTGGTTGAATGGAGACAGAGTGATTGCAGAAATGGTCTCTGTTGAATAGAGATACAGTGATTGCAGAAATGGTCTCGGTTGAATGAAGATAGAGTGATTGCAGAAGTGGTCTCTATTGAATAGAGAAAGAGTGATTGCAGATTTGGTCTCGGTTGAATGGAGACAGAGTGATTGGAGAAATGGTCTCTGTTGAATGGAGACAGAGTGATTGCAGAAATGGTCTCGGTTGAATGGATACAGAGTGATTGCACAAATGGTCTCTGTTGAATAGAGATAGAGTGATTGTAAAATAAATATCGGTTTTACAGAGACAAAATGATTGTCAAATAAATCGTTAATCTTTTCCTCAAGTTTACATATAGAACTAGGACTAAATATATAAAGTATACAATTACCTAAATATATTATTGTATCTTTTATTTAAAGCAATAGTATTACGGGAGGTTTAAATTGAGCCAACGTTTACCTAATATAAGTGCTGTGCAGGGGATATCTGTAAAATACTTTAAACAAGAGGACATTGACAATATGATCCTTGTCGACAGTGTAAAATTGTATTCACATATCTGCATATCCCCGTTATGTAAGTAGGCTATCTGAAGATGTAAAAACTCTAATGTAATAAAATATATAAGAAAAACTTAAAACTGTTCGATCAACGACTTATAGGCCCGTTGCATATAAAGAAAGTGGGATTACACATTGGTTTTCATCGTCCTCGTATGTATATCATGTACATTTATAGCTTCAATTTATACCTTCAGCTGTCGAGAAATACAATTAAGCAGTGGATACTTTTTCAAGTTAATCCCCGGCATCACTGACACAGAATTATGATCAAAACAAAAAACTTCCTGTAATTCTACCAGCTAATAAGTAGTTAACAGATACACATTTTTTTGAAAATTGATAGTCCTAGAGCTATCTTGCAACACGCTTAGTCTGTCAAATGCCGATATTATTTCTTTTTTTAATTCGATACCAATAATTCAAATACATCAATTACAGTATCTACTATATCTCCTTTATTCTGAAACTGAAACTGACTCTGTAATTATAAGTAGTTCTAAACTTGCTGGAAAATGATGGCTATTCACTATGGTTGTACAGATGAAATGGAATGAAAATTGAGTTTCCTACTCTTCTGCACCTTATGCGCTAAAGAAGACGGACAACGCCTTTCAGTGTGCAATATCCAACTGTAGAGGGGTCTTTATCGTGCACAGTCTGTAGCACACGGGGCCTTAGTTTATTGTCCCATCCGAACGAATAGATGCTTTTTTTTTTCATGTCAGTATCTCGGACTTACATCATTGAAAAGGGGAATCCGATTTGGAAAATCCGAAAGTTTATATCGACCTTTGCCGGAATAGAAACCTGAGCCCTCACGTTAACGTGCATGCGTCTACCTTACTGAGCCACCGCGGCTCCAGTAATACAGATCAGAAAAGGGGGACATTTTTGTTTGTTTAAAAGGAACACTTTATTTCTTTTGGCAAGAAAATAGTTAAATAATTTTTCGTATGAGTTTTTACATTGATTAATATTCCGAAGACCTGAACTAGAACAGATTAAAATAGTTACCACCAGTATAGCCAAATTGTGGCTTAGTTTTAAAACTTTAAATTTCTGGTTATTTACTGCTACTTTTTGGTTATATTTTTCTGTAATATTAAAGATAAATCTAAGTGTTTTTTGATGGTATGAGTTCACAGGTTAATATTTGATCTTAGAAAAACTTATGACTGCATACAATCCAACTATAATCTTATGGTTTACATATTACGGAAAAGTAGTTTTTAGTTTCGTATTTGATTTTGATTGGTAGAGCTATTCCTATCAGCACCCGACCATTTGAACCGGGAAGTTAAAGAATGACGACGTATTTCTGGGCATTTATTAAAGGGTACACGGCAGTCAATGTACTCTAAAAAGTGGGAATTATTTATCTCAGCTTATCAGTAATACTGTTTTACAGTTTACCATTTTAAGGCTTTCTTATCCATGTCCATATCCCCAATTACCCGCATTTAATGTTAAATTGACGACTTATCTCATTTCTTTGACTTGGTCAAAGAATAGCATTGACGTTCGTATACTGAATAACTTTTGCTGTGATACACATCACTTTGATTTATTGGCAAAGGCATTTTCAAGTGAAAATAGAAAAATACAATGAAATTTATAGTTTGAGGCTTATCTGAAGGGATTATACCATTTCGTACAGTTGTTTTTTTATAAACAATATTAAGCCTGACATGCATTTATATATCGATTTGTGCCTTGATCGAATTATGGATAGTGGATACATTTTATGATTGGAATAGTCCCTTTGATTTGGTTTTCATCACCAACTTAAGTTTGAACAAATTCTAGAAATTAAACAACAAAAAACAACCTTGAAACAATTATCAAATTACATCGTTTTGTTTGAACGTAATATAATCTCGTGTTTAAAGAGTTTCAATATGATTTCGACTAAAGAGTAAGTTAGATTAATAAAGATTTTATTATTTTTATTCCAAATCAAGTTGCCATGATGATACTTAAAGAGATTTTACTCACCCTTCCAATTTAAAATCTGAAGACATTAACGTGTAGCAGTTTTATTTTAGAAGTTATACTGTCTGGTTCATGGCATTTGGCAATTAAATTCAATTATTTGTCCCTTTAAATTAGATTGCATCATTCAGTGTAAAAATATAAGAAACAGTTTTATGGCTTTAAAGTTCTTTATCAAATTGCTGTGTGTGCGTTTGAGATATACAATAGTCAGCTGAAAATTACACATGTATTGCGTAACGACCTCGAACAAATTTTTTTTTTTTTTTTTGAATATTGAAGTTTGAGTTGAAGACTATTTACATAGGAGGCCTAAATGGGGTTTAAATAGGGGTATAAATAGGGGACATGGCCGATTTTCGAAAATAGAAATGGAAACCATGGCACCTAATCGCCAAGCAGACGACAATCTTACATGTAGCTACAGGCTGAAACATTCTATTGCCAAAGGGTGGTTTAACTTTGATTAACACACCAACACTGTCGCCTGTAATATTGGATCTGTAATATTAAATAAACTAGCCAAACTGATATGATTTTGGCACTCCCATTAAGTTTTAAAAAAAGACCTTACAAGTCAAAGCGTGCGAACATAAATATACTATGCGACCCTTACATAGCCTTGAAAGAAATGATATAACCATATTAAAATTACGAGTATGACATGTCACAAATATTTTCAAGTGAATCACGTCTACAATTGACTAATTCAAAAGAATTGTTTATGCACAAAACCACTTTCACTTTCTCGGTGGTGGCCTTCTTAAAGGCTTGTGAAAAACCACAGGGGATTTTTAATGCATGGTTAAGAGAAAAAGAAAATTGCAACGGTTCTGCAATTCATGGGTCCACGCTGTGTTGAACATAACCCGAATGACTACAGTCAAACACATATTTACGTATTAATAACCGAATTTCTCTTAAAACTTTTGGAAATGGGTCATGTTTAAGCGTTAAAAATTTAATTCACTTATTGCTTTAGACCAAACTCCTTTAAAACGACCATAATTCACTTCTAAGCGATGACGTCAAGATGTTATGAGAGAGATAATCTCAGGATTAGAAAGTGTCAATCTTTACTTCGATTACAACTGTAAATGTGTAAAAAGGTGTTTTTGCTAATAAAACTAGATCTGAAGGTGACACTAAAACATTTAAAAACTATTTTAACTACTTGATAAATGAAATGAACCCATATCGTAAAGGTACGAGCATGACATCATCATTTCGTCGCATGGTGTCGGAGTACCGACACGTTTGTTGTACCACTCTGCCACCTCTAGTTGCATGACATTCGACGGTACTCGGTGGAATTTACAAGGCGGATGTTCGTAAAGATGAATTTGCTATCGTTCTGACAGCCTCCTTACCTTTGTTTACACCAAGATGATCTGTTGAAGTTTCACAGGCCGTTCATAATATGTGAATCATGTGTGTTGGTGGATGTTTGGCCTATTTAAATTTATCTTAAAAAACTAAGGTAAACATCACTGTTTTGTTATTGATCTGAAGAAAAAAATTACATGTATATAATGTTTACCTGTCTTTTTTTCGGCACCTGGGTTAATGGAGACGACAAAGGCATGCTCTGAGCAATGATGACAATTTTGCCACGATTTCTGCATTAGCTTACTACTTTTTAATTTCCAACTGTCTAGAGATAGTTAATATGTGGCAATATGTTATACACAGGGTCTCAGTTTATGGTCCCATCTAAAGGTATTTTTGTGACCTATGCCGCAATGGAACCCTGGATGTATATATTTGCGAACAAGTTTCAATTTTATATCAGCACGATATTGTTGACCTCCATCAGACGCTAGAACCCATTTTCATATAATTGTATCTCTTTAAAAGTATTCATATTCGTTATTCTTTACCAGAACATTTCACTGGCACATGGCTGCTAAAATGATTGAAACACAAATCGTACTTCAAAGTGAGTTTATTCCGAATCGTCAGTTTTCATTTGCTATTTTAAAACATCTAGAATGATACAAGACAACTTGTGACCCATTTCAGATCAAATGTATCTCGTTACCTCATATTTCACGTAAAATTTATTTTTGGTTCACAACGGGTTAAGGAATAGAGGTATAACTGCACTTATGGTGCATATCATATTGTTCTAAATGAAACAATACATTGGTCAAAAATATCATATCACATATCACTCTCTGACATCAGCTTTGTCCAATTTCTACGCGTCAATTTTGCAATTTATTTCTTTTTGTCACATGAACGAATACTGTTGAAGACGTAAAGTGCTCGGTCTCCTTCAATTCGAGTTTGTCTCAACTAATGGCAGTAATAGGATCTATCATTGAAATGGTAAGACTTAAAGATATTATTATGTTTCCTATAACTTGAAGTTATAAAGAAGATACATGTATTTACCTTTTCTGTAACACGCATTGCTTTTACATGGAAAACATTAGGCCTACATGTGTCTATGTTCCATTAGTAAAATTAACTTTGAGCATCAATTATCAATAAATTTTTTAGACGTTACTTCAAGTTCACATTTCCATGTCTTCCACTGCTTTCATACAAGTGAATGGGGCCAATTCTGGTAAGAGAGGATTGTGCAGCTAACTTTGCTGAATGATCAATGCAGTGAGTGACCAAAGAGAAGCTGGGACAGGATACTCCAGAACATCGGTTGATTATCCCAAATGATATTTTAATGTTTCTATTCATTTTATTGTATAAACGATACTGAAAAAGCTTCTTGCACCCAGATTTCTTTCACTGTATTTTTTTTATTCTGGCGCAATACAATTTAATATTTTCTCTTATTTCAATACTTCTCGGTAAAGAAATCTTTGTTTAAAACGTGGATTTCAAATGTGTGAGTGTATCTTTAGTACGTTACGGTCTTAAAGTATATAGTAGAAACAATTTGTTTAAAATTGTATTATAGTTAACGACTTTCCTTCAGTACAAACAATACATAAGAAAGATAAATAATAAACATCACTAAATAGTTGTGATAATAAACATTCTAAATAGATTACTAAAATTGACTTAAACTGAATGAAGACTTTAAGCTAAGATTTGGTAGTTGGTACTCAATGGTCACTAAGACATACCTATATATGTATCGACATCTTCAAACGAAATATTCACGTAATGACACGAGCAATTAGTAGTTTATGATAGTAATTATATCAAACGAGTTCTTTAATGTTCTTCATAGACAGAGCATTTCGGAGATGTTTAGTGAGAATCAAAACCTAAGCTACTGATTAATTAAACCACTATAGGTAAAAACAAATGAGAAGATAACTTGCCAGGCAATATCTACGAATCTACGAATAAAAGATACCCGATCCAAGAGCACCTAACATGTGAAAACTCGAATGTAATATACTTAATTTCATGTAAAAAATGTCCCAAACAATATATCGGGGAAACAAAGAACAAATTACGCACTCGTTTTAATGCTCACAGATCAGATATTAAATTAAAAAAAGACAAGCCTGTTTCTAACCATTTCAATCTTGACGACCATTCACTTGACGATCTCACCCTAACCCCAATTGAGCGCATAGAAATCGACTTGCCCGAAGATGAAACTACCAAATTCCGTCAATCTAGAGAAGCCCATTGGATTGAGACATTGAATACAGCAAGACCCATAGGACTTAATATTCACCACAGTGTAGGCATAGCACCCTTTGTAGTTCCATTTAATACAACCAGTAATAAAGCAAGTAAGATAGTTCAAACCCATTATAAGAGTCTTCAAGAGAAATTTCCTCATGTCTATAAACAGAAAATGATAGTGGCATATTCAAAAAATCAGAACTTAAATGACAACCTTGTTCATAGCAAACTAAAAATAATCTGTACTTAATAGGTACTATACTACTCGCCCATCGGGCGAGTTATTTTATTTTTTCTAATTTCAGATCAGAAGAGAAGAAAATCATCCAACAGATCCAGATCCCAATTTCTCAATAAGATATTTGTTCCACCCTAGGCCTGTACATTTGGGAGATTCAATCCCTCCCTTCCCCGAAATCAAAAAACAATCACTGAATGAATATTGAAGTCAAGGGCAAAAACTCAAAAAACTGTTCATGGAAAATCGTCAAATTCAAACTTGACCACCATCTTATCTATTTCAATACTCATACCGAGTTTCATCAAATCTATTAAAAAATTGTAGCTTATTTTGCACCCACAAAAATTTTCGACACAATTTTACTAGGTCAAGGGCAATAATTCAAAAACCATTCGTTAAAAAAAGTCGGAAATTCCAACTTTACTAATGTCTTATCAATTTTGATGCTTACATCAAGTTCCATCAAAATCCTTTGAAAATCAAAGCTTCTTATTGCAACCACAATAGAATTTTAAAGCAATTTCACTAAGTCAAGGGCAATAACTCAAAATCGTTCATTGAAAAACTGTCAAATTCAAATTTGACTGAGGTCTAATTAATTCCAATGCTCACACCAAGTTTCATCAAAATCCTTTGAAAATTGGAGGATTTATTGCATCAACACTAAAATTTTGACAAGATTTTACTAAGTCAAAGGCAATAACTTAAAAACTGTTCATCAAAAAAATTTTCAAATTCGAACTTGACCGTGTCTTATCAATTCCAATGCTCACACCAAGTTTCAATAAAATCCATTGAAAATTGTAGCTTCTATTGCACCCACAATCTTACTAAGTCAAGAGCAATAACTAAAAAAACATTCATCGAAAAATCGTCAATTTCAACTTGATTGCCGTCTTATCAATCTCAATACACATACCAAGTTTCATCAAAATCCATTGAAAACTGTAGCTTCTATTGCACCCACAATAAAATTTTTACACAATCTTACTTAGTCAAGGCAATAACTCAAACCGTCCATTGAAAAATCTTCAAATTGAACTTGACCGCCGTCTTATCAATTTAAATGCTCACACCAAGTTTCATTAAAATCCATAGAAAATTGTAGCTTCTATTGTGCCTACGACAAATATAGAGGCAGGGGCAATAACTCAAAAACAGTTTATCGAAAAATCGTCCAAATCGAACTTGACCGCCGTCTTATAAATACCAATGTTCATACCAAGTTACATTAAAGTCCATAGAAAATTGTAGCTTCAATAGTGTCCACAACAAATGTTGACTGACCGACGGACCGACGGACCGACGGATCGACATACCGACGGACAGGGGCGACGACAATATATGTCCACATATTAATGTGGGCCTATAAAAATGAAATTTTCACCTGTTAGAACCTGCCAGATGATGGCAATTAAATCATGGCGAATGTAGACAGGTTGGTTTTACAATGTCCAGGGTCAGAAATTGTAGTTATTAAGTAAATTTTACGTGTTATGAAAATTGTAGTCTTTTGTCTTTTTTAATTGTGGAGCATTCGGGATCAACTTGTCACAGAATTGTCACAGTTCCACATCAAATTTTATTGACTTCGACTTGATCTTTTGAAAATTCTCGTTCGTTATCGAATTGTAGTGATTTGATATCCTTAATTTTTTCCCCATGAACGTCTTCTGGATGACCGAGAATAGATACAGTTCTTTTGAGCATTGTCATTGTTATCTAACTTATGATAACAGATGTTTTGATAACAGATAGTGAAACTGATAAAATTAAATACATATCTTTAATTTATCGCCAATATTGGTGATCGTCTCATTTCCAAAGTCAACTTCCAGTCACCAAGAAAATAAGTTCCAATTAATGCATATACATATAATCAGCACCATTCACAATTTATAATGTTTACAAAAGAAATTGTATTTTCTCCCATTTTTAAGATTTTGGTAATTGTTAATGATAAAAGTATACTCTATTTTGGTAATTATCAGATAAAGGGCAAATGGCAAAGTCTCACACCGCATTCATCATAACGATTTAGCATACCGAGTCTCATTGACTCAAAAGGCATTCTTTAATAGTTGACCTCCTTAACACTTCTCACTTAGTAGTTGTATTATCTATTGAAATGTTACTAAATGAATGACCCTCTAGTAAATGTGTTATGAATGTTACAAATAGTTTGCATCGTTTGAAAAATACACTTCTGTCGTTTCAGAAGAATAGTTTGTTATGATGGGACATTTTTCACGTGGACCACATTCTATCATTCAAGCCGATGTTTGGTCTGGTTTTAAGGAATTACAATGTTTTAGATTTGTAATTTCTTTATTTACAAAACTAATTAAACGGATTTCACATCTCTTCTATTACTTGTTTACACTTACATTGTACATGAATAATTGCAAATTCATGGAAAACATTTGTAATTTAAGTGCACAATAACGTATGACATCACTGTCACCAATGCGTCATAATGCAGCCATGCTTTTGTGTAATTACAAGATCTTTAATGGACGGGAAAATCAGAATGGTTCAAATAAAAGCTTTAAGTGCCATCGATACACTTTACAAGGCAAAGATCCTCTATAAAGGCCTTTATTATTAGAAGTACCCTATTGTAACCATGTTCAAAAGAAACTTGCGTGACCCGAAACTATATCGGAGTGTTTAGGCTGATCTGTTGAACACCTAATCTCAACTAATTATTATCATTGTATTTGTCATTTCAGAAAAATTTAAAAAACGGTTCGAATGGTCATAGTTATTACTTCGACCAAAAAATACAAGAAGTCCGTCCTACAGAAGATACCAACTGTTGTGATAAAGTTAAGAAAATCGCTAAAGACCATTGTACATTGACTACCCTAAAGAACAGATTACCAATCTTAAAATGGCTCCCGACGTACGGGTAAGTATATCCCATCAGAAAGACAAAAATGAAAAATTCAACTAATCCAGTCGAATGCTTACCAGCTTTCAGATGAAGCAGAATATCACTTAAGAGCTCCATTGACAAAAATAGACAAGGTTTTTTTCAATTTTAACAACTTAATTTTCATGCATGGATTCCTGATTCTTATTTGGAAAAGAATTTAGTTACTTATTTTGATTTTGCGACTATAGCAATTAACATTTGACTCAAGTTAGATACGCAGAGCGCTGTCATGTACATGAAGGTTCCATTATGTCCTTTACAGAATTACAGATCTACAGAGTGATGTTATAGCTGGATTAACAGTAGGTCTGACTGTTATACCTCAGGGTTTAGCTTATGCAAAAGTCGCTGGTCTTCCGCCTCAGGTAGGCATTAATATTCCGCATTGTATTTATCTGGATTCTTTTTCTCTGAAGCTTTTGACAAATATATACCTAACTCTTAAAACATTTGGCATATTAAATTGGCAATTAAACCAAACGATGTAACCTGTGTTGAACTGTAACTGAACTGCTTTCTATGATAAATGCCTCAAGACAAACGTTCCGGACTTTCATGGTGTGAAGTAAATTCTGTTCTGAAATTTCGATTTCGCTTTACATTGATGTATTGAGTACTATTTCAACGGTGAAAATATTTTATCATTATAGAGTCTAATTCACATCAAATTTAGTCCTTAAAAGAGTTTTGCACGGAAACACTAGACTGATTGTTCTGGTACAATTAACAATCTAACTTTATTTTGGACTTTGGAAGAAGTTCGGTTGACAAACCTGAAAACATCTCTCCAATTATAATTTCGGGATTGATCTTAAAAATGTTTTCTACACCATCCCATTGAATCTTTGTCAATTAACATTTCAGTATGGGTTATATTCAGCGTTTATGGGATGTTTCGTGTACTGTTTTCTGGGAACCAGTAAAGACATAACGTTAGGACCAACAGCTATTATGTCTTTAATGACAGGAACATTTGCACATTCTCAAGTAGAAGGAGATGCAACGTATGCTATAATACTTACGTTTATGTGTGGTCTCGTTCAGTTAGTTATGGGAATGTTGAATTTAGGTAAGTTGGGAGATTATAGTCTATAGATCCATCATTGATCTAAAAATGATTTTTTGTTGATGACAAATTAGATTCTGAAGTCCTGATGTCCATCCTTTTAGATTCCATTGGTACCCTTATATACCCCCAAACTAATTACCGGCAAGCTGAAAGTGACCAGGTCTGAATCCACCAATGCTACAATATACAATTACTGGTTAGATTTGTCAAAGTTCTTTGAGGTACCCTGAAGAATTTAATCTGTGCATGCACCAATGTTGCAAACCAAGGCACAGGAGATCCTTTTTAAATTCTAGTCTTTGTTATTATGAATGAAGCTGGCGAAAGCAATTTGTTACTTTATGATATTCGTTTTCGGGATCTAATGTTACATTGTTTTTTTAATCCAGGTATAATAGTTAATTTTATTTCTTATCCTGTCATCAACGCTTTCACTTCCGCTGCTGCTATCACCATTGCATTTAGCCAAGTCAAGGTAAGCTTCAATGAATCACATGGATTCTAGTATGGTTGGATGCTCATGACAAAGGACGTAGATTCAATGTCCATTTTTAGTTGATTCTTTACTTCGAAACCAAAATTTTGTAATGAAATCGTAATTACAATGAGCCATGAGCACAAAAAATCTTCATCATATGTGGATTAGAAACTGAATATTCAATTTTTCAGCATGTTCTCGGCTTACAGCATATTCCTCGAGAATTTCTAGAAATGGTTTATGAAATATTTGCCAAAATAGAAGAAACAAGGTAAGTTCGTCTTTTTATTTTATCCCTTACCAGATTATTTAAACGTTTTGTCCAAGTCTTCAGACTTCAAAGCAAAAGCTAATATTTTTCACTTGCTATCGTATGGATGCTTGGAAGTACATGTAGATGGATATATAACATTCGCTAATATATCAGCCTACATATTTATTATTAGTCGTGGTAGTTTGGTAGTATGATTAGACTCAATTTTCAATTCTCATTGAGTTAATCAACTATTTACAGGATCTGGGATATGACTTTAGGATTAACCTGCATCGTTCTTCTCTTTCTTATCAAAGTAAGTTTGTATTTTTTGTCAACTTTACCGTACTTTAATCAGCTGTGTTGGACGTTAATGATTGATCATTTGATCATTTTTAATGTCGCTGACATCGACATGTTATTGACTACAAAGCAAAAAGTGTTTCAGAAAGTGCGTCTTGAATTGAATCTTGAATCGTTGAAAAATTATGTTTTTGACGTAAGTTTGCTTTTAAAAAACTTTCATATTTATGTGTTAATCTTTTTTGAATATATTTGTAGAAATTGCGCACTATTAAATGGAAAGAATTGCGACCAGAAGAATTCAAGTTATATATCAAAATATGGCGAAAGTTTATTTGGCTTTTTGCAACAGGTAAGCTTTTAAAAATTTTACCTATACTTATTTTAATGGCAAAGAATGTTAGCTACCAAATGTATTATTGAATTGAATTTAGTAAATTTCGTCAATCATCATTTATCATTCCACTTTTTGATAACAATGATGATGATGATTGTGATGCTGCTGACTTTAGTATCGTTTGTTCGGACAATAACATTACAATACGGGTCAAGTATGGGTTGAGTTAACGAAAAAATAAAGATTCTCATAAGTGTTTTCTGAAGCATGGCCTAAGGTAAGGGATAGTTCTATTCGTAGCAAACTTAAATTTTAAATAATTCTACTTTATGATTTGCTCTTTCAGGAGCGAATGCAGTAATAGTTATATCATCAGCTGGAGTAGCAGCTATTTTGATCAATTTTGGTGTCAAAGATAAGCTCACCTTAACAGGGGAATTGAAAGCTGGGTTACCTCCCTTTAGAGTTCCAGATTTTACTCTGAACGTTGGTAATGTTACAGAATCTACTTCCACAATATTTGCAGTAAGTTTGTTCTAGATATCTTCGCTATATGTTTCCCTTACAGTTTACTTATTAAATGAGGACAAAACACTGCCAATTTCAACTCGATTGCCCTCCTTATTCTAATACTGTTTGATTTTAATTAATGTCATTAGAAAGGTGTACGTATGGCATCAGATTTTTTGTATTTCTATTGACAGAATATAGGAGCTGGTTTTGGTATTGTACCATTATTAGGTTTAATAGAAACAATCGCTATTGGCAAAGCATTCGGTGAGTTACTTCCCTTTAATTATTATTATTTACTAACTATTACTGATAATGCCCCGCTACTGTTCTTTGGTTTCCTTGAGATAAACAAGAATATGCAAGAGCAGACTGTCTGAAGATTTTTATTGAAGTGACTTAAGAATCAGATTTCGATTTTGAATTTCCCTTCAACGATTTTCTTTTTCAGCGGTAATTCGTCCATTGTATTTGTTACATTTTTATATTTTCAGCTCGCCAGAATAATTACAGAATAAACCCTACACAAGAACTTATCGCAATCGGTATGTACAATATTACTTGTACTAAATAATAAGAGGAAAATGTGCCTTCACACAATACCGGTTACCAGTAGCATATGATTGCGAATAAAGAAAGTTGTCTTAAAAACCGAAAGCAACAAACAACTCAGTTGTTTGAGATTTGCTTTCGTATTCGCAACTATATTCAACAGTTAATCACGGTTTGTGGACCCAAAACTTAATAGAAAATCTGTCATGGCTAAATTATGAAATACAAATATACTGTATAAGAATTAAAGTGTTATATCGTTTTACAATCAAACAAGGGAAAATCTTCTTTTCTTTTATTTGCTACATGTAAATGTACCACATGATCTGAACTACTGAACAAATTACGATTCTTTCAGGAGTTGCCAATATTATAAGCTGTTTCTGTTCTTCATACCCAGTGACTGGCAGTTTCTCCAGGTAATTATAAAACCATTGGTCAAAGGGATACTGCGTCGAAGCATGAACATAAAATTTTAGTTCTAAGAATGATCAATGTTCATTGAACTTACCTTAAGTCATTTTTAAAACGCTTAATTAAATTCATAAAGCGTTTTTTCAATTTTCATAATTATTTAGTTTTTGGATTTATTATTTATTTCCTTTTTTTTTTATTATTTTTTGGTGTTATTTATGGCAGCAGGTATATTTACTGATGAATAGAGCTCTTATTGGCCAAGTTTAACATTTAAAATTTGATAAATACTACAACAAAAACCTCAGCTTAGCTTTATCCTTTCTTATCGCAAAAGCTAAAAGCTAGGGAAAAAAAGGACACTGAAGTTACATGTATGTATATGCAGATATATAAACAAAAATTGGACTCAAGCTTCAAGATGACCGTTTTTTTTCTCTTTCAGAACTGCGGTAAATTCACAAAGTGGTGTTCGTACTCCAGCCTCAGGGATTGTAACAGGTATGATATATTAGATAAACATTTTAGGAAATTAAAAAAGTGACACCCCGCACAATGTTTTTAAGTACATTTTGAGATGTATCGGACTATAAATTGTTTGAACTTTGTTTCAATAGATAGTTCTTTAAATCTGGTTGAAGATGTTTGTGATGATTGCAAAAGACCCCCACCTTGGAATCTGTATGTATTTACTTTTCAGGTGCCTTGGTATTATTATCTCTGTATGTGTTAACCCCGTTATTTTATTATATACCGAATGCCGCATTGGCAGCTGTCATCATATCAGCTGTATTGCAGATGATAGATTATAAAATTATAGTTATATTGTGGAAGGCCAATAGTAAGTATTACTCTAGTCTTACTCGAACATTCTAAGATATCTTTGTGAACAATTATAAAATGTTTCTTTGTTATATAAAGTATAAACTTATAATCTA
Organism: Nipponacmea schrenckii; assembly: GCA_030562195.1. NCBI lineage: Eukaryota > Metazoa > Mollusca > Gastropoda > Lottiidae > Nipponacmea > Nipponacmea schrenckii. The sequence goes on from CM060201.1 coordinate 13,699,895, forward strand.
CTAGATTATCACAGGGTGTGTTTTTGTTTTTCTATTTCAGAATTAGATTTAGCTATTCTGATAATCACCTTTCTCTCATCACTAGGAATTGGTATCGAGGTTAGTTTAATGATATATTTCAAAATGACAATTATTATATTTTAAATAAAGAATTAATTAATTTGGAACATAAGATATTTCCAATCAAATTTAGATTTCTTTCCTAAGGTGTTTTCTAAACGTCATTTTCTTCTTTTTAAGTATGGTATATTAGTTGGCGTTGGCATTTCTGTATTATCTGTTTTATATCCATTGGCCAGACCACGGATTGTTGTAAGTTTTAATATCAATATAATATTCTCTGTTATGAAAAGTTAATTTGCCCCAATTTGGGGTTAAATACAGATATATCCATATTCCGAAATAACCATTTTTATATTTGTTTGCGTGTACAAAAAAAGCTTCTTGATTGCATTGCCTTTCTTGTCTTTTGTATCAGTTATCTTGAAGCGGACTGTACTTGCCATCCACTAATAATTGCATTCCTTAAAGTCATCTTAAACCATTTATGCCCCATGACAGAATATTACTTTCCGTCTCCACATGTGTTCCTTTATATTGAGTAAATATATTTTATATTTATATTATACATTGCCTTATAACTGGTTTACAGTTTACATCCCAAGATGGTTTCATCATTTGTACACCAGATCAGGGCATGAAATTTCCTTCAGCAGAATATATCAGTGAAAAAATTGTAGACAGAGCACATTCAGGTATGTATTATTGGTATTATTTTACCTAATTTGTTAAAATGGTTTCTTATCTTATATTTTGCCATTGATTCTATAATAAATTCTTGTGGCATTTGAGGAGGGGGTTGGTATGTGCATTGTTTTTGGTATGAACATTAATGTTCTTTCTTTCAGGTACCAATAACAGATCTGTAATATTTGATTTCCGCCACATATCTAGTATAGATTACAGTGCTATTATGGTGAGCTCGTTTTCTTATCTGGGCTAACGATTATTATTAAGTAAAGTGATTAATTATTTGAAAGGACAACATGTCCAACCACGCCATCATTCGTCATACTTAATCGAGGCCTGTAAAATACAAGCGAGGGAAATTACATATTCATAGCCAAATCATGTCCGTTCAAAAATGGCCCTAGAATATTTCCAGGAATATATCCATTCGGTATAGACGCATTGTTCTCAATTCCACCCCTCAAAAACAAGTGTTTATTAAATATGAATTAGTAAATCAATGTCTGAATCGTTTGGTTGACAAATGGAGCCGAAAGGACTGTCATCTCTAGATATTTTGTTTTCAATTTCAGAGTTTAAGGGAATTAATAAGCGATTTAAAAAGATTTAACCTGAAAGTAGCCATTAGTAATGTCCAAGTAAGTTATATATTATCGCTCGTTTTCACAGTAATATTGTGTTTATGGTGACGTGTATATATATCATCATTTCTGTGGAATACCGCCCTTTATATTCAGCTTCACTTAGCATAATCTCTCCCGTCACCCTTAGAATAAGTAGAAGTCTCCCTTTGATTTGAATTTTGGTTTGAATTCACAGTTGAAAATAGTAATGTTTTAGTACATGTCAAAAGTTCTGAAAAACAACTTAAATATTTCAAAATGTCAAACTAATTTTGTTGTCTATTTAAATATTATTTATATTTACATTATTGAGAGGTATTTAAATTTTATCGCTATGATGATATGAGAATATTAATGATAGATTAACGTAAAGAAACTGTCGTTTATGTTTTCGATTTCTTATTTTGCGTCTCTTGTCATATCGTGTTACTTTTGAGAAATCATAGCCTGTCATATAGAACCGTTTTTGGTAAAAGGACAATCATGTTTGGATCTACATAACGCGATTTGATTTGTTGAACATAACATGATTTAGTCGGAACTGCGATATTTTAATCTTTCCTTAGTATTTGAAAATTGCTTTCCTTTGACTTTTCAGCCTAATGTTTCTCGTGACTTTGATAAGGCTGCAATAGAAGAATTCCAAATTTTTTCAAATATTGATATAGCTTCACAAAAATTGAGTTTCAAAGAAAAGGGTAAGATTATATATGTTTCGTTTCATGATTCCACAGAACTTAAATATTTAATAAATATTTATAAAAGGAATTCAGTAATACCTTGTATGGCAAGCGTAGAAACCTGAATGAAAATATCCATTAAAATTTATATTTTATTGAAATAACAGTCCCTTTCTCTTCTACTTTCAGAAAAGGAAACAGAATTAGAACTAAAGGAAATATCTGTTATTCATCTGTGAGCTATCAAAAGCGTCTGAATGGTATCAAAACCATAACATTTAGAGGTGGATTCCACAAACAAAGTATGAACCACATTGTGAAAGATCTTTGTATAGTCACTACATAAATTATCTGAATTATGTTCTGTATGATTTGATTAATTATTATCACATGATTCTGATAGGTAACAACATCCAAGTAAAAGATTTAAAGGGAAAGAAGAAGATCAAAGTGTAATTGTCAAAATTAATAATAACGTAGATATCATAGTGTTATTAACACGTTTAACATGCGATGCATATTGATAAGTAACATTAATTTTTGTAGTTAGTTAACTCATATATAACAAAAAATAACCAATTTATTAGTCCTTACTATACAAAAATCAAATTCGAATGTCACTGGCAAAGGTAGGAACCTAGACAACAGGTCAATAGAAGTGAACATCAAATTTCGGAGGGTTCGAGCATGACCCGATCGTAGTTCCTGGGTTATTTTTTCAGTTAGGAAACATTACAACAACAATTCAGTTATGAGTCTAATTTACCATTAGACTTAATGTCAAGCTATTGTATCGTTAGTCGCATTTCATTAAGTTGAGTTCACAGAAAATTATTGTCCATTGACAACCATTTTTCACAGAGATTTTCTCTATAATCTCAATCAATGAAAGGTTGTATATTGACAAAATAGTTAGTTACATAATCATCGGCAAATTAAATACCATATAGAATTATACACTTGTGTATTGCAAAATATTGTATACTTATATGAGCCATACATAATTAACCCCATGAAAGAGACTTTTCTCAACAGTATTTCAGTAAAATTTTATAGAAATGTATTCCAAACAGGCCAATCAAAATAAAATTCAATGGTATGTTATTCGTGAGTAACATTAAGGAAAAGTCTAAATTTTACCTGTGGTTAAGTGAATTTGCCCAAAAAGTCCAGTAATAACCGTATGTTGTATTACTGAACAGTTTTTGTCGGTATGGCATGGTTTACGATGTGTATGTATTAGGCAGAAGTCGGTTGTCTGAAAAGGTTTGTTATAAAATCAGAACGAACCAGCCACCAACCGGAAGTAAAGTATCGTACGAAAATCTGCATTGCATTAGGAATGCACACTTTTACGCCAAATGTATGTTTTGGTTGATGGATTATAATAATTATTGTAATCGTTCTCAAATCCTCTGCTTCTGGCTGATTTATTCTATTTCAATCTATGATTAATCAGAAAGGTATCGGTTAATAGATGGTTTTTTCAAACAATAGAAAATACGTCATACATAAAATGGAACACATAAGTAACCGGAAGAGAAATATCTTTTATTATGATATTTTATTTAAATCTAAATACGGCATAATTTAATAGTTTGTTTATTGAATTTGTATAGTAGATTGTATATTAAATTGTATATATTTACTTTCATGTATATAGCCAACACTTTTTAACAAATAAATATTTTGATTTAAAAAATTCACATTCTAAATTAAACCCAAAGGTCTTTTAATTATATATCATCTAATCAACAGCTATTCTATAGCACCGGTTATTTGAAAGAATTGAAGCCACTGGAGATTCGAGTAAGGGGGGATCTTCCCCATAGAAAATGATGTGTAAACCACCACCCATTTCCAAACGTTGTACAAATAGGTAGACTGTTTAAAATAGTAAGCCACTTCAAGGAAAATCGCATTCCACGACAAAACTGAAGATATTTGGGTCAAAAAGACAATTAGTATATTTGAAGCAAAATCTAAACTGAATAGGTGTGTTTAACAATATTCTTGACTGTATTGGAACGACAACTTTAATAGAGTGTCATAATTTACTTACAATTCAGGCATATCTTTCGAGCAGTAGCTAACAATCTTGCACATGATAGTTTCTCAAGAGTTTGAGTTAGTCTAGGGAACGTGACCTTTGCATTATACATCGACACAAAGATTGCTTAAAATTGCGATCAACTTGCTGGCCGCAGATTCCGAAGGCTACTCTAAATGCTGTACTAAATCAATTAATCGATCGTTTAAAATCCAAAGTCCCGGCGATTATGCCAATTGTAAGGTGGATATGAACACACCACCCTACTACATCCGGTCAAGCGATTTTTAAGGGTGTTGGTAGGTTTTTGCCCCAAAATATGTCGGAACCTACTACATCAATTCTATTGTGTTTAAAAACGTTCTTGAGAGAGAATGCCACTGCCAAACGTAAACATCCCACACCCATAACTCACAATGCACAGTTTTAAGTCCATTCCTATTAAATTAATTGTCTTGCACTTCACTATTAATTACAACAATAATAAGCTTCTATCAATTTGATATATTTACTATACATATGGATTCTAAAATCGATTAATGTATACGTGATACATGATTAATTACAAGTTTATGTAGACTAACAGACTAATGGGTCTTTAGAATGGTCTGACATTAAATTTATTAAATGATTTATATAATAATGTATTTGTTACCAGTATTTTCAGATAAGCATTATTTCTATAATGTTATTTGTCATTGCTCTATGGTTTGGAATTAAAAATAGCGATGGCTCAATAATACTTGTAAAGCAAATAACTATATATTCAAAACGACTTTTCAGTGTGACTTACTAAGTGAATTTAAATAATAAACATCACTTTATTTAAGTTCACTAGGTTTCAATACAGGATGATAACGTGTATTGGATTGTATCGTATCTCAAATGGCAAATTAATGATTGGTGAAGGGCTCACAAAAGTGTGCTAATTTCACCATGAAACTAAAAAAAATATAAGCTATTAAGAAACTCTTGGAAGAAAAACGTCTGACATTGTCTGACACAATAATTATAACGTTTTTACACTCTAGTTGTTCTAATAACAACTTACAAAAACATCATGCATAAATCGATATTCTAATAGCGATCGGTTTTACCGGAATTTAGATATTAAATAAATAGAATCTGAAAGTTATGTTTTAGCAAGATTGAGTGTTATTCTTGCACGCAATTAAACAAAATTCCAATAATGTATTTTATGTTTAATCAGTGGTGATACCAATGTTTTTCATTGGTTGCTTTCTTTTATTTAACACTGATACTGACGTGAGAACAACTGAATTTAAAATACCATGACTATCGACGAGGAATAAAGCAGTTGAACGGTGCTCATAACTTTCTGTTAGGAAGATCTTGTTGTAAGAAACTCGTCCAGTAGTGCCTGTGTTGGCGATCCTTGATGTGACAAGTTATGATGAAAATAACTTTTTTCACAATGCTTCCTCACGCCTTAATAATGATGTGGTTGCTGATACCGAATTGCTCTGCTGCAAGTTCTAAAGAAGTTGAGAAACTTTACGAAGAAAAGATCTACCCTATAAACCCGATGATTTTACCAGTGAAGAATCAATCTGATGTTGTAGAGGTGAAATTTAAGGTCCATATCGGAGCGATCATAGACTTCGACGAACTGATCCAGAAGATCTCGGTAACATTGTGGTTGGAGGTGTACTGGCAAGATGAGCAAATTTCATGGAATGAAACTGAGTATGGTGGAGTGACAAAGATTTATCCACACCCTGATGATATATGGCGGCCAAATTTGGCTATCAGTAACAGTTTTTCGGGGACTCGAACAATAGCCAATGAATTTGTGATGCTAATAGCAGAAAGTAGTGGAAAGGTTTTTTGGTCCCCCGGTTCAAAGATAGAGACATTTTGTAAAGTTGATATTGAATTGTACCCATTTGATACCCAACATTGTGAGTTTAATTTCTTTAATTGGGGAACAGTTGCTGGCGAGCTATCCCTCTCAACATTTGATGAAGGAATGGTTCTGGATTCCTATACAGCAAATGGTGAATGGGATCTGATTGACTTTAGCGTGAGAAATTACGTCAAGTCTTACAGTAATGGAACAATGCTAAAACCTCATTCGGCAATCACCATCATCATTAAGAGACGTGCCTCTGTTATCGTACTAACAGTCCTGCTTCCAGTTGTTCTGTTAGCTTTCCTGAACATCTTTACTTTCGTGATCCCGGCAGAAAGTGGAGAGAAGTTGTCTTTTGGAGTTACCATCTTGCTGTCCCTGGCTGTATTCTTGAGTTATATAAATTCTATGATGCCGCAGACGTCCGAGAGCATTTCCTATTTATCAGTGTATATCTCGGTTCAGTTGATAATCAGCTCTCTTATCGTTGTTTTCTCCTGTATCAGCCTGTCTTTTTACCACCAGATTGAACCAGACGACAGAATGGGCAGATTCTACAGATGTTTCGCGCCAAAGGAAGAAGATAAGGTGAACTTTTATCAATATATCAGCCGTCGATTTGATCAGATTTGCTTCAATATATGTGTTATGTTGACCATTCTATCTGCAATCATATTTGCTGTTGGAATATCAGGAATGTTTTAAAACTACTTGAACTTATCAGGACTTTCAGCATATGAAGGTGTACATTGAAATGCCATATCAAGATTAATATTAGATGTGATTTTATATCTTTTATATCTTTAAAATGTTTCACAATCTCACAGACATGTTGCAAAACTATGACACGATCCTAGAAATGAAAAAGTATTTTTTATTTATATTATTAAGATTTGAAAATGCTGTAACCTGTTTCAGTTTGTTTTGTTATTATTAAAAACTATGTCTGTTTTGTTTCGTATTTATTGTAGTATTTTAAAATGATTAAATGCAATATAATTAAAGAGAAACCACAACGATTGAACTCCCCATATATAAATCAAACTAATTTTTAGAACTGTTGCTAATTGTTCCAACGTTGGACGAAAGGAACTAAACACATGAAGAAAATATGACTATATGTTTAATGATGCAGAATATATAAGTATTAAATTAAGACGAATGAATCATTTTTATTAAAAGGTGTGTAATGATGGTTAAATGATTTTAAAATATTTTATTTGAATGTATTGGGGATTACATTATTCCGCTTTCCCTGCTGAATTTCGTTATCGGATAAGTCGACATATTATGGAATAGTGTATGCCCATTGTTCATTCTTTGGCTTACAATACAGTTTGAGTGCTTTATCTTTATTAAACCATAGCAGTAAAAGTTAAATTAAATGATCAACACGAAGTCTGAGTTAAGTGTGTTAATATTAAAACAACTTTACTTGAAGAATTACAGTCTGACAAACAAACAAAAATGCTTAAAATGTCTGAAAGTTTATGTACCTGGCTATTATGGAAGGTGGAAAGGCTTTCTATTCAATGTTCTTCATTGCTATTTCTTATTTCTTAATTCTAAATTCTTATCTCTTAATTTGTACGCTAAATTCAACATTTTTCGTTGAATATTGACACTTTTTATACAAAAATTACCCTCTAATTTTCTATTTTGAAACTCTCAGAAAATTAATTCTTTCGATTAATTCAATGAGCATCTGAAAACGTAGAAAAAATGCGAGGAAACTCGACAACGGAAACAAAAAAAAAAAACGAGGAAAGTTTTCCTCGCCCACGAGAAAGCGAGGAAAAGATTCCTCTCTCATGGACGAGAAGTCGAGAGTAGATATGGTGGCAGTCGACTTCAATATTCTCGAGGGCTAGGAATATTTTTCTAGCTTTCTCGTGGGCGAATTTCCTCGAGGGAGAGTTTCCTGAAGGACGAGGAATAATTTCCTCGCTTTCTCGTGGGTAAGATTCCTCTTGGAAAATTTTCTTCGGCCACGAGAAGCGAGGAAAATTGCACAACTTTTTCCTCGGGGCCGAGCTTTCTCGTGGGCGAGAGTTTCCTCGCTGCAGCCGGCTTCTATAAGATTTGTTTTGTATAATGATATTGAACACCAACCTTATTCTTTGGTAATGATACATAAGACATTTTTCTCTGGTTAAGAATGTAGCCCATTTAACTACATCTTTCAATGAGCGCAACCAAATGCACACCGGACAGCATAATTTCCAACAAAATGTGGAAATGTGGAAGGTGTCAAATCGAAAGAGTCGGAAAGGGTAATATGGACAAGGGACGAACTGAGAAAGGGTTGAAATGGGAAAAGGGCGAAATGGGAATAATTAAGGAGTGAAATGAAAATAATTTAGGTTTGAATAGGAAGGGGTTATATTGAATCATGTCCTTGTTATATACAGTATTTATTTAAATAACACCTTATATACTGATACAAAAAATGGAAATAAATGTGAATTTTAATAACACAAGCAAACATAAGGAAAATTAAATTGAAACAAATAATTGTCGATCGGGACACGAATAGAACTTTGAAAATGCATACTTTTTTGCGTGGTCTATTTCCAAAAAGATGAAAGGGTCGATACTGGAAGAGATTGGGTGGAAAAGGGCCAAATTTGGATGAGGTGATTGAGAAAGGGGCAAAATCTTAAATCTTAAGTCCCCCATGTGGTAAAAAGGCGAAGCAGTGATGTGGGAAAACTGGAATGATTCAGGGAAGAATTGGGAAATGGTCTATTGGAAATGGGTCATGTGGGAAGACACCTTTATTGAACAACAACCTTATAAACATTTTTAATTGAAAAAGACTTTTATAACGTAACATTAATACATAGCTTTATTAGGTGAATGAATATTGCATGGTGTTGGTGAATTGTGTCGTATTGTGCGAGGTGAATAGAATCGTATTGTGCGAGTGAATTGTGTCTTATGTTGCAGGGTGAATTGTGCCGGCACGAGACCCGAAAACTGTCAGTATTAAACTTTGCCTTAAACTCGGTGTGGTATATTTAGTCAAATTCGTTTGTGGAGTCTTTGTAGCATTAAACTTTGATTGGTAAATAATTGGTACAGGAAGCTGCGAAATTTGCTGATAATAAATTACTATGAGTATCAAAGTAACGTTTTGAAAATCTCCACGTAATGTGAATTTATTTCTTCAAAGAGAAATATTGAACGCGGTTATTGATAAAGGGTTATGATTTAACGACTACTAGCATACATCTGCTATTGCTATTTGAAACCTGACGAATGGGGTTGGTATAGCTGCTGATCATGCGGGATTAACCAATACAGTAAACCAACAATTAATATTCTACATACAAACAGTGTTAAAAAGAAAGGTCGTTGTCATGAGTGCCACGATCATGAAAAACACCCAGAAACATACTCTGTCAACACTATGACTGACTTCATTACCACTGGCAACCCAGTCATCGAATGCATTAATTTGGTCTGTTTTATCTGTAAATGGTTGGACTGAATTTTTAGTGTTTAAGCATATTGCTTTCAAGAACCAAGGCGAGAGTGGTCTTCGTCTAGTATCGCGGTGATATAGGCGGAGAATCCAACATGTTAGAAGAACGTAAAGGGTGCTCAAGACAAGTTGTACTGAGATATAAACGGACAATCCAGAGATGGAGTCTGAGGTTTGGGGCATCATTGATGATATGAAGCTAAGAAACACCGCCTGAGAAAGCAGAACGGTAACAGCAAAGGAGAGTTTTTCTCCTGATTCAGTAGGTAGAAGAAATACAAAGACGTTTAAGAATGCGAGTAATATTACGGGCAGTAAGATGCTTAGAACCAAACTCGTGGATTTTCTTTTCATGGTCAGGAAAACTCTAACCTTATCGTGACCACTCTTTTCACCAATCTTTTCATACGTCCTATCTGAAAATAGATTGAATTCAATATACTTTACTTTATATTTTGTATCTTATATCTTTAACAACTGTATACAGAGCAATGGAGTCGGCATGAATTGAGTGAATTGTCATCGCTTTCGTTTAACGATTGGTTATCGTTAACTTGTCGAATTCATATTTTACAGTGTTACATGTAAAATGTATCAGAAGGGAAACTCACCAATAATCTCCCATTCAGAATTGGGATGTAAAGCTTTTACGGGGATCATTCCTTGCTCTGAAGAGTAATACAGAGAGGACTCATCAAAGGTGCCACCCCAATTAAAGAAATCTATAAAGCAGTTTTGGGTATCAAACGGAAACTTGGTAACATCAATACTACACAGAAACTCGATCTTCTGGCCTGGCATCCAAAAGGTCGAGCCATTATGGAAAAGTTTCATGATAACAAAGTCGATGCCAATTGGGTTGAGTTCATCGTAACCGTTAGAGATAGCCAGGTCTGGACGCCACATGGTCTCTGGGTGAGGGTACACAACTTCTAAATCCCCATATTCTGTCTTGTTCCACATTATCAATTCATTTTGCCATTTTACCTAAAATCAAAAGAATTACTAAACTCTTGATCTATTAAATACGAAAAGAATGTTTGATCAGCGAAAAACGCCATTTTCATGGTCATTAAAGCCCCATATTCTTTTTATTTATTTAATTTTTTTTTTTTTTTTTTTTTATATTATTTTTTCATATTTTTCATATATTGTCAATGTCTCCTACGCATTCGGCCATTTGCTATCCGAGATTCAAATGATTAGAGATACAGCTGACATGGATACTGCAGACAGGCTTATAATGTATTCAAATGTATTTTTCAAAAGAATTGGCAATTGATTAAAACGTAATGGCTGTTTAGGTGACTCTTCTCTATGTAGTTTCCATACTTCTAGTATGTTTGTTTCTAAATACAAGTAATCCAGATTCTATGCTCACAAACATATCCTTTGGGCATTGGTAATGGAAAGTAATTCAGTTAAATATTTGATATCGTTTAGTTTTGTTTGTGACATTTGGATTAATAGATTTAGATCAGATATACAACAATGAAATCATACAACTATTATTAAGTTCCATTAACTGGAAGCCAAAATTAAACATGATATCAAGATCAAATCTTTGTACTCTAATTATTAAATATTTACAAAATATAATGATGATATAGGTGTGGTAATATACACAACTACGGTACTCAAATTTTAAAGGGGCATTTTTATTTTTCGTAGGTTTAGAAAATTTTTTTGCTCAAATTTATGAAAACGTGTCCATTAAATTCTCTGGAAATTTAAACCAAAATTTTATCAAAAGCTTAATTTAATTGACGTTTGAAAGTTGTTTTGTAGGTAAAGAGAACTTCTTTGTGGACTTTTGCCAAATCAACGCCTAATTAAAGATGTATCTTTATACGGAAACAAGTCTTTATGCGGTCCAACACCAAAACTAGATTGAACTTCCTACTTCCTCCAACTCAAACAGCAAATTAGTCTTATACTTAGTCCAGCATTTAAATTCTAACACTAGAAATGACATTCTCACCTCCCTCAACCATATACCTTTCTCGCCCTTCCTACTTCAGTTTATCCTCCCCCAGTAAACTCCGTAAAAACCGGTAGGGGGAGGGCTAAAGAGAATCAGCGATCTCGTTGATGCACAAGAGGTTCAGGTTTATTTGACGGATACATTTAATTCTTTTAGTCTGGGAAGATCTGTTATTTGACATCTATAACAAGCGGTATAAACGATAAATAGCCTAATCAATTTTTAGGAAGCGGTGTTTACAAAACAAATGCATCTAAATTCAGGTTGTCCAGCTCTCATTGACGAAAATAAGAGTTAAATTAAAAGCTGAAATCCAGAAATTTAAAGGCCTTTTATTTTGTAAAAAATTGGGAAATCTATAACTGAATTAGGCAGTTCTAGACATTTAATATTAAATTGATAAGACTTGCACATTTGACTCAAAAGAAATTTACAAAAACAAGTGGGACGGTTAAAATATCTTTAGTCCTAAGAAAATGTTTAAAATAATGTCTGATTCGCTTGCGTTTGAGACAATTCCAAAACATCACCCCCGTGGACGATTGCACTCCAAATAAAAAAAATGAAATTGCCATAAAAAACGGTGGTTTCATAGGATTTTTACAAAAAAAAAAAGAAAAAAAAAGGGGCCATTAAATTTAGGATTGATTTGCAAGCATCTGAGGTCATTTAGGATTTCTCCTCTCATTTCTCAACCCAAAACAAAGAGGGTGGTTTCAGATATACAGATTGATTACCAGTCTACTTACCATCAGCCAAACAGTTGCTTCAACCTTCTGCTGTATTTCATTTAAATCTGTCATCGCCACAATAAACATTTGGAACGAAATGTTCACTGCGTGGCTTTGATTCCATACAGGTCGAATTTTGGGATTACTTTTATTGAGTTTATCTTGAAACAGGCGTTCAACATCTTCAGCTGTAGCACCTTCAGAAAACTTGATACAAATATAGAGTACCAATATCGTTAGAAATGCTCCTTTCATTTTGGGATCACCTTCTTTCTAATGAAAATTCCAATTATCTTTCAATATTTTAACACTTGCTTCCTTCAAAACGGCGAATTTTCATTAGGAGAAACGTTTTCCAATACAAATTTCTTTTCTTTTTAAGCGCAACCTTTTTTTGGGTTTCCGGTTTTTTTTTTCAAACCTGTCTTCTTACAAAACGGCGCATATATAGAATTAGTATCTTGTCTTTTCGAAAACCAATCAGTCAAAATACCTTTTTTTTTCTCTTATCTATGACTCACATTCCAATTCAATCTTCAATTGTCGGTCAAAGTCGGTGCTTTTACATCTCTGGATTCCTTCATACAAAAACGGCGCATATGTAATTGGTATGAATTTTTTCATGATCGTCATGTGTGTCTTCTTTTATGTTCCGCCCATTATTTACTGTCAGTTGGTCTACAGGATGTCTGATAAAGGAGCACTTTGGCATCTATAAGTAACAAGTAAACAACCATTAACCATTCTATCACGTGAAATAAATTCGTTTTGTATCATAAATACCTTTATAATTAATATGAACTGTTTATTTTCCCTTTTTCTCCTGAAATTGATTTTTACTCTCAATAGTCAGTGCGATCAATACAATATTTACTGATTGATACCTGTAGTTGTTTATATAATTTCGCTGTTTAGTCATGATTGCTTTTTCCCACGTCATATCTAGTTGTATAAGAATATTGGATTTTGAGCTGACATCGGTTTAAAATCTCTGTGTAGAACAATTATTCAGAAAGGCTGCTATTTACTATATATAAACTTAATCTACGATTCATTTCCATCGAGAATTAATCTATTCTTACTTTATTTCTAATTTTTTTTCGCATATTTGGAACTATACATTGTACAGTCGTTTTATCTATCGTTTTTTATCGACAAGAGTGCTTCGTACCTATATATATAAGCACATACTTATGTATTTACGATTAGATAGCGTTCATCTGGTATAATTATCAAAAATATTGTCGATTATTGATCATTGTTACAGTATCATTTCTGAAATAAAGTTTTATTTATGTTGGGCCCCCTAAAGATTCCATTTCAACTTTAACTTTTCGATGACGTATGAGACATATTTGCCTACAATAAGGCTTTTGTTGTGCTTAAGGCCAAAAAAGAATAACAAACTATAAAAGTCTTTAAAAAAGCCTTTAAAACAGTTTTGGCGTTAAAAAATTTAGGGCAACACTTTTAAGTTAAAACTTAAGTCAGAATTACAATTAATCAACAAAATAATTACATTTCGAGGGAATATTTTCCTTTATTCGTTTTCCTTATTCATTTATAAAACAATTTTTAGTAATAAATTTAACTAATTCTATCCTGAAACTGAAAAGTTTCTTATAATATACAGTTGGTCGAAGATTGTCCGGTTCCATCTCTGAAAAGTAACATAATAAACCTTGGGTGCAAGTACATGTTTAAAAGTAGAAATTTAAGATGTGTTAGTGACTTTGTGTTAGTCTGCAGACACCTGGGCTACAATGAAAATTAATTCACACTCTCAATCCTTCGCATACATACACGGCGGTCATAAATGTAACCACCACAAAGAACAGCCAGAAACAAACCTTATCAATTTTTTGACTGATTTCGTGACCAGTAGCAACACAGTCGCCGAACGCCTCCATCGTTTTCTCACCTTTACCACCGTAGGGTTTAACGACATTTTTGGTGCTAAAACAAATTACCTTCAAGAACCAAGATGGAAGAGGTCTCCGTTTAGTATCGCGATGATACAGGCGGAGAATCCAACACGATAGAAGAACGTAAACGGTGCTTAAAACCAGCTGCACTGCGATGTAGATTGACAATCCGGAGATGGAGTCGGAGGTTTGGGGCATCATTGACGATATGAAGCTGAGAAACACGGCCTGAGAAAGCAGAACGGTTACAGCAAAGGAGAGTTTTTCGCCCGATTCAGTAGGAAGAAGAAAAACAAAGACGTTGAGAAATGCAAGTAAAAACACTGGTAGTAAGACGGTCAGTACCAGACTAATAGACTTTCTCTGTATTTTAAGCCGAACTCGAACTGTGTCGTGACCATATTTGTGTATTCTCTCGTATTTCCTTTCTGAAAATAAAGAATGTTATGCGGGATATCTGCTGAATTGATTGCTGGTTAAATATAGGACAATAGACTGCAATGTGGTTATAAGGAAATCTTTCCATTAAGAATCTACTGGGCGTTTACAAGATGAAAATACGTTCTAGCTATATTTTAAAAGAGCCTCATTTTATCTTATTTGACTACAGGGGACATTGTTAAGAGCTTATAAATGAAGAAATCAAGTTCCTTGCTTTGTATGTTTAAAATGGTTCAAGAGAAGTTTTTGAAAGGTATGGCACAGTTATTTTTTCAAAATGGACGTTAAACCCGTAACTCACCAATTATTTCCCACTCAGAATGTTCATGGTGAACACTAGTGCCATAAGCATGGCTTTCAGCAGGCTTCAAAGTTGAAGTTTCACTTACTGCTCTCCAATCAATGAAATCCATGAAACAATCTTGTGTGTCAAATGGAAACTTGGTGACATCAATTTTACACAGGAACTCAACTTTCTGACCCGGTATCCATATAGTGCTGCCATCGTGAAACGAACTCAATAGGACAAACTCCAAGCCAATTGGATTCAGTTCATTATAACCATTGGAGAGAGCTATATTTGGCCGCCATGTTGATTTTGGATCGGGTTCAACCACCTCTAAACCCCCGTACTCAGTTGCATTCCATGTTAGCAGCTCATTTTTCCATTTCACCTAAAATTTAGGAAAGTCGTTTAAACTTAGTTAACATTTACTCTGATTTAATTTGGGCTAATTTTCTAATTCGTTGTGATAGGTAAATTTTCAAAAAGTTGTATTTCAGGTTCAAAATTCAGTTAAAGAGCAATTATATGTGAGACTTTTGCTATAAGAAGTACTAGAATTGAACGAAAAACCCATAATCTCTTCAAATATTCCCGAAACTATCGATTTCACTCTCTTTTCTATCTTCAATGGTTTCTTCTCTGCCTGAATATTGCGACAACTTTTTGAACACTTTTTCTGATAAACTTAGCTTCAATTTCCGTTTTAGAGAGGAAGATGCAATTGATAGTACGGATAAGGAACGGATTGTTGACCTAAATGTTAACAAATTAAAGTTTTCGTCCGTAGGTGTATTTTTTTCTATAATTTTAGATTTAGATTAATAAGTGATAAAGCTGTGAAATTTAATCTAAGATTATCGTTTTCCTGCTATTGTGAAAGGTATTATGTATACGAAACGTTTCAATAAAGTCATTGAGCACAATGCTATTATAAAGATCCATTAATTTTATTGTTGACAGACGCAATCAAAGATCTAATATTAGACATAGAAAATGTGAATTGGTGATGAGAGTCTATTTGCTATTAATTATTGAATATTGATTGGAAAATAACCACTTAATATGAATTGATTAGTTTGACGGAATGTGTCAGTTACCGTATTGGTATCTGAAAGTTTATACTAAAAGTATCGTGATGATACTTTTTAGAACGTTAAAACTATTAAAGGGTTTACATAAAGATAAAAAAAAATCTATATATTTTTGTATCTGAAGGCGTTCGAAAACTTTCATGCAAAAAAAACAATCTTAATAAGTCGTTATTGTCCAACAACAAAACTATAGAGTAAACTGCTTACTTGACATATCGAACTTTTCTTGAAAACTAACACTAGATTGATTAAGTAGAAGATTTTAAACAGGAATCTCAATGCTATAGGAAGCAACTACTCCCTCCGCGGTCCTGATATGCCCACAGTCGATATTTTGCTACGGGTGCCTACAGCTTTGTGTTAAATGGTAAAGTGAATATAACAAATTTGAACGAACTGTCATTTAAGTAATTCGACTTACCACCAGCCAAATAGTTGCTTCAACCTTCTGCTGTATTTCATTTAAATCTGTCATAGCCACGATATACACTTCAATTGTGATATCCACTGGTTTACTTTGATTTAAAACTGGACGAACGTTAGGATTACTTTTATTGAGCTTATCTTGAAATAGGCGTTCAACATCTTCAGCTGTAGCACTTTCAGAACACTCGATTAAAATATAGAAGACAAATACCTTTAGAATTATTGAAACTTTCATATTGGTTCTTTATTGAATAACAAAATATTATGTTATTTAAAAGCTAACTGACTGAGATATAGCTACTACTGGCATTGTTTCCAGATTTGTTTAGTTGATGGACGTCCAATGTCGTCCCTATTGGTTAGTAAACACAGAATGTATCAATCAATACGATAGTTTAGTATGATCTATATTTGATATTAGTAGACTGTCAAAATACTTTGCATTCAATGTTGATATTTGTAAACGGCGTAGATGTTAGGTGGTACTGTGGGGAAGAATTCCGAAACAACATATTTCTACCATGGTTCACGGCAGAAAGTAAACCTTGTATTAATGACCGTATACATATCCATGCCTTCGTGTGATTTTCAAACCATCTGATTAACACGCTTGCACATAGTCATTTTTACATTTGTTTGGTAGATTAAAATTCACTGCATCATTCAAATCTTCTTGAATAAATAAAACTCTGTGATTTGAGAATTAGTTATTTTTTTGCAATTTACGTCTTCGCCCCTTTAAAATATCCAAGATTTCATGGGCTCGAGATGTCCTTTCAAGGAATCGTGCATTAACAGGACACTCTTTTTTCAATCGTCATTTTCGTGGTTTGGGAGTGTGAAATACACAAAATCTAATGACAACATCTGGAGAAACGTGTCCCTTTTATTTTATCAAAGTTTTAACCTACAGTCAAACCTGTATTAAGCAAGCAGTCAAGGGAAGTGGCTGGATGTGGTGCTTAATACAGGTGGCCGTTGAATACAGGTGGAGGAAGCAGGGCTGTTGATTTATTTTTCCCAAGTAGTATCCAACAGTAAAATGTATTTCAATACCATAAATGTTTAGTTATATTCATCATAATTGAGACTTCAATTTTCTGAACATACTGTCATACATCACATTTAATATTTTTTACGAAGTTAAAATGCTGATTTTAAGATAACTTTTACCGACGATGTACTTCTGGTTAAACATGAGAAAAACGAAGTGTTTTGAATGACACCAATACTGAGAAAAACGACTGTGAAAATGTTTCTCGTGGTCGTTCCGATTTGTCTATAAATAGTAATTGTTTCATATCCTAGTAGTAAGCAGAAAAGAACGATAAAACTTTTATAATTACGCACATTTTTTTGCAAGGAATAGGAAAATTTCAATAGTAAATAACCTGCCAATGACATTTAATTAAACTTTCTGTCTACCTTATAGCTGTTAAAAAGAATTATTCTCAATGACCGGCAAACTATCATCGTCAAGAATTCTAATATGTGAGGGCCGACATTTTCTTCGTCATGTTTACGTTGTTCCTCCGAGGAAGTCGTAATGAAGGGGGAATTACACACATGTTTACATGTCAATATCCAATATGATGCTTTATAAGTAAAATGTCAGGATTAAGATTAAAAGATTAAGTAATAAAAAAAGCCGACACATGATCAAAGAAGTCAAGGTCAATTGAACATCGTGGATTCAATCTGATTGTATTTCACCCGTCAATTGGCCGTTAATTAACAGGATTATATGACCGCTTGGGATAAAACTGATTGACCGTTAGTGCGTTAGACAGGTTGGTGCTAAATACGGGGTGTCCCTAATATCCCCGCATTTTTAATCAGCATTAATCAGATTAAGCGGATTAAGAGGATTAGTAGTTGGATTAATAACTCCCCACAAAACTATAGTCTGTTTTCACTCTGAGCACTTTTCATATTATGGAATTCACTTTCTGCCACCTCAGTGTTCACTCAGGCACAAGCTCAACACAGTTCACCGTCTCTAAGACTAACAGCAACACACACATTAAGAAATCATATTTGCAATGGCACAAGCACGAGTTCAATACGTTCCCAATTCCAGGGGTGGCGAGAGTTTATTGTTTAATGGTTATAAGTTTAGGATCAAATCTAGAAGAAATACAAATATACATTGGGAATGCTCTATGAAAGGTTGTCCAGCTACCGCAAACACTAAAGACCGCATTGTTACCAAACACAAGAGCATCCACAACCATGAAGCAGATGAGACCAAACTGAAGGTGAACTTTTTTCTAAATAACTTAAAGAATTTAGTAAAAGTTGACCACAGACCAGTTCCTACAATCTACCAAGAGGAATTGAATAGTAAGTATGCTTTAAAACCATATAGAATTTTCATAGGAAATTATTACTTTTTAATGTTTATTATGCGTTATTTTTAGAAATGATTATTATTTAAGTGATTTTTTTTTTACAGAACTTCGAACAAGTGAAGGTGACCATATTGTACAGGCTGTTCATACCCTCTACAGAGCTGACAGTTCTCTATACTGGGCAAGATCCAAGGTTCTGCCACCTCTACCAACTTCCAGAGCTAATATCTACCTTCCAGATGACTATAAGTGACTATAAGAAGACAATTAATGGTGAAAACTTCCTTCTTCATGCTGAAGAGAATAACAAGTTTATGATTTTTTCCACTGTCAATAACTTGTATTATCTTGCAACAGCTGATGCCTACTTTTGTGATGGTACATTTAGCATGTGTCCTAAGCTATTCTACCAGATATACACCATCCATGCTTTTGTCGCAGGTAAAATGGTGCCATTAGTTTATGCACTTCTACCTGATAAAAGACAAAGCACATATTCTCGACTGTTTGAAGTCATAAAAGAGAAGGCACGTAGTATGAACCTACCCCTACGACCAGTTACCATTTTTATGGATTTTGAGATAGCTGCTCAGAACGCTGCAATGATATCCTTTCAGAGCCAGGTGAAAGGATGCATGTTCCATTTTCGCCAAGCAATATGGAAAGGGGCACAAAGATTTGGACTGCAGTCACACTTCAGAAATAATGAGGATGTGAAACAATTTGTGCGACGTGCGTCAGACTGTGTGACATTGAGGACTTTTGGCTCAATGCCTTAGAGAGTGTTGACATGACCATTCCAGGTGTGTCATCATTTGCAGATTATGTCACAGAACAGTGGGTGGAAGGTGGTGAAAGGGCCATGTGGAATCATTTTGATACTGTTGGCCCTAGAACCACCAACCACGTGGAGGGCTGGCATTCAAATTTAAATGGAATAGCTACTAGCCACCCAAATATTTTCAAGTTCATTAACATTATAAAATCTGAGCAAAGTTATACAGAAGTAACAATACTACAATTGGAAGCAGGTGGTTGTCTCAGACCAAAGAGGAGGAAATACAGGAATTTGGAAAGCCAAATTGAATTTCAAAAACAACAATTACTTAATGATGTTATTTCTCCTCTTCAATATGGTGATTGTATTTCACATTTAGTTGGATTGTAGTTATTGATTAATATATAATTGTTATGAAATAAATAATATGTACTAAATGAATGTTTATGATCTTATACTTTATATTATAAATCTAAGCCATTTTTGAAACAGACTATAGCTCTTAATCCGGTGTTAAAAACGGATTAGCCTGGTTCACTGATTTATATCCTTAAACAATAGAGCAATCAATTTCGGGGATTGTAGGTATACATCGCTAAATACAGGTAAATTTAATTGAAAATCGCAAGGGAGTAAATTTGAATGACCGTTAGAGCAGGGTCACGCTGAATAGAGGTGACCGCATGACCAGTATTGACTGTAATAATTTTCAAGTGTTAAGTAAACTATTGAAAAAATATAACCGGCTACGAAAGTATTTTGAATTCTCTGGACTTTAGTCAACTAGCACATAGTATATGATTTTTTAGAATGGATTCTGATTGGATCACCAATTGTTCATGAACCGATCAGCAATAATTCCACATACGTACCTCCGAAAGTGAAGAAATGCTCTGCAATGTGATATGCAATGGTAAAGAGTAATAAATATTAAATCCTTGAAGACCACAATAAAAATAAGTATCCGCCCTTCATTATCACAACTAGATTCTACATTTATTATCAGAAACATTCTATATAAACAGCGTATGCCATTGTTATAAAATATCTGCATTATTATGTTACATTTTATTTCCACGTGTCAATGATTTGGATTTAAATGAATAGCCAAACTAAAGGGGTTGTAACCTTAGAGCATGGCTTGGTAGCTACAGGACGTACACAATCAACACTTGACCTAGGGTTGGATGCGTACTGGTCCTCTGGGGTTGAAAGTGGTCGCGGAAGGTCTCTCAGACAAAGAGATCGTAGTATCGACCTAAAAGTCGCACAGAGAATGTCGAAAGAGCAAGCAGGAAAGGGCATATTGGTTGAGAATCAATCACTGCTAGAACGAGGATGAGCGATGCTCTGTCTTCTGAGAGTTAGAACTGATTGCACGCATGGTTGTGATTGTCCTCGACGCTCACTTGATCCGCGCGATCCAGCCTCCATGTATTGCAATCAGGCCTCGATGCCATCGATCACCGAGTCTATAAATACGGTCGCAGTAAGTCGCAAGCAAATTTGCGCAAGGCTAACTTGAGAATCTATCTCATCTAAATCGCATTGATCGATAGTACGCGAAAACTAAAACGTAGCTAGGTCGGCCATGATTGAGCCTTGATCGGACGAGGTTGTGCACTTTTTGTTCAGACTTTGCCCGCGCCTAGGGAAAAAGCATAGCTGTGAGTAGTTTTCTATTCCCGTTAAATGACTCGAAAACCTTCTTGAAAGGTTAATGTTCACGGGGGATAATCCCTATAATAAATGTCACATTTCAGACCACAATTGATTAGTTCTTACGCGTTTTGACCCTTTATCACCTAATTGAATTTAGCAGCGTGAACCTATGGGCTTAAAGTATCAGTAATGTTTTGGAATCTTTAACGAGACTGCTCTGTGCAATGCATTCTGGGACGTTGCGAATTTGCAACATAGGTCTTCGGCAGCAATTGGGAAACAGTATGTAATAAAATAAAGTTTAAAAAAAGGAGTTACAAAGCACAGTTTAACTACCAATTTAGACTGTATCAAAAAGGACTGAAGCATGGCATGGCTGGAGTGTGCATAGCAACACTTTGCACTTTGTACGAGTTTTGTAGTTTGTAACCAGTCTTCCACAGTCTGCTTCGTCCACGCTTTTCAGTTTGGAGTTGGAAATGGTCATATCTGTCATGTCTGACGGCAGCTTCTAGCGTTTTGGGTGTCCTTTGGAGTTCAGCGGGGGTGGGGTAGATTGAGAGGACAATTCGGCTTCTTCCAAAGAGGGCCCTCCTCTTTCAACTGTTACCAGAAACTGGTTTTCCAACCTTGATGAGAGAGTCTGCAACTTCAGCACGGAAATATAGTAGATGCACTAATTTCTTTACTTGGATTTTTGTCAAATGAATATGGTATAACAACCAACCTTAAAAGTCCACCTCTGCCATGTTTGTGTTACAGACCTCGAAAGAAGGAAAACGCACTAAACATAACTGGACACATAATCTGTTAACTATTGAGCTATTGACCATCCAAAAAGTACAGAATAAGAGCATGATACCACTTATTTCTTATTCTTTTATGTTCAACAACCGGACAAATTTTGCAAATTTGCAACGGCAGTCATTGTAGTAGAATGCAAGCGTTGCAAATAAGTAACAACTTTAACAAAACAACAACAAAAAAATACATCAAACAAGCAAACATTGTTTAGTTTTGACAAATAGCCCCTCGTGTCGCGTCTTCAAGCCTTCTAGATTCACCTAATGAAATTGGCCTTATACTGTGTTGAATTTGATGAGTAAATCATGTCAAACTTTATATAAAAATGGATTCCAGCAAATCGACAACACTGCTTTCTCTGTGGCAGGAAAAGTGAAAGTAACTTAAATCTGCCATCTGGTGGTTTGGCTGAGAACTACTACAGTTCTGCATGCAGAATTATGTAGTCTTTTTTGGCCTCCTGAATTCTGACATATTCATGATAATTACAAAGCACTGACTCAAACTGAAAAGTTTATTGTGACCTCTTAATGGCTCTAGATTTGTATATTGTGTATAAATTGGCTGTTGAATGACTGTTGAATGAAATATAATAGTCGAATTAAGCAAGGCTTAACTCAACGGCAGAAGCATTGAAATGAATATTGTCTCATTAGTTATTTCAGGCAAAAAAATGAGCTATAATATCTAGATAAGAAAATGGTATGTTGAAATTAAATTCAACGATTTTTAATGATTCGCTAACTGCCAGATGATATGTTCAAAGATTATTTTTTATGAAGTTGAAATTGTGTTTAAGACATCTTAAGTATCACATTTCTTGATAAAATTTAAAAATTTCGGGTGAAATTGCCTCAATAACCGCTCCCTTGTTCACTACGTCATCAAACTTTGCCAAGATGGCTGACTTTTATTTTGCTAAAGGCGAAGGAGACTGTCAAATGTGTTTATAATCGTTTTACTGAAACGTGGTAAGTATTGGCAAATTGTTTTCACGCGTGAGATCATGTGGTGGTATATAACTGTCCAAAAATTAATAGCAGTTATAAGTCAATGCCGTAAATCAAAGGCAATTTGTCGAGGAAACTGTAGATCTATTTGGTAAGCTTTGTGAAAAAAAAGACATAGTTAGTTTCAGTTCAGTGCTCTTTACCAGGCCTATAAGTCATGCTTTGCTTTTTGAACTAAATTTATTGTGAAATGGAAATGTCACCATGGTAAAGACAGTTAAGTTTCAATCTGATCACAAATTTGTATTCTTAATCAGATTTTGTCAAACATCTTGAAATAAATTTGTTTGTCTTATTTATCCAAAATAAAATGACTAGGCCTACATACTGATAGGCCTAGTACCTATAGTAAGGTAACATGGAAGCCTGTAGTAGGCATTTGGTCTAGATTCTGAATCTGATCATCATCTATTTAAACAATTTTATCTGTTATAAAAATAAATTTTTGAAAATTCGCCCTTAGTTATAGAATTGAATTTTTAACCCCAAATTAAGGTCTTTATTATGTTTAGTTTCCAATCATTTGCTGTGTCGCCTTAAAATAAAAAGATTATAAGTAAGCTTTCAAGTTATGACGTAGGTATCGTATCACATAAGTCTTTTGCTTTGTTTTAGTGACGTCATCGAACACTTTGTTTAATAGAGTGGTGGGAATTGTTGCTTTCAGTATCCCTGATACTCACATATTTACAAAATCTTTTACCATCCCTTTTATTCATTTTACAATTGGAGACATGACAAGTTTGATTTAGAAATTACTTTTGTGGTTTTATTATCATTTTTCTGACATAGTTTGTGAAATGACAGAAAGAGTTCAAGCAAGAAATGAGCCTAAATTCAGAGAATTCTAGTGGCATAAAACCTCATTTGATTAATTGCTTATTCCAGAAGTTAATTCAACACTGCAAGGAAAAATCTTATCTAAAATATTTTCATAAATTGAGATTTATATACTGGTATTAAAGAACAGATCCATCATGGAAGATTTAGGTAAGTAATCTGAATTGGTATTTTCAAGGGAAACAATTTATTTTGATTGTTTGCCTGCACAATTATTTTACAGCAAGTGAATTTCAGTATTTTAGAGAAGAACCTCAATTTATAGTGTATAATCTGAAAAACAATAGATATTACCGGTACATAGATAATATTACAGTTGAAATTGCTGTAACAGGATACGAAATAAGCAGTATTTCATAGCAATTTGTGAAATTATGAAATAAACGGATATAAAGTACTTGTCCAATGCCCAAATAATGGCTTGTTTGACTCTCTGTTAGTTGTCACTTTGGATTCTTTCTTTGAGTCGTTTTCCATTTTGGAAATCATTTTGGACGTGTTGTCCTCGAGGCGAAAATCGAATGAAAGCACTTTGCTTTCGTAAATATGCACTGCTCAAGTGATATCCTTGAACACTTCTGACTGTTCCTTGGTTGTACAAATCACAAAAAGCCAATATTTAAGAAATACATAAATAGTTTACATGCAGGCCTAAGAACGGTAGAGACACTATGTTAGAATAAACAGTTTTAGCACTAAATATCAGGGTGTCTGTTTTGTCAACTTCTTGTTATTCTTCGTCGGACGAGGTGGGTACATAGGCCTATGAATGCAGGACTGCACATCTCACTTCTCAGAGACAAACTGCTCCACAAAATTATAAATCGCTATCCAATTTCGTCCCATAGAGCAACAAAACTGGTATGGAAATAAACAAATTAATTTTGACCCTTTGTAGTATTGATTTTACCATTCTATTATTCGCACATAGGCCTACATTGATTTGCATGAAATCTATGTTTTGAAAACTGCCCTATAGATAATAATTAATAATTGTTTTATTAGGAATCAAACTAAAATGTCAGCTAATACAGGAATATATTGTCTTTGAAAAAACTGATTCACTCTAAATGAACCAAAGACCAAGGCAAATCTCCTCTATCTTTTAGAAATTTGCGAAATTATTGAAGGTCATCCTAGTTTTTAGGTGTGTGTAAAACCTGAATAACTGGAACCAATGATCATCTGGAAGGAGCAGTGTTTATGTATTATGTTACAATAATGTTCTGTGATTCAACCTTGTGTTGAGATAATTAACTCTCCATGGTCCTAGTCTAACCTCATACCTTGAATTGCAAACTGCGAATTTACTAAAGTTCTTTGTTTGCACAATATATTCTAGCTTACTTAGAATGATGATGTAGATATAGTCATATATTTGTGCTCCTTACAGTGTAAAACTAAATATGGTATAAAAGACAGCTGCACTGCACAATGCAATAAATTTATAATCTTTACAAGAACATGATTTTGTCCAAATAAAGAAGGAAGAATCTTTATATAAATACTGAAATTCATGATAGAGAAATGTTATCCCACAAACTATCCTGAATTATGCACTTGGTGTTATATGACCTTCTAATGTCTAAAAAGGCTATCAGGTTTTAAAAATGATTTTAAGAATAAGGACTAGGAGTGTTGAATAGCAAGTCATAAATACTTCACATTTTTTATACTGATCGTCTGTACAGCCGATTATTAAATAATTTCGGAGGGCAGTTGAAAGTCTGATTTTCTTTGTTAATCACCTTACCTTTCCTAATTGATGTAAAAATATAATGGTATGACCTTATTTAACAAGCCTGCTATTTATTTAGCATCATTTCCTAATAAGGACAGGTCATTGAGGTCAAAGGCCTTGGGGTCATTCTAAAAATGTTAGGTGGTTGTTTATTTTAAGGTAAGAACTGTTACATTATTTGAAATAAACTTTATTTTATGAGGTATAACAATATTCAGTTGTGCATCATTGTGATATAAAAGTGGGATTTGGCTGATATTCACTGTGAGTTATTGTTGATATACCATGGTTGAGTTAGTCAGGTATACAGTATGTAAGAAGTGTAAGGTAAGGTCAGATTCACACTAGATTCTGATAGTGTAAGCATCAAATTACCTTGTCTGTAGTTAAAGATAAGAGCTGCACAGCTAGAACTTGTCAGTCAATTGACTCACTGATAACATCAAAAAAAATATATTCTGAAAAATGTTTTAACTTTCTGATTCTAAAGAAAAAGCCTAAATGCTGACTAATCAGAATTTTTGGGAGAAATTTCTGCTTGAATTTGATAGATGGAACTAAATCAAATATTTAATTCTGTTTGTGTTTTGTTGGTCGTCCAATCAATCAGTTAACTTCTCCTCCAGGATGCCTCTGGAACAGGATTTTACAGTACTATATATACAATTCACTATTACTGACACCTGTGTTAATTTAGTGAGCATACAAGAGGTAAACATATGACACTCTATCTGTCAGCATATTGTTTAGATAAATAAGTAGTAAACTAGTTCTTCTTGCCATCTTCAACATTACACTGGACTGTGTAGGTCAACTGACCTGCTCTTACTATTGCGTTGAAAATAAATGTAAAGTACATTGTTAGAAATTTGAATAAAGGGATATTCTCTTTTTGCATTATCAGCTGTTTAATTTTAGTGAAATATCAAGTTAAATTAAGATGTTTATATTTTCATTATCGAAATGGTTGTAAATTATGCATGAAAATATTTCCAAAAAATGCTATTTATATCAATGTATCTTCTCTAACAAATACAATTTGTTTTAACATTAATTAAACTAGTTTTGGTGTTGGGTCTTATATAGACTCAATATTTAGTTGAAACCTTAAATAGAAGTAGGTCAGAACATTGGTTTGTTATGTCCCCACCATTCCTCAAATAGCCTATTGGATATAAGAAGGACTGAACACTCAAAAAAGGCAACTTTGACAAGCATAGAAGTGAGCCATTCTAATTGTAATTCTTACATGCCAGAAAATAAATTCTATGTTACTGAATTGACCTGTTAGAATTGAAATTCTATGTTACTGAATTAACCTGTTAAAATTGAAATTCTATGTTACTGAATTGACCTGTTAGAATTGTAATTCAATGTAACTGAATTGACCCGTTAGAATTGTAATTCAATGTTACTGAATTGACCTGTTAGAATTGTAATTCTGTGTTACTGAATTGACCTGTTAAAATTGTAATTCTTTTTTGTTACTTTTAATTGAACCTGTTAAGAATTGTAATTCTATGTTACTGAATTGAACTGTTAGAATTGTAATTTTATGTAACTGAATTGACCTGTTAGAATTGTAATTCTATGTTACTGAATTGACCTGTTAGAATTGTAATTCTATGTTACTGAATTGACCTGTTAGAATTGTAATTCTGTGTTACTGAATTGACCTGTTAGAATTGTAATTCTATGTTACTGAATTGACCTGTTAGAATTGTAATTCTATGTAACTGAATTGACCTGTTAGAATTGTAATTCTATGTTACTGAATTGACCTGTTAGAATTGTAATTCTATGTTACTGAATTGACCTGTTGGAATTGTAATTCTATGTAACTGAATTGACCTGTTGGAATTGTAATTCTATGTAACTGAATTGACCTGTTGGAATTGTAATTCTGTGTAATTGAATTAACCTGTTTGAATTGTAATTCTATGTAACTGAATTGACCTGTTAGAATTGTAATTCTGTGTTACTGAATTGACCTGTTAGAATTGTAATTCTATGTTACTGAATTGACTTATTAGAATTGTAATTCTGTGTTACTGAATTGACCTGTTAGAATTGTAATTCTATGTTACTGAATTGACCTGTTAGAATTGTAATTCTATGTAACTGAAATGATTTGGCAGAATTGTAATTTGGTGTACATGAAATGTCCTTTGAGTTTAAGGGAAGGTCATTTCCTGACATTTCAATCATATCCTCTTCCTTTCACACCAACTAATTACCTTGTTATAGTCATATTTAAAGTTCTGGTCTTCTAGTCAAATCTGCGGGTGTGGAAAGTAGGACTCTTGTATTAATTTACACTTTAGTACCCTTTCCATACTGCATGCCTTTATATAGGATGTCAACTTATATATAAGGAATATACATGTATTATATTATTCACTGTTCTGTATATATAAATGTATTATTATTACATGGAAAAAATCTTTGCAACTGCTAAATACTATACAGAAATTGTCTTCTGAAGGCTTAAAGTTTGCTTTTTGATACAGAATTCATGGCGTCACAATAAAGTATGTATATCACAGGTTAAAACAAATACTTCAGGTCACTTCCTGATTAGTCTACAATTGATATAGGATGACAAATAAAGTTTTGAAGCATAGCAAATGGTATTTTGCCTTCTTACATGCAGTAAAGTTATGTACCCGATCTTTAAATAATAGCCACCATTAATAAAGAGTAGAAAAAGTGTGCCAGTACTTGAAATACAATGACTAAACAGTTGATTAATTAGGATCAGCTTCTATAGGATATGATGTAATTTACTTTATGTTCTTAAGAATCATGCTGTATTATTTATTACAATACTAGTTTTATTATCCAACATGGACGAATCATGGGGAATTTTAGGTGAGAACATTTTGTCATTCTAATTTATTTTTTGAAGATTCTGATTAGATTTCTAAAGAAGATATAAGCATTGTGTTGAATCATGATTTTATTTAGGTCTAGATTCGATCTTGAAAATTCTATTTAAATTCAATGATTTAAATTAAAGCTCTAAAATTTAATGTAGAGTTAAGAGCTGATAAATTCTTATCTAATGATTATTTTAATCAAGGTCTGATATTTGATATTCAGAGAACGAACATTTAAATTCCTATCTTATGATGATTTTAATCAAGTCCTTGTATTTAATATCCAGAGAATGACCTTATAAATTCTTATCTTATGATGATTTTAATCAAGGTCAGATATTTAATATCCAGAGAATGAGCTTATAAATTCTTATCTTATGATGATTTTAATCAAGGTCAGATATTTAATATCCAGAGAATGAGCTTATAAATTCTTATCTTATGATGATTTTAATCAAGGTCAGATATTTAATATCCTGAGAATGAGCTTATGAATTCTTATCTAATGATAATTTAAATCAAGGTCAGATATTTAATATCCAGAGAATGAGCTTATAAGTTCTTATCTTATGATGATTTTAATCAAGGTCAGATATTTAATATCCAGAGAATGAGCTTATAAGTTCTTATCTAATGATGATTTTAATCAAGGTCAGATATTTAATATCCAGAGAATGAGCTTATAAATTCTTATCTAATGATGATTTAAATCAAGGTCAGATATTTAATATCCAGAGAATGAGCTTATAAGTTCTTTTCTTATGATGATTTTAATCAAGGTCAGATATTTAATATCCAGAGAATGAGCTTTTAAGTTCTTATCTCATGATGATTTTAATCAAGGTCAGATATTTAATATCCAGAGAATGAGCTTATAAATTCTTATCTAATGATGATTTTAATCAAGGTCTGATTTGATATTCAGAGAACGAACTTATAAATTCTTATCTTATGATGATTTTAATCAAGTCCTTGTATTTAATATCCAGAGAGTGAGCTTATAAATTCTTATCTAATGATGATTTTAATCAAGGTCTGATTTGATATTTAGAAAACGAACTTGTAAATTTTTTATCTAATGATGATATTAATGAAGTTCTGGTATTTAATATGGAGCCAGTTTCTTACAAATTCTTATATTGATTTTAATTAAGCCCCAACTTTGTTTTTTGTGAGTTTAAAACTTAAATGTAGATAAATACTGGTAGTCTTTTTTCCTACTAATTCTATAGTTTTCAATTTAATATACCAAGCCTTAATGAAGCCCAACACAACTTGTTTAAGCTTCTTTCATAAACTATTCAGTTTGATCAGGGAAATACATTAGTATATTTTATTATTTATATACCTATATATTATATATTACATATTTTTATTGGTATAAAATATTTTATCACTTAAATCTTTGCATATTACCCCTTTAACTTAGAAATGATTCTTTGTTAAAGAGTATTTTGATATAGAAAGTGGTGTATCAGAATATATACTTAATGTCATATTCAAAAAGCATTCATTCAATGATTATCTCATACAATGTTTATTTAATGAAATGTTTATGAAGTATGAATAATATGGACTTCACATAATGATATATTTGTTAGAAGTAGACCCCCAGCCTTGTTGAACATATTTTACATACTAGACCTCTATCTGAATAGAGATATATAAGAACTGAAACTTTATACCATGTTGAAGTATTAACATTAAACAGTTAGCTTTCCATATGATAGATCTTCTATTTCTGATCTGTACAATATACCGATTCTATAGCCAAGATTAGGGCAGTACCACACCATACGTCAAACAGATGGAGATGTATGTTTTAACATTTATACCTTAAAATATAGTGAAGAACATACTCTAACCTGGATTATTACATATAATATTTGGATGATTGATTTAAATATGTCAACTATTTGCTGGGAAAAGGAAACAAAAGGTACAGAATTTTCATTTCGATCTCATTACTGGGTTTAAAACAAGTCTGATATAATTAAGTTGGTAATTATTTATTGCTATCTCCAGACTCTGTCTGTCAGAATGTTCTATTTTAGGTAACATCCAGTAGTTAAGCTAGATGAAGGAATGGTTTATAGTTGTGATCTAAGTTTATAATATTTTAGGAGAGGTTAACAGGGTCTATATACATGGAAATCTGATTGAAGTGGTGAAATTGAATTACGTGCTTAATAGCATATTGGTTGTTTGGTATTATTAATGACAGACACATGGCCATGTTTATGAAGTTATTAAAGATATGGGATATCTATACTTGGCCAGAGAGAAATTTCACCATTTCCTAATGAATTGTTTTCTCTGCTATTTTTTATTAAATGAAGTCATTCAATTATGGCCTTTAGTATAACATTTTCATTGTTCACAATGGTCAAGGCCTCCTTGTATCACAGAACACAGTGACCTGACTGGATTGTATGTCATTTATACAGCAAATCACACTCTGATTGGCTATATTGACTATCATACAATCCAGTCAATATTGGATACCTTTCACATTATTATATACATAGTGATGAAATCTCTCTCTCTCTGCCACTTGCTATTCAGATGGCCAATGAATTTGATCATACTGTACAGCTTGATTAACAATATTGTCTAAAACCAATAAACCATATGGCATATATAGAGGATAAAGTAATTAAATAATTAGGTAATGAGAAAGTATGGCATATGGTGTTATATGATATATAGATCTTGTATTGTCTACAAGTATAAGATATATGTTACAGGTAATTTAATAAATTAATCTAATAAAGTTAAGTTGGGAATATATAAAACTTATAGTTAATGAAAATTGTCAATTGTACTCAGATTTTAAGGAAGCTGAATGTAAAGCTGTGCTGTTATTTCTACATTATTCTGATAATGGTGAACTCACATAAGGTTAGCATATTTTATTTTAATAGCTCTGAAATAGGCTGAACTATTCAATTTGAAGGATATCCAATCTGTATTTGTATCCAAAGCAAAACATCATATTTCAATATTTACTTTGAAAGCTCAATACTTTAAGCATACCTCATTTCAGTGACTATTCAATTTAAGAGATATATTTCAATTAAAAAAAACAAGCTAAGAGGGTTTATTTATAGAATTTCCAAACATTGCTTAAATTTAGATACAATGAGGTGAAGGTTTGATAAACAAAGTTCTAGCATTTTGTTGGCACCAAGAGTTCTGAAAGTTTGCAGGTGATGAATATATTGACTTGATGCCAAGTTCCAATGTTATATCAGACATCCTACTGAGGTTCTATCAGCTTATTTACTAGTTGTAGATTATTTGGTACAGTCATTCTTTAGTCATCTTCTATTAACACTCTAATACACTGGAGATAGCAGTTATTATAGTATAACACTTTTATATTTCAATATGACCCTATAGTTTGGAATTAGCAGGCAGTGTTTGGTAAGGTTTTATGCTTATTCTATACTGAGTTTTTATAGTTTTCAAAAGCTATTTGTGATACAGGTTAGTAACTAGAGGTTGGTAACTGGAAGTTTGTCACAGCACTTCAAAGTTTAGTACCAGTCATTTGGTACTAAGGCAGCATGATGTACATAATTTTAATATCTTTATTCATTCTGTATGATCAATCTATGGGATATATTTACAGTTATTTCTTTACTTTGCTGATGTGATGTTTGTCTTATAGCTCAGTAAGAAATTCATTCAAATGTTTCTGATATATTTATCAACTTATTAATTCTCATTGTGGGAAGGTTGTCTAATTTTTTTTGCGAGTATCAGGGACACTGATAGCATCCACTTGCACCTTTGTTTCAATTTTCCGAGATAATTCTTCCTATTCCTTCACCTAAAACTGTTATGTCACTAATATCGCTATAATTGTTAATCTTGTAAAGTGACCTTTGACACCAGAAATGATCAGAAGCTGTTAGTGTCCCCGGAAAAATCTCTTTGCCATCTGCTTAGTTTCCTTTTCACAGTCTCTTTGCAAAGTTTACTTTTTTCCCATCATAATATCTGTCAGTTTATTTTGACATGTTAAAAATGTTTCAAATAAGAGATAGCTTCTATTATAGTAATTATTATCAAGTTTTCTCATCATAACATGTAGACTAAACTTACAATAAAACTTAGTCAAGTAGAAAATATTTACCACTATTTAAATATGGTTTATTAGTATGTTGGTTTTCAGGTATATATAGGTCAATTATTTACTTATTATCTGTAGAGGTACTTGATACTAACATTTCATATAGGGACCATTCGTTTTATTTTTTCCAAATTGAATGTAATCAGGGGTTAATTTTGGTAAAGAGATATGAAGAATATTTCAAGAGTTGTGTGTATCAGAAACACTTATAGGTTTTATTGGCGTCTTTAATGCAAGAAAGAAAAAAGTGTTTGTTGCTTAATAAGATTTTGAGTTCTATTGTATTTGAGAGCAGAACATTGGACCTTATTGATACTGGTGTATGTTGGTGTGTCATGTTAGCCTTAATCTTAATTGATGTTTTTCATCCAGTTTCTTTTTGGGGTTTGTAAGCATCATCATCACAAAAGCATCAAGGAGCGCATATTTTTATACTTTTGTCTAAAAACTTGTGCAGAATCGCAAGAAAAGGCAAGGTATATAAGCATTTAGTTAAAAAATAAAGCTTCGGTTTGATGATTGGTCAGATAGAGAACCTTTTTATTCAGATCTAGAACAGCAGATTACAGTATCATCGATTAATTTACATTGTCTGTAACTAATTCTACAAGATTTTTATGGCCGTTGCCAAATCTAAACAATACAGTTATTGATTCAAACAGATTGCATGTAGGATATATAAACTTCCTGTTTACAGAATATTCAAATCTAAACAATCTGTCTAAGTAATGATTGTAATTTAACAATGTGTTTCCTTTCATTAGACACCCCACCTATAGTTAGATAATTTCGCAACACCCCCTTTCAGTTAGATAATCTGACAAAACCCTGTATTTATTGTTAATGTCAAATGCAATCATGATTATATCAACTGTAAAAAAAACTTATAATATTGCTGAAAATATTGCCTAAATGATATTTAAGTTAATGGTATGTAAATGAAATTAGTTGTGTTTATCTACTGTATTTGTAAGTAGGATATTGCAATCATAAAACAGACATTTGGACATCTATTTTTCTATCTAGTTCAAAAAAGATCAGAAATATAAACTTTTAGATATATGAAATTGTAAGAATGTGACAAGAAATCATAGTATTATATTGATATTTAATAGGTTAAGTTTGGTTAGTTATTGGTAATGAATCGCTTTTGGTTTTAATGTGCAATGATTTGACTTGCCCACATGCCAATTTTGATATGGTTTCATCAAGAATATTTTTCTGTATTTTCAGATGCCCTTTTAGCAGATTTACAATCAACTACAGCTCATCTTTCACAACCTCAACAAAGTCAACCTGTGACTGTAATAAACTCTAGAGCTAGTTCATCCTCTCAAGATTCTCGTAGCTCAACCCCACCTTTACCACCCCCACCTCCACAGGAGGTTCTTGATTCTATACCACCAAGATCTAATGAGGTAAGACAATTTATGAGTTACTGGTACTTATTGATTATCTGTTATGTGAACACTCTACTATACAGATAAGCAGATGTCAAAACCACTTGCTCAGTGTCAACAAATTTAGGATTGATAATAATAATCCTTGTGCAGTTTCCAATGCAGATATTGTCAGAACAGAATGTGGTCATAAGGGCTCATCATAAAATGTAAGAATAAGACACCCCAATTGTAAATATCCAAGATGGTATCTTTGCTCTCAGAAAATCAGTTTTCTCCTTACTTAGTTATTAAACCTAATGGACAATTTTTGTGCTTATGTTGATATGCCAATTAAATGCAGTTATCTATAATCAATATTCAATTGAATTAATTATCTGTTCTGTAACAAGCTATATTTCTGTCATTCATATTCACTAATATATGCCTGTTAATAATTGGTATATGAGTGAATTCCAAGTATTTATCTGTAAATATAACTATTGGCCAGAGTTTTATTATAACCTAAACTTTACACTGTACCCTGTACCGGTACCAACAATATATTATATAGTATAACTCATACACACTAAGATAAACAGGAAGCTATGGTAGGATGGTATTTACTAGTAGTCTGGTTTCCGTTTTACAATCCTCACTGCATTTTATGTCTGTATTTAAGACTGTAGGGTTATTCATTATGATTTAGGTTTATTGTTGTGGGAGTTTAATATTAATTTATTTATTAAGATAGCAGGATTTCAGTTTTGGGAATAAATCTGTTTGAAATATGAAATTGTGATAAGATTATGTTACATGTGTTTGCAAGGTAAACCCTGTGTCAAATGACAAGAAGATATAAGGAAATAGAATATGCAATGATATAAAGTGGTATAATTGACAGATTTCAAGTCACCAAGCCCATTTTTATTTTACATTTTACTATTCATATACAGTGGCTACAGACAATTGTGTTTGAAACCAAATACATGAGAACATCATTGTGCGTTTACTAAAAATTAGATGTAGTATGTATATGTAGTTGCCAGACTATTAGACTGTATCAATGAATGTTATGATGAACTTTCTAGTTTGACCATTTCAATAGATACATAATTATATTAATTTATCTTCAGCCAATTTACGAGACACAACATTTTCGAGGAAAGGGAATTAATCCAGCAGTAAATTCCGTACAAGAAGAAAGCAAGATGTCAGGTGGACAAGGGTTAAGCAGTAATCTGTCAGAATTAGATCAGTTATTACAAGATTTGAACTCAGCACAGTTCATGAATGAAGTGGACAAAAAAAATGCTGGTGAGTTCCATTGAATGATAAAAACACTATATAACAGATTTTCTTGTCTCAGAATTTGTACATTTACAACTGTGATATAAATTTAAGCAATATTTTTTAAATGGGGTTTCCCTTTTCTTATTTATTTTTTCAATTTTTCACAAGTTTTTACATTTTTTAAAACCCTTTTAAAAGGACGACCTTAATTTCAAATGAAAAATTAATTAACCTTTTTTTATTAACACTCAGGAAAAAATTTTAAATTTCAAATAAAAATTTAGAAATTCCACTTATTCACATGGGGAAATTTAATTATATATGGTAATTGCAATTACATTTTATATAAAATTTTATAAATACTTTTTAGTTTAATTTCAGTCCACATTATTTAAATTTGTCCACATTTCGTGTCATATTTCCTCCCGAAATAGTACTTTTTTTTTTTTTTTTTTTTTTTTTTTTTTTTTTTTTGTGCACACAATAGACACTACTACTACTTGAATGAAACTTGCTGTGATCATTTATATTGATAATATCTCGGACAAGTTTTATATTGACGATTTTTTCGATGTTTTTGAGTTATTGCTCTTGACTTCGTCAAAACGCATCAAAATTGGCTTCTGAAGGCGATAGAGTCTACACTTTTCATCAAAATTGAATCGAAATGGACAAATTGTTTTTGAGTTATATTGCACTTTATAACCAATAGAAATACAAACTGTTTTGATGACACATTGATTAATGTGTGTTTTGAAATAGAATGGAAATTAAATAGATTAAAGAGAGGTTATACTATCTGTATCTCTACATTACTTTAATTAGAAACAGATGGCATCTAGAGCTTTATATATCTTTACACCTGTTCTATAGCCCACCTTCTATTTCAAAATGGACTTTGTACCAAGATAACCAATTAAATCTTTCCAGCCAAAAATGGTTTTTCTTATGAACTACCTGATTTTCTTCATCTTCCAATGACATGGTATTATAAATTCTGTCCCATACCTTGACATTATAAGACACTTGTTATTTTTACAAAAGTTGCTACAAGCAGAGATTCTTTTGAATTATGCGTTTCAGAAAACAGCCCAGAAAGTCTGTTAGCTTATACTCTATAGCCTATTTGTTTAGCCTTTCTGTTGGCTGTTTTCTGACAAATTCTTTATGGTGTCATTGTCAAATTATAGAGTTTGACATTGTGAAGTGAAATTTGATAAAGTGTTCATCTATTGCCATCATTCTATACCCATGATCCTCTTCTAAACAGCAACTTAAATGAAAGAAATATTTGAATAAATACCAACTACTCAAAAAGACAAGCAATTCTGGAAAAGTTTATAGCAATGTCACAGCTAAATATTTCATACATTTTTTACCAAGTTGCTGTTGTTTATTACAGTGAATGGTCCGGTTATTAATGGAATGAACAAAGCCCCACCCCCGTCAGTTGCCCCTAAACCAGTACGAGCTAATGAAAGAGCTACTGTTGAAAGTTTATTAAATGAATTAGATACATCAGTACCTCACCAACAATATGGGTAAGTATTATAGTTTAAATTGTTGCCACCACTTGTTTCAGATTTGAAATGCTCATCAGGACAGTTTGGTTTTTATTTTCCCAGCTACAATTCTCTAACTGTCTACTCAGTGGAGGATGTGAACCTCAAACTGACTGTATTAGAATTAGAATCAGTATTAAAAGGGTGATATTATGATGCATTATATATATTGTTATGAATTATGCTATATTCTGTGTAAAAAACTCTAAGTACACATCAGAAAATTACATTATATTTATTAATAGACCATGATATCTGTTAAATTGAGGTCTAATATAAGAATTAGTGCACTGAAAGACACCATATTTCATAAGACAAAAATAAACTTTATCTAATCTTTTAGGATAGTTCATTCCAAAAGGTTTGTAAATCTTTCATTCAGAGATATGACAGAGAAAAAAAACAATTGTGAAAATAACCCTCGCTGATAATGTTTAATTTTACTTGATCTGAAACATCCATTGCATTAACCCAAAAAAATGTGGTACAAACTTTTTAGGCATATTTAAAAATGTTTGGCTTTCAACAAATTAGAATTCAGTATAGATATTTAAAAATTCAAAATAACCTAAATACCTTTAAGTATGGGGGAGAATTTTCAGATCCCTTTTTTGATTTCAAATGACGTTCAAAAGACTGTTTTTGACAAATCCTGATAGCCCTCTAATACTAGTAGTGTTTAACATTAGGAAGTTGATATTAAGAAAGATGCCTGGATGTTTGTAAGGAGGTTTGTGAAGTGAGTGTTATATTTGTCAATGACTCATCTCAAAAACTTTTCAACATCAGGTTCTTCTGTAGTCTGTATCTAGGTTAACATAGACTAAATATAGCATTATAGTAGTATACCTGTATATTTCCTGGGTCTCTCCAAAGTTTGTCAGGTTTACTACCTTAAGATCTGCACAATTAAAATAAAAAGAATGTTTCCAAAACTATTTTCATTAAGTAGAAATATTCATAATTTAATCTTTTACTTGTCCTTCATACTTTAATTGATTTAAATGATTAATTAACATTTGATTTCACCAAATTAGTGAAGTTTGAATATATTTAGATCTGAAATATAAATGGGTGTAATTAATCATCTATGTCAGCTGATATGATTGATTTTTATTTTAATGACAGTGCACATAATTAATTTAAATTATATATCATCAATGCTCTTTAGAAATTCTTGTTTCAGTAATAAATTTTCAATATATTTTTAGTTATTATTTTGGTCCCATTGAAATCAAAATAGACTTATTTAAACATCTACAAAATTTATTATGATATTTTCTCAAAGATCCCTGTCAATAATCACCTAAGGATTTTTAGAACTCCTTTTAATAGTCTAGTAATATCTGATTGAATGCCCTCCTCTTCCCCACAAGGTATCAGACATTAGAAGAATGTAACTATCAAAACACAGACAAAATCAATATCTTTATAACTGTTTTTGTCCACTCCAGTGAAGAGTGCACAGTGTAACTGGGTATGTTTGTGACCAGAAAATAAATATTGTCTCTCTTTTTCAGTAATAATATGAGGGGAGATAACTACACTGAAGTATCACAAACTACAGTACAACAATACAAACAATATAATGAACCTCAGTCACCAGTTCGACCATATCAGGGCGCTTCCACAGCGACTAAAGAACTTGATGACTTAATGTCTTCACTCTCTGAATTTAAGGTAAGCATTTCTTGGAATTGGGTTTTAATCAATGGTACAATACATTCTTTGGCATTGATTTTGACCAATGTTTGACAATTGTAACAAGTCTACATCTCTATATCTGCATCTCTGTATCAAATAAGAAATGTAGGATTCACTATAAAAATGTTTCAACCCTTAAGGAGGGTAAAGAGGAATAAATGTACCATTTGTTCCAGGTTGAACCGTGTTATTATATATAATATTTGCTATTTGTAGAGTTCGCATCAACCTCAACAGGTCCAATCAGAACCTGCTTATGCAAAACCCCAAAAAAGTCGAAATTATTCAGCAAATGGACCGTCCAGTCCTCCAGGCCAACAGAGTCCTCGTGGTCATTATAGTCCTGTAGGTCCTAGAAGTCCAAGTAGTCCTGTACCAAGAAGTCCTGGTGGTCAACCTAATCAACTAGAAACTATGTTAGGTGATCTACAATCTGATATGAATAAACAAGGTGCTAGTGTTAAAACTAAAGGAGTTTGTGCTGCTTGTAATAAATCAGTAGTAGGCCAGGTAAGAATCTCTTTATTTTAGCCCTTATTATTATTATTATTATTCTATAAGCTTGTGTACTTCTGGATCCAAGACTTTTATTACCGGTATAAAATAACCTACACCTTTATTATCATATAAACAAAACTTTTGTGATTACCTATAAAAAATATTCTTTTAGGACCTATATACCATTGGTAGATATTTATTATCATTGAATGTAGACTCTCTTTATTAAACTATTATTATGTTTTACTGTTCACTGATCACAAGAGTCTTGTCCATTTCCCTGTACATGGTCTATGTGGCTACAATAAGCATTTCATTAATGTTTCTGATTCACACGGCCTAAATGTTCAAATTCCCCTAGTTTTTAGGGCAAGATAAAAGATGGATATTGGAATTATTCTATATATTGTAGGTTATAACAGCTCTAGGTAAAATCTGGCATATTGAACATTTTACATGTGCCCATTGTAACAATGAATTAGGAACACAGAATTTCTATGAACGAGATGGTGTAGCCTATTGTGAAACTGATTATCATAATTTATTTGCACCAAGATGTGGATATTGTAATGGACCTATTGTAGATGTAAGTAGTCATAATTTCTTTACATGTCAAAAATAATGTGGAAATTGTGTCTAGACAATATCTTATCCTAAGTTATTATATTTTAAGTTAAATTATTCATATTTGCATGATGTAGGAAGGAGATTAATTTGGTTACTCTGTCTGGATTGTTTGTATTATGTCGGTAATGTAGACTTCCAGTAACATTTAATATGTATTTCAAAATGTTTCTTGGTCTTCAGTGGGTACATAGGCCTTTTGAAGCAAAATGATTTCACTTTGAAAATGGCTTGTGAAAGGTTGAGATTCTTTATTTGTAAAATATTAACACAAACATAAGCCATCATTTCCATTTTAATCTTCATTACAGAAATGTGTGACTGCTTTAAATTCTACCTGGCATCCAGAACATTTTTTCTGTGCCCAATGTGGACAGCCATTAGGAGATGAAGGCTTCCATGAAAAGGATGGTAAAGCATACTGTCGGTAAGTCAACAATAATTATCGTTTAAGATGGCATGCTAGA
Source organism: Nipponacmea schrenckii (assembly GCA_030562195.1). Classification (NCBI taxonomy): domain Eukaryota; kingdom Metazoa; phylum Mollusca; class Gastropoda; family Lottiidae; genus Nipponacmea; species Nipponacmea schrenckii. The sequence continues at coordinate 13,739,972 of CM060201.1, forward strand.
AGTCTTTCTTACCTCTACCTATTATAATAGAAGAATGTGAGACTTAATATTTACCAGTTTTTAGTATTGACTTGGCTTTGAGCTTGATTCACCTCACTCATATACACAAATATTGTATGAAACAAATTCGCTTGCAGTTCAGTTCTAAACATTCAGCAACATGAGTTCTTTAAATTATTTCAATATGAGCCTAATGACAAAAAGGATAAGGTTTGATTTATACTTTGGGTTACATATTACAAAGATCATATATTCTGTTTTGCATGGATTTAAATTTCTATGTTTTTTATCCTTATTTGCAGAGATGACTATTATTCTATGTTTGCCCCGAAATGTGGTGGATGTGGTCGGCCTATCATGGATAACTATATTTCGGCTTTAAATAGACATTGGCATCCAGAATGTTTTGTTTGTTGGGTAAGAAAAATACATATCTTACAAGTTTGTGTATATAATGTAGTCTAAAAATTTCAATATCATCATGTTTTTATCATTGTTATATTTTGTTTGAAGGGAAATAACTCTTTTAAGCAGAAAGGATATTTTCAATTTTATCAGGGGATAAAATTGTTATTTGCAGAGTGCAAAAATATTATTATTAAACCCATTCCTTTGTTTGCACTTGTTCTACCTATCTAGTTTAAACCATCTGTTCTACTTTTCTCAACATAACACCCTACCATGCTTCTCTACTCTACTGTCTCTAATCAACTCATCTCTTCTCTACTCTACTCATTTTTCTCTACTCATTTTTCTCTACTTGTCTTGTCTCTACTCTACTTGTCTCTGCCCTTCTTGTCTCTTCCCTTCTCTACTCATCTATTCTCTACTTTCTCTAATCGACTTTTCTCTACTCTATTCTACTTGTTTCTAATCTTCTCAACTTGTCTCTTCTCTACTCAACTCTTCTCTACTCAACTCTTCTCTACTTGTCTCTTCTCTACTCAACTCTTCTCTACTTGTCTCTTCTCTACTCAACTCTTCTCTTCTCTAATTAACTCTTCTCTACTCGTCTCTTCTCAACTCTACTCGTCTCTTATCTACTCAACTCTTCTCTACTTGTCTCTTCTCTATTCAACTCTTCTCTACTTGTCTCTTCTCTACTCAATTCTTTTCTACTTTCTCTAATCGACTTTTCTTTACTCTATTTTACTTGTTTCTAATCTTCTCTACTTGTCTCTTATCTAGTCGTCTCGTCTCGTCTCTACTTTACTCTTCTCATCACTTTTTATTTCAACGCTGCTTGTCTCAACACTACTTGTCTCTATTCTATTTCAGGATTGTCATTGTCCATTCGGAGGAGGAAGTTTCTTTGATCATGAAGGTTTACCTTACTGTGAAACCCACTACCATGCCAAGAAAGGTTCACTGTGTGCTACATGCCAAAAACCTATTACAGGCCGCTGTATAACTGCAATGTTTAAAAAATTTCACCCGGAACATTTTGTTTGTGCCTTCTGCTTGAAACAACTTAATAAGGGCACTTTCAAGGATCAAAACGATAAGCCCTATTGCCACCCATGTTTTGTTAAGTTGTTTAGTTAGATCATGTTGGATCATAGATGTTGGAATATTTTGTTATTTTTGATATATAATATGCATTATGTTTGATAACTTAATGATTTTCACAATCTGTTTTGAATGCTGACACAATATTTTGTTTTATCTTTTATTTCATTACCTTTGTATGATGGTAACTCATTACATCTGAAGACATTCTTCACATTATTACGCTAGCATTGTAATAAAACTTGACCAATTAAATGCTTTGTTAATCAAGCAAAAAAATTATTGTTAAAGCACTTACGAAACACCCCAAGAAAAAAGAAAATGAAATATGTGTGTGAAATTTTATTCAGATTGTAATTTTTGTTGATTTGACAATTATCCTTTAGGTTAGGCTCTATGTATATTTTTTTTTACTATTTGTGTAAAGCCTATTACATTATATTAGTTGTTGATTTAACAGCTTAAGATTTAAATTAATAAAGGGGACTGGTATATAGAAAGATATTTAGGAAGGTTATATTTCAAGCATTTAATAGGTAACTTTTAAAAATATCTTTGCAAACTTTAAGTTAATCTCAATAAATCATGCATATAACGAATAGTTTATCTTATGCATAATTTCTCTGGTTTTAACATATAGTTATTTGAGCTTTTAAAGTCAGTGGTAAAAATTAATAAATTTGATATAAAATATGACATCATATTAGCTCTTAACATAGATAACATTGCTTGCCTGGCTCTGCTAGATTATTGTTAATTGAATCAATATGATTGAATGAATTACTTAGAATTCCTAGGCCAATGTTTTATCAATTGATAATGCAAAGCAAATAAAACTATAATTTATCCATTGACTCATAATGTTGCTACAGTTCACATTAATACCATATTTCATATATAACTTAAATTAAATATATCACTCCCAATAGAGTTGTATAATGTTGTTTAGTAACTAAAGCTTCTACCATATGATAACAATTGCCATTCCTTTTAATAATTTAATGTAATAGGCAATAGGTAATTTCATTTTAGTAATGCATGTCCATTTTCATTATATTGCTTTTATTTCCCCTTAGGCAATAGTGTAAAGGTTGAGAGTAATGCTTAATCAAGCAGTTAACCACTTGAAACATCATATATTGTCAATCTTCATTTTTCTACATGTGAAAAGAGAAAAGTATACCAGTTATAGAGTAATTATACATTTATTATACTGGGTTTAAATTGTCACAGAATTAAAAGCATTTATTTGAGGTAAAACACTAGATTAATGTAATGTACCAAAGAAAAAACATTTATTTCAATGTCTTCTTTGTGCATATGATGAAAATACTAAACTAAGCTCTGTGAACTTTATTTACCTGTACTGATAAACAAGGTACAAGGAATAACAATAGAATCAATTATTATTTAATGTTAGTATTTTTATGTTGTTTAATGATAGCTTTAATAACAAGGGTCTTTATCTGTCATGAAACAGTTTATTATCAGTTGTATAATTACAATCTCTGTTATCTTCGTAGTTCAAATCATCTAAATTTTACCTTTACCATCTTATATCAACTCCGATATATACTATAATATAGTATTTCTTAGGCATCAAAAATTGCTTGTTGGTAACACAAGTTTAGTCTTTCATTGGGTATTGTGTTGAACAAAGAAAAATCAGATGTCTATTTTATAAGATTTTTGGATATCAGAAATTTAGCTCTCATCAACAGACTCACATTTTTATTTTCAACTGATAATATGATTGATAATTTTTGTTTAGTTTATTCTTAATGAGAAGTATTGTCACAGCATTAATGAATAAAAAAAAATATTTTCAGTTTGCTAATGGAATATGGTTTACATTACTATAAAGTCATGCATATTGTAAAGGTTAACAATTCACTGTTATTTGTCAAAAATATATTTTATCTGTCTGATTATAAAATTGAGTTGATATTATATCAAGTTAACTGATATTGTTAATGATGAAAATGCCTTCTTCTGTAATACAAGTGCTTTGTGTCAGAATTACCATAACCATTTAAAACTGGTTTAGTTACAAGAAAATAAAAAAAGATTTCTCTATATAAAGTTTACTAGAGCTCATCTTGCTTTTCAGATAAAAAGAAATCTGGACAATTGATGGATGAGAAACTAAGGAGCAAAAAAGCAGTATTATTAGAATGTATTTGAAAACAAAAGCTTGTACATGTATCTTGAATAAGGCAATGAATTAAAAGTAGAGACTTTGGGCTTTATTCATACCCTATTAGTCTACTATTATATAGTTATTTTAGTCTTTTCTCCCCATTTTCAAGCCAAATGGCCAAAACATTATTGTATTATTATTAATAACTGAAAAGAGGTCACAAAAAGGTTCTGTTTTCTTTTTTTGGGTTACTACTTATTACTGATAATTTCAAAGAGGGCATCTATTAACCTGTGGACTTGCCCCTCTATTATAAGTGACCAAACCTTGCTTGGTTAACCCCACAAAACTATATAAATAATATTTTTATTTACAAAAGGTGTAATAAATTTGAATTATCATTTATTAAACATTAGCTTTTTTTTATTTAACTTAGCTTTATTTATTTTTATGTATATCCTACTTATCATATGGATGTCAAATATTTTGAACTTTGTAGGTAAACTACTTATTTGTGCATGTTTTTTTTATTCTTTAGATGTACATGTACCAATATAATGTAAAGATGGGCCTTAATCTTGTATATAGATTTAATTAAGCAATATTGAATAAGCATTTATACCCAAAAGCTTAATATAGATATAGATGTTAAAAAGTTTGGAGAATTAATAATATTTATCTTTTCCATTATCTTTTTGTAACAACTGAATTTCTAGAAAATTTCTTTGGCTTATTACACTAATTGATCTGAGTTTGTTTCAGGGACTTAAAAATAGGCTTTCTAAATTTGCATCTGGAATATAGGAAATGGATGATATCAGTAAACATGGAACATTTACAAAAAATATTAATAATCCCTTTAATTGAAAGATAAAATAAATCGTGCTTCCAGTAAACACTCGGTTTTTAACATCAAAATAGAATGCAAATAATCGTATTTTCTGATGGATCAGGGTAATTAAAAAATCAATGTAAATGTATTTCTATTTAAATCAATATAAGGATACTCTACTATTGCTGTGATTGTATATAATTTTATATTCTTTCGAAATAATGCAATAAAATTATTAGAAGCTAACTGGTGTTGATTAATGGTTGAAAAGTGTCGACATTTAAGTTGTTCAGGATGATCAAAGTGAATAAAATGGTGTTGTTTGTCCCGTTTACTATGTGGCACATATACTGAGTACACATGAAAACGCAACACTTGCAAAAGTCAATATTTAAGTTCAAATGAACTTCAATATAATTTTTATACAACAACAACACTACAGTGACGTCACCCGACATGGCAGGTGCAAGAAATGCGAGAATTTTATGTTAACAGTAACGCTAGGCAATTTTTCGCAAAAACGCAACGTTTTGCACGCACACCACGGGAAAAAATGAATTCCACTCTGGATTGTGCACACATTACCTTTAAAAGCATGTTAATCAGAATAAAATTTCACTACTTCACTGACACTTGTGAAAACGCCGACACGATGCCGCGACTTACAGCCCCTGAACGAGATCATGCCATTGGCATGCTTCAAAATGGCGCCAGCACCAGGGAAATTGCCAGACGACCGGGTCAACAACGTGTGACAACGGCACATCAGGACCGTCAGATCGTACTGGATCATGTCCAAGACCGAACACTACCAGCGACTAGAAAACGGCTGCTCAAGTCCAAGGACGACGTGGATTCATTTACCCCAACACCGTAAAGAACCGTCTGGGAGCTGCAGGCCTGCGTGCACGACGTCCTTATTTCGGCCCCATATTGACGAATCGTCACCGAAACCAGCGTCTACACTGGACAACGCTAAGGCACACACTGCAAGGGTGTCCATGCAGTACCTTGTACAGCAGAACATCCCCGTGCTTCAGTGGCCAGCTCTGTCACCCGACCTCTCCCCTATCTTGCACTTATGGATGAAATTGGACGACGTCTTTCACGTCGACGCCAGATGGACAACATCAGAGAACTTGCAGTTGCCCTTGTTCAGGAGTGGAATGCTCTCCCTCAGAACACTATCCAGAGACTGATCAACCCCACGCGACGACGATGCACCGCATGTGTCAATGCAAATGGCGGTCACACCCGTTATTGACTTTCCTGTTTGACCCCTATATATACACCAGTTACGTCTCGCTCGCGCATTAACATTATCGTAAATAAAATTTAATGATGTTTACATGTCTTCTTAATCATTCATTATCTCAAAAGCATCATAAGTATATACTTCAAATATCAACCAGTGGAGTTATTCCAGATTTCGTGAGTGGTGAGTTTTCATATGGAATGAGTATATTAGCTTGATTGTCTTATCTTACAAACTATTCAAGTTTAATTAATATTTCATCTAATGCTAACTCATTTGAATCTCTTACCTTTCAGAACGTTTTAAAAAAAAACAATTAAAACGTGGGTACGGAAATTACAATGTATTCCTAAGAAAACGGAATTTTATAACAATCTGGCTCTAGGGGTTCTGTCATAAAGTCGGATCAGAGTAGAGCTCAAGGCAATGTTAAAGATTACATAAAAAACATTGTAACGTTGTAAATGGGGTTTCCTTTGAATGGTCCATGCTGTTGTTAAGCATGGTTTCGTTAATACAATCTGAAAATTGATGACCCGACTGCATCCGTTGATATTCTAAATCAGGATCTGGAAACAATTAACAAGTCTGGGCTTAAAGCGTGGCTGAAAATAAAAACGCTTTCATACTGAAAATAATTCAATCGTGTCCACTTAAAATGTAGAGAATATACCAGGTAGTTTCACACCACAAATATTTAGGTATTTCTTTTCAAACAAATTGTCGTTAGGATTGTTGTATTAATAGCATTTTAACGGAAACAATAAAGATTATTTTCTCAGACACATCTGTGAGTTACCGATTTGAAGATGCAGATTATTTCTTCAGAACTGTCTCATGCATTCAGATGCAAGAAATAGATCGGTAAGCCTTTTACAAAAGGTTTTAAAAATAAGTTTACCTGGTGTAGAAAACGATCCAAAACAGACTAATTCTTTTTGCGTTATCGAAGTTTTTGACTTCCAATTTGTCCAGATTTTTATTCAGATTCAAAGTATTTAAGTATGTGTATATACGGTTAATATGGCACGATAAAAACTAGTTCTAGGTCATTATCTGACTTATATACCATTTGTAAATTAAATTTAAAAAGGTAAATCTGTTGCAGAATCAATGGATATCATCTCTTCATCATCATTCTATCCTTTTGAAAAGTTCTCAATGTATTATGCAATTCTTGCCCACCCTCACATAGTTACATGAATGATTTAGTCTTTAATTTTCTCACTTAAAACAATTAATTAGTGTGCGCTGTATCTTAAAGATGATCAGTCTAAAGTTTTACATGGAACATAATTTTATAAATTTCCCTAACAGAGAAAGCAGTACAGATTTTAATTCCATGTTTCAAAAGTAACCCGTCCCTCAATATGTAAGACTCGTTCCCCAGAATAAAGAAACTGGGTAAAGTTTGTACCTTAGTAGAAAGAGCCTACCCCGATGCGTGTTCTAACCAAAGTTTTGTTGGAAAAATGGTTATATAGGCGAAACTCTTCATATTTCTTTAATTAAAAAAATGTTCAAAAAAAAAAAAAAAACTCGAAGATCTGCTGGGAATCTTTTTGAATTTCCAATTCCAATAAAGCTGAAACTGAATCTGAGAACTAAGTTGTTAGCTGTGCAGGTTAAAAGAGGGTCTCTGGCGAACAGAAAGAAATCACCCCGATCCAGGCTTAAAATGCTTATCTGTTTTCCCAATATGGTAAACGTATTCTTATAGAAAATTGCATGTATGATGCCGTTCTGTTCTTTTGCATTAAATGTGTGATGTTTCTGTGAATTGTTCAATTAAATATACACATTTAATTATTCTTTTTAGTAGCTCAGTTAGTCAGAAGTACACAAAGTTAAACCACTCTTCACATTGTTTTATATGTGCAGATTAGGTACTGACATTTGTTAGATAATAGTTCATCCAGAGAAACTGATATTGTAGTCCTAGAAGTTGACTTTATTACAATGTCATATAATTATTAGATCATTATAGAAAAATAAATATGTCAGATAGGATTTTATTTCTGATGTTATCAGCACTACAGGATATCGTTAATACCATATGGTTACAATAATCTATTACACGGGTGGAAAGATATACCCATAATGACTGAGATCGATGCCGTTATCATGTAAATATATTTTCTGGAAACTATAGTTTCAGAACTATAAGTAGTGAATGGTAACATAGTCATTTCATGAAGAAAAATCATTGAATTACCCAATAACTTCGTATGAGACATTGTCATATATGGTTGGTGATCCGTTCAATCTTACGATTTTATGGTATTTTGATTGGGTAGAATGTGAATTACAGTATTTGTCTGTATACAAGGAAGCTTAATAACTTTTAATGCGGATAATTGTGGACATAATATTTTTACAGGTAATTACTCAGTGTCCCTGGGTTACTTACGAGAGGGATATTGTGGGATATTAAACCAAGTTAGAGTAATGAAATGATATCACTACAGGGTGATAATAGTCAGGTACAAGACTCCTCTCAAATTTAAAAGATATATAAAAATTCCTCTCCGTCATTCTTTATCCTTTACACAAAAATTGTATTACCAAAGCAGGAGATTTCATGTTATATTTCGCTAATTATTGTAATTTCAGCTGTCATTGTTCAGATGTTGTAATTTCCAGGGTTCATCAGCAAAACATTATGAATTCATATGCTGACGGATGTGCAAAGCACGACGTTTTATGGCAGTGACTAGCGTCTGAACTAATATAACCAACCGTCCATAATAATATTATGGTAGCAATGATAATGGTAATCGTTCAATGAACGGAACCTTTGACAATAAGTATCCGTTAGTTGTTATCATAGTAGATTATAATGATGCTTATAGAAACGTTTCTGTCTTCAGTTTAAATAAACTCCGGTTGTAAATTAGCTCAGCAATACAATATATCGGTAAATTTTAAGTGTAGGCTGCAAATGACGCAGCTTGCAGTCATCGATCCTGTTTTCCAATCTCAGTAATTAAGTTCGGAATAACTGGAATGGAGGCCTCTTATGACTCGAAAGAGGATATTGCGGTTCAGCGTTCTACAGATAAATTACCCTTAATTCTAAAAGAATACTAGAACTGCGTTGCAGTACTGAAGGGTTCCTCTTAGGTTTTATTTAAAAAGTTAACATATGTCTAAATGTTAACAAAATCAAGTGATATTATAACTCTTTAACAATTCATGTGTTGCCATTCAAATTAAGTTCAACTGGCCTCACTTCCAGTAATATTGCGTGACAGTGTTCCACTCAAGTTTCGTAAAGATCGCACCGGTAGATTTTGAGAATTTCAAGGTCATCTGATATAACCCCAACAGCAATAGTAAATCTTATAACGTTACTCAACTTTAAACTCAATTTTCTCAAAAACGAAAAAAAAATTTCAAATTTCCCTTCGAGCAAAAGTTAGTAAAATAAATGTATTATTTAATACAATAATGCTTTTTTGGTTTTGAATTTAATCCAAAGACTAGTAGCAATTTAAGTATCAAAAAATTGTAAAAAATGATGTTTTTCTTACTTTCGGGTCACTTCCGGTCAACATATGGCAAGAAATTTGGTACCAATAGATAGGTATTTAAATTTGGCATCTATTGACACCACTTTTATACAAATTGAATGATATTTGTCAAAGTTATGACCAGTTATGCAATTATGCAATTATCTATTAGGGGAGATAACTTATCACAATTATGTTTGTATGAGTATGTATAAGAAGTCAATATACATCTGCAAACGTTGTTTTAAGAAAAAAATGTTGAGAATGTAAAAAATTGAAATTTTGAAAATATGCAAATTCAAAAAATGACATTGAAAAATTGCATAAAAGTGAAAAGTCAAAGAAGCTTATTTTTGCGTTAACATTGCCCGGTGTATAATCTGAAATCATTTTTCAAATCCATTGATTAGTTGCTGAGAAAAAACGACATTTGTAAAAATGGAAACGCATTCAAAATCGCATACTTCGCGCATGCGCAGAAGTCTGGAATTACATTTAAAATCTAAGTTGTAACAACATTATCAGGAAATATGAAAGTTTCGTAAAGATCGCACCGGTAGATTTTGAGAATTTCAAATGTGTAAAAAAAAAAAATAATAATAATAATAATAATCTTTACAGAAATAATAGTGTTCCTCGCGAAACGCTGCGCTGCGAGGAACCCTAATTAAGTGCCCGTCTTAAGAACAGTATATGAAGCCAAATTGATGCTTTTGAAACCGGGATGCCAAAGTTCAGAAGTTGTCATAAAGCCATTATACCAGGAGGGAACACTGTTTTTTCTTTTGTTTAGATCAAACAAATGTTTATTTGGTTATATATAACAGTTAAATGACAATTCGTACGTCAATTTTAACCTAGTTCAACCTTAGCCTACAGGTGTCCCAAGATTGATTAGTTTTTACAAGTTAATTATCTATTACAATACATAAAGATTATTTCTAACAGTAACACTTATTTCAATTTTGAGAATTTTTTATTAACACAGTATAATCTTAACACGTGGAGATCGAAAACACCAGAAACAATAATTACCCATTGACATAACGCCCATTTTTTTTTTGTAAAAACACATCCGTATTATTATATTTTCAACCAGCTGTTCTTTGGTTATCCAAACCAACAGTGGAGATGCCATAGCCGAACCTTGATGACCCTTATTTACCAAACATTACGACGGTCTTCGGCAGACCCATCCAACGATCAAAGCACAATGTTGAAGGCAAACTCTCAAAATTGTCAGCAAAGCACTGTTCCCTGGCCAACCCCGAAGGTTCTAAAGGAACAGACAAAATATAACGTCATCATAGTTTGTACACTTTCAGGATATGTTAAAAATATCAATACCGCTAAAAATTATTTAATGGGGTAGTAACTGCAGGTTGCTCGTATGTTTATTATAAAATAAAGTAAGGTAGATCTGTTATTTGGAACCTGCTGGCATACCTGATCTATGCAGATAAACTGGGTGTTACTGTCATGGAAGAGGCTGTGTTATAGAATAAGGGATTATATCGTCTCAGTGAAACAGTGGGAATGGAATGAAAAGGAAGATGCGCGTTATATATTTACTAACTTAAATAGGACAAACTATCCTCCAAAATAAAATTATCGTTCCTTCAGTTCTCTTAGCTTCATATAGCTTCAGTCTATAAGACGCCACAATGCTTAAAAAAATTGACGTCCTCTTTGGATCTAATGCTTATTAAAATAATATAATTACGTATATATCTGTAATATCATTCTTCAAGCAAAATTGATGGTGGTAATTTAAAAGTTTCTTGCATTCCGTGATCGGAGTTTCGGATTACTGTCTGTCTAACATGAACTGACATACAAGATAACATTACAAATCGTCGGTACAATAACACATTAATATTTCACGTTAAATGGTAGCATCAGATATATAATATATGTATTGATTGAACAATAAGTGTAGTGGTTTTTAAGCCCGAACAATGTTGTGACTTACTCATAGTGAAGTTTCCTTTTACACCATTGCCACTGTTAGAAAATACGATATCAGGAACCGCTTCAGGTAAGATTTTTTAGTTCCATAAGGTAATTACCAGAGTTATTGTCGTAATATCTGGTGCCATCTTGCGATTTCAATTTTAGACACAATTCACGTACCGTAGCTAATATTGTTGACATGTATTAAAATTAATTAAATAATATATTTAAAAAGAGTACAAAGAAAGATACAATAAGTTAGGCCTATGTCAGACACTATAAGGTAATGCCTGATGCCTGATACACCACTATGGGATAATAAAGCCGCGATAAATAGTTGATGAGAAGAACAATTAGTTTGCACAATATTCATGGACATGAATTTCGAATCTAAACATGCAAGTAAAAAAGGATTTTATAGTATATTTTTATGGTAAATTGAAGATATTCTTTATAATTATTTCTGTTGTGTGTAAAGATTATACAGCGCAGCATGAAATGTTCTATGGAATGTGTAATTAAACATTATTGTTTTTACCAAAATTAATATACATATGTATTAAATATACTCATTCAACTCTAAAATTAAATTATTCAAATAATTTGCATTTAAGTTGCCTTCTTAATTAATCATATTAGATGGTGCTAAAATTGCCGCAAGAGGTTTGATTGTAGCAATCTTCTACTACGAAACATTTCAAAAAGTGTCTGAATAATAGCAGTCTGATAAGAAAGCAAGTCAAGAAATTCGTTTTTTTTTTTTTTACTTCGGGTCACTGTTAGTGGCGTACTATAGGAAATTGGAGACATTAGTCTGTCAGATCCGTGAAGGGTATTTTGAAGTAAAATATGCTAATAATTCATACCACGCCATCTGGATTCTGTTGGCGTCCAGGTACCTTCAGACCATCTCTCATTTTTGAAAATCGATTCTAAAATAGATATTGGTCTCATATGGTTCCAATTTAACTATTGCTGAGTTATTCAGTCTAATTGAGAACTTAAAAGAAACTAGACTCTCTATGCAGTTTTTAGTGTTCTGTAACGTATTTTGTTGGTACTTTTAAGCCCACATATTAAAATTAAATCCCAATTTTCAAACCAAGAGTGTCTTGATTAGGATTATATATTTCAAAGACGCCTGTATGGCAATTCAGAATATAGTAGTAAATAACAAAAATATTTCAAAACAGCTGAAAGTACTTTGTTGATGTAGTATATGAGGTTTTCATTAGACTATTTAGCGATGCCAGGGTGTATATATGAACCACATTTAAACATTCATTAAGACTGTAATTCAAATCAAAGTTATTTATAGAACAACCATTTCTCCAATTTCTGTTGATAAGCAATCTCAATAAAACTTACTATCATATTGGGTTTGAATGTTTGATAGTTGTTGTCATCCCTTTGTATAGGAGCAAACACAATTTCTAATACACTTTCAGTAGTCTACTCTAAGACATTCGAAATCACAAAGCTGTTTTTGGATAAGATCGTTCGGTTGTTTGGTGTGAGAAAGACGATTAAGTTTCAATTCAGTTTATTAAAAATCATATTATATTTCCGGGCTCTGGCTATCCCATAACAGCCTGTTTCAGGTGTTGGTGATTAACAAGAGCTATGTCTACGATGTTGATACATGATTGTTTGGTTTTTACGGTCAGAGAACATGAATGATATATAAATATGCTATAGCAATACAAAGGGATATAGTCTTCTAGTATTTAACCAGCCAATAAAACCTTGCTCCGGGCAGCTTCAGGACACAATTCCTAGTGCCACGACTAGTGATCGTTCCATTAATAACCACCGGTTAATTTGACAATATGAACTCATCATTTCTGAGGTCACTTTGCAGCTTAAGAAGTCATCTGAAATGAAAAGAATTTTACGCCATACCTTGGATTCTGTCATATGTTGATGAACACATAATGCAGTGTATTAATGGAATTGTTTGTTATACTCGATTATTGAATTGAATGACAAATCTTTGTCGATGTCTTTTGCATCACTGAAAGGGATTCTTTCTCGACCAAGTTAACACAATCGAGAAGACATAACATGTTGTTAGATAAAAGTTAAATGAATATTAGTAGGACCATATCCCTTTGATTCCATGGGCAACATCTTCTGTATCATACTTAGAAAAACCTCTGGTAGAAAAAACAAACAAAGGCATTTTTCAGGTTAGAATCTGTAATTCTCAGTAACGTTTAATGCTGTATTTTCTGGCTCTAGATATCTCAATATAATTGTGGGTGGTTAACAAGATTATTTTATTCTATGTTGTTGCACTGGTTAAAATAACAGCCATATAATGGCTTTGTTTTTATGGTCAGAGAACTACTATGATATATAAATAAATCATAGATATGGTGTTAAAGGGAAATAGTTCTCTAAACCTGCTGATAAATAAAGGACAGTAAAGGTCTCTCACTGCACAACCAGTGCTCTTACAGATTAGAAACATGCAATATGTCCACTATGTTGCCAAAAAGAGTTGAAATTGATCGAAAACAAAGAGTCATTATTGCAGTAATTGCTAATGGCACAAGGAATGCAATCTCTATATTCTTTTCTATAAAATGATTCTTAAATCGATGTAAAAATTGTCCTTGCCACCACATGAAAGACCAATACATCATTCTTCATGTCATATACATTCTATCTACCCTCTGCTATTTCATTTTAATCTCTACATTCACTCTGTATAATTTTCTTAATGCATTCTTCTGATCCTTCATATCTTACCATTAAAGAAATCCCATAAAATCAAAGACAACGTCTACTTGCAGCATTCCGACTCCATCCATCATTTATTGGTCCAGTAATTCCAGGAATACTAGATTATCCTTCTATAATAGCAAATATCCAAGCCAATTGGTTTTGAAGGATAAGACACCAAGGGTCAATCATTATGGTTCCCTGAAAATCAGAAACCAAAGACGTCAGACAGAAATACTGGTGTAAGAACGAATGTTTGAGCATGGATTATACCACTAATACTGTGATGGTGATATTTAATAAACCTTATTATGAAAGCCCTGCAATACGACACATCATTCATATATCACATAAATGTCTCAATATATGCAACATATTATTGTTTCTTGGTCTTGTAAATCTTTGAAACGGGTGGCTGCAGTACATTAATAAACGAATATTAAATGCCCTTGTTATTATGATAGAATGTGACAAACAAATAGCAATGACAACTTATTCATTATCTAAATCACAGACTATTATTCATAATTTATAATGTACAGTTAGGGTTTAACACTTACTAAATAGTTGATATATCGTCCTAACACAAAACTATAATGATCGACAAATACAAGAAATTGATTATTTTGTAGGGCCCAGATAATTCATTCGGATTTTTCACCCGATTTTCTCACAGGAAGAAAAGGCGGAGATAGAAAAAGGTTAGTCCTCCGGACGGTGTTATTAATCAATGCCCCGTGTAGGTATATGCATTGTACGTTAAATATCCCTCCAATAAAAGGGTAGGCTAATGTCAACATTGACCTCACAACACTCGGTATTTTGGTCTTATATCAGGTAAAAACGTACGAATTAAAATTTTCTTTTGATTTTACTTATTTCGTTACTTAATAATTCCGATCTCTTCATTGTATAGCCAATTTTGGCGAGTGGTTATATAATATGAATAATACTAGACTAGTTGACACAGTGTTAATGAAAGTAAGTAGGACATAAAACTCAACCCAATTTTATTTCAGTTAACTAGTGTTAATAACACAGTCGACAGTAGAAGAACAAATGATATTTAGTATGATTGAAGCGTTACGGAAATTTACATGAAATAATGAAGCATCCATTGACAATGCTAATACACTGAGTCTGAATGATAACCGACCATCGAATTTTACTCAGGTAGGAAATAAATTGTTACAAAGATAACAACTGCCATGGGCCATGGGCCTCGACCGTAGCATTGATCTTTCTTTCACTGTTGACACTCGATTCAGTGATTGTAATTGTCCCATCCTTTTCTTGTGTAATGTAATATGCTATTTGAGTTATACTTCGTTTCGTTATATACAATGTGAACGTCACCAAGAGAAATTTTGCGATAAGACCATTAGTCTAGGGAAATTGAAGATAGAACAGAATAATCAACATTTCTGAAATTTCCTACTATCACTGTCTTAAGTCACGTCAAAGAAAAGTGTTTTAGTACCAAAAAGCAATCCTGATCTAGAAATACGACTTACTTCTGGGTTTGTCAATTTACATCTTATAAGTAGCTAGTAATGATTATATGGTAATGTTACAACTTTCATCAGAATAGTTCAATATAAAGTACCAATAAAGCACCAAACACAAGTTTTCATACCAATTCCCACGATACATAAACTATTTTTCAATCTCACGATAAAGTTCCTCAAGTCAGTGGTGTATGTTGGAGAGAATGATATCGGATTGAAAAGGGTTCATAAAGGATTGTTAAGAGGTTTTCTACACTTTTAATGTGTATCAGTGAAACTGGAAGGATTACTATGCATCATCCAATCTGAAGAGATGTCTGTTTCTTACGGATAACAATTTCGCAAAAGTTGTCAATAATATCTAATAGTCTTTACAATGATGACATATATCACTTCGTTCTTTTCTGTAGGAACAAGACAGATTGAAATCGAGTAAGAGCATTAATTACCATACACGTGTAATATCAACCCTTTGGTGTATGTAGTATGTTGATGATGACATTAATAATTCAACATATTAATGTATCATAATATCATGTTAATAATATTCTGGGAATATGCATTAGTTAATTATTGTATTAAATGATCTCTCCACATAGGCGGAGGGGGAGCAGGGGGCTCGATCATATTCGGGCAAAATTCTCGACATACTCGAGCACTCTAAGTTCCCGAGTTTTTTTAGAAAAATACCCACTAATATTACCGGGAACCGATTCCTGTCCGAATCCCTAGATTCTATTGAAGCAAAATACCCGAATATCGAGATATTCGTGTGGAAAACCTTGTGGGCTGGTGATATTTACCTTGGTTGTTCGGGCACTTTAGGATTCATGGAGGTTTCGGTTTGATCACCGGGCAGTAAAATTCGGGAAGAGTCCGAGATTCGAAATCTCTCCCTCACCCCCAGTTTCAAAACCTCCCGTACGCCTATGTCTCTCCATGCATTGATGGTTACAAATTAAACCCCTTTCCCTTAACGTATATCAATCAAAATGGACCTTATATTCATTTTTGTTTTATATGCTCTGTAATTTAAGGTAAGAAGCTAAATCTTTAAACATGTTTCTTTAGTATTGCATATTGTTGTGAAGAATGTTATATGGATATAAACTAATGTTTAGTAATGTTGAAAGATAATAACTTGAAACTGACAGATATTGACGCTTGTATGAAAAAACTGCCAAAATGAGACTTGTCAGACGGGAACTAGAAGTTACGGGAGCTAACTGTTTCTGCCGAGGACTCAGATTGGTTGTATTCCCTAGAGTACAACCCAATGAATAAGTACATCAATTCCGAAATCCAAAAAACATTTTTGATTTACTGTAGCTGTAAATGAATGTTTCAGATGAGGAATTATACCATTTTGAGTAAGTATTTCATAATGAAAAGAGGTATCAGTTGTTTAGGATCGCAAATTTCGTGGTACAATAAAAAGTGCAAGTAAGTTCCGGCGAATTAAACACACCTATTCCAGATATCAACTTTTATTCCAAACCGTACCAATTCCAGCCACATCATAATGGCTACTTGTCATTAATAACTATTTATAAATTTATTGAAACGTGTTCTTTCGTATATAGATGCCACAAGGACTAGACATGGTCATCCAACTTGACCATTTGCCACCTAATGATTGTGGGATTTATATCTTCTATATCTGTCCCAATAGATACTTTATTCAATAAAGAATATATTAATCAAAGTTTGAGAACACTTTTTTACGAATTGGTTTTAAACATACTTATATCCTTCAAGTAAACATTTCAACTATTAGAAAGTTGTCGACACTCCTGGATAAATCTTAATCTTAAAGAAATGTTGACCGATTTTAAACTATTGTTAAACATTTTAAAATGATTGATAACTTTATATTGTTTGTTTGTTTCAATTATTGACAATATGTATATTCTGACTTTGATAGAGAGAAGTGAATAAAGTTCGTTGCTATATAAGTGATGAACAACAATACTTATATAGAAAAGCTGGCTTGACAAGTATTCGAACATAGAACAGTCTGCCTCCTTTTTGTAGCCATATTTTAAAAGAAAAATGGCCTTTATTCCTGCGACATTCTTATCCGTTCAGTTCAGTTGAAAAAGAAAGGGTAACAGTTTTTCTGTGTATCTCTTAGGCTTATGAACTCCATCGTTTTCATTCGCCAAACACGGCATCAGCTTTACATACATTACAAATTCTTAAATTAGCCTCAATGTTTTAATTTTTCACTTCAGGTACATTTTTATTCTGTAGATGTAACCATGAACGTAACCGAACCATACAACCAACTGTTAAATACAACTTTAGAAGGGTCCGATAACGTTACCAATACGCCAGCGAACCAACATTATGCCGGATTCTGGATAACAAGAGTCGTCATGAATGGAATTTTAGGAATCATTCTAGAATTGTTTGGAATTATCGGAAATGCATTATCAATAGTGGTATTAGCTCATTACAAACAAAAATCATCAACGCCATTGTTACTTATTTTCTTGGCTGTGTTCGATTCCATATACCTGTTTTCAGAAATGTTTCTAGAACAATGGACGTTATTAAGTAAAGCGAAGTTGATCAGTCCTGGTTACAGAACATTCATAGCACCCATCTACATAGTGTCATTCCCTATATCCAAAATTGCCTTCACTGGAACAACGGTCATGACCGTACTTATAACATTGGAGCGCTTTATTGCAGTAGTTCATCCTCTAAGAGCTTCCAGGTTGTGTAACAAATCAGTTGCGTGGAAAGCAATTTGTGTTGTGTTACTTTGGGCCGTCTTCTTCAATCTTCCAAGATGTCTGTCGTATACGTCGGATTATAAATGGAACAATGAAACGAATACAACCAAACTAGCCATGGTGAGAACTGATTTAGGAAATAGTTGGTTTTACAATGACGTTTATCATGCGTGGATTATAGTGATATTTGAATTTATACTTCCGTTTGTTGTGATAGCCATTTTAAATATTCAGGTTTTGGCATCTGTTCGAAAAAGTCGTGAATTTGCACAGAAAAATAAAGATTATAAAAAGCGCGAGGGTCGTCTGACTGCAATGGTATTTACTGTTACAACTCTGTTTTTCGTTTGTGGTCTGTTCTATTCTACTGCCCAGATATTAGTCAGACGAGTTAATAAATATAACGAAATTTCCGCAGCTCTAAACAACTATGTAGCAATCGCCGATACTCTAATGATTCTCAATTGTTCGATAAATTTTATCCTCTATTGCGTTGTGGGACGAAAATTTCGTAGTTTATTTGTTAGTTTGTTTTGTCGTCGGCGCAGGCAAGAGAATTGCTACGCCATTAAGGCCACTAACCACACCAAAAGCACCTCCTATACAGACACAGACGATAGAGAGCTACACGCCATCAAGAAAAGGGCATACGAATAAAAAAATGAAACCAGAAATCATCGAGTCTATGGGTAGACTGGGTGAAGCAGGGATCAAAGTAACCATATCTGGTAGCACGTGAAAGATATAACTAGAGCCTCTGTTCGAGAACAGAATCTCGTAATTCTGGTTCATCATCCGTAACTCTTTGATTGACGTTAATCTATTTCAGATGCTGATAAATTCATCTAGTTTCCAACTATGGTGATTGTTGTTGAATTAACTTATTAAATTATGTCAATATGGGATATTATTGTTCTTATTATATTCATAATCACAGAATTCAAGTTCATTATACAACAGAGCACTCTAAACCTTCAATAATAATTGTCCCTTGTTCTCGTCTCAAACCTAGTCTATTAACCTATGACGGCAAATCTCTTTGATGTTGGGGGTTCCATTAAATCGTGTAATTACCTCGGATTGCTACTAGGAGGTTTTAGAATGGAATCAAAACCCCGTAGCCGGTTTTACAATTGTTAAATGGTGGTTTTACAATCAAATCAAAACCCCGTAACCGGTTTTACAATTGTGAAAAGGCGGTTTTACATCTGTATCAAAACCACGTAGCAGGTTTTACAATTGCATCAAAGAAAAAATACTTGAGGCAGCTGTTGAGTTGTTCTGCGGTCATTTCCATGATATCGACCATAGGGATGGCAAGATTTTCGTTCATAGGTCGTTTTTTTCGTTCGTTTTGCCACCTTCGAAATACTGTGAGAGCCCATTCGTGTTTATATTGTGTTGTTTTCGGCACACAATTATTAAATTTATCCAGCAACTGCTCCTCAGATAATGGCTCCCCAAATCTTAAAAGGACATCTTCTCCGTCGGATTTGGGTTCTGACTCTTGTGATTGAGAAAATACAGATTGAGTGATGAAAATATCGTCATCCTCCATCATCAGATTATCAATATTCGTCTGCTAATATCACAATGTCAGTCGTCTATTTTATATGAAAGTGAAATTGAACTCACGTGTATATTTGTGAGTGGTTTTATCACATGACCATTTGTAAAACCTTGTAAATTTTTTATATGCAAGTGAAATTGAACGCACATATACATTCGTGAGTGGATTTGTCACATGACCATTTGTAAAACCTTGTAAATTAGGCTATCTGAACGCACGAGCAACATGGGATATAGATAAACATAAACCGTTATGTCCATAGTATACATGAACAAAAGATTGCCGAAACATGTTATATTTAGAGCTAATGAAAAATATTAGACGGTTTATAAGTCTGATAATACACTCCTACTCGGTTATGCTTGGATTTGTAAAACCTCGAAGTCAGAAAGTTTGGACCTCTTGTAAAACCTTCGGGCTAACGCCCTCAGGTTTCACAATCGGTCAACTTTCTTCCTTCTCGGTTTTACAAATCCAAGCATAACCTCGTAGTCGTGTTTTATCTCTTACTTAACATTTTAGCTGTGAATGATTCAATAGACGATCGTTCCAACTGGATTAGTTTTCGTCAACTTTTAAAAATTCAGTACCTTCCGCGGTCCTATATTTTCTCAGTCATTTTAAATATCTTGATAAAAAAACAAAATTGAACAAGAAGCTGATGACTTTCAAACCAAAAAATTACTTGTAATTTCAGTTCAGACGACAGGAGATGTTCTACAAGGTAATTCAATCTAGAAAAAAGACTGATTTGTAAATCAACCATTTTTATTATTCAGAAAAACTGTGTGTTGTGTGAAGAGGAACACAAATGAATTACAATGACTTGACAGTATAATTATAGTATATTATATATATAGTACATTATCGATATACAATGCTTCAACTTTCATTCTTCACTTCAAAATATAATACAAAATATAACAGATCTCAAAATTAACAGAAAATAACAATATGAAAAGGTTCAAGTAGGTTTTTATGATAATTGTTATTGATGTTCTGGTTTTGTGGCTCAAGTTTTTATTTTATTGACTTAATAAAGGTTTTAAGGTTCGATTAATGAAGATTTAAATATGGAATAAACAATTCTACCTAAATTACATAACAAAAAAGAATCCATCTCAATAAGTTTGTGTTTATGTCCTTAAAATTACCAATAAAATTTGTACAAGGTCATGAACAAACCTTTAGTGATGTATCACAGTTACCTGGTTACTGTAGGGAAAGATAATAATGAATTGAAATAAAAATAGAAATAAAAATAATTTGTGGTAAAAAAAAAAGAATAATAACTGTTTTCACTACAAATTTTTACATTCTATTGCTATGACTACCAAATATTGCTAAATTTACATTTTACATTTTGTCCACTATATTTCAAATTGAGATTTTAAAATGAAGAAATCACTGCTCAAGAAAAGGACAAAAAATTGTTTTGATACAAAATTCACAATGCAGAAACTAAAGCTTCCAATAATTTGAAATATAGTGAACAATCTATTATTAACAGTAAGTCGTTTTGTCCTTTGGCACATGTGTTGAGTGAACTCTTTATTTTGCTTCACAGGCACATGAAAATTTGGAATTTACAGAATAAATTCCAAGCCTCAAATGCCTGTGATGTTACCCTTATTTGGCTAGAATGAGCCGATTATTATTAATGTGTTGCTAAGCAACAGTTTCTACAACTAATGTGACCATTAATATAACAATTTGGAAGGAAAAATACACAACTGCATTAAAATCAGACTCATTCCAACCAAGTTTTAAATATCGACTACAAACTACGAATTAAATAATTGGGTTCTGGCACTTTTTTCACTTGGCCTTGGGGTTTCTGATATGCATTTAAAGTTTTTCAATCATTCTAGTCAGATCATGCAACAAATTACAAAAAGAGAGCTGATTGGTTAAAATTTAACCAATCAAATATTCATAACAAATCAAAATACATCCTTTAATAATGGTTGATTTAATTCAATTTCTTCATTTAAAGAATTGAATATTGAATTTAAAATAGACAAAAAAAAAGACACAAAGTTAAAACAAAAAAAAGTTGAGAAAGTGGTCATAAAATAATGAGATCATGAACAGTTTTTCATTAGTTTGAACTAAAGGTTAAATTTTCTACTCTTATAATTTATTGCTTATAAAATACATCATTTTCACATTTCATGCATCATTTTCATTAGAATTTGTCTAATTACTACTTGTTAAAAAAATTTGTATAAAATTAAGAATAGATTTAATTCCATGATGTCAGTTAATGTATAATAATAATTATTTTGTATCTAGCCAATATTTCTAAACTACTTTAATGATATCTCAAATTTACAATCTTAGATTTTCTTATTTCTAACTGACCTCAATAAATATTCCTAACAGAGGTTCATCTTCTTTTTGCTCATCTCTCCCTCTTTTTTACCATGAATCTAATATTAAGCATAAATAATTTTGATAAACTTTGCTGGTATTTGAAGATGAATTTAGCATTGCCAACTTCTACAACTACATAATTTAAATTTCCTGAGGGAATGCAATAACATGAGGTGCCACTTCTTCATAAATATGTAGTTATGCTTTAAGCTTGTGCAATTTTTTTTTTAGTAAAATTTGTTCGTTTAGCAGGCAAGACAGAATATTAGCTATGTTTTGAAATAATTAAATAACAACCATATCTTGATATGCATATGCTTTGAAATTATGGAAATATTGTCAGGAACTGAAAATCGATGGCACCGTCTTGAAGAAAAATGAAGGTATATCACAAAATGTTGAAGAGTAAAATTGTGTTTGTTAATTTTAGATTCAAAGGGTAATTGTATATACAGAAAATGTGCAAATATTAACCACTAATATAGAAGAACACCAAAAAGGGATGGGGGCCATTTTAAAGGGAGACAAATGTACAATATATATAAAATTTGTATGTATTATATAAGTATATATATTTATATATATATAAAACGAAGAATAACAGTCACCAAAATGTGGTTAACAATGTAACATACAATAATATAAGGTATAATGAATATACATAGATGTGAACATTTGTAGAATATAAGTAGATACAATGTATATTGTAAAATAAAATGTCATGAAACTCTTGTATACTGAATATTACAACGTAATAAACCAGTTTGAGACATACTAGTACTAGAAAGTAAACTTTCCCTATAATGAATTACAAATCAATTAGTCACTACCCTACAATCAATGTTAATGTTAGGTTTTAACGAGATTCTTTAAGTCTACCCTTCATTTCATATTGTAACACTGGAAGATAATAGAATGAAAACTTGCCAATTCAAGTATCTAAAGCAGCAATCTACCAAATTACAAAATTATATTTATAAATTTTTGGCTTTGGTGAAGAATAAACATCAATGCAACAATATTATATATATTTACTTAAAAGAGGTATAATTTTTGTCAATTTTCAGAAGATACATTTATATTGAAATAAAACCATATATATATAGAAATATTAACATTATTATTTACAGTACAATATATTGCTTTAATAGTTAAATTGTTTCTAAATGTTGAATTTTGTTCTCTTGCTGCGATTTAAAAATTATTAAGGTGTAAGCAGAATTAAAATGGACAATTATTGCAAATTTCACAAGAACACTTGAATTTATATACTTTTTTTAAATTCTTTCAAACATTGTATCTTCAAATGTCATTGAAAAAGTTGTAGTACCTCTTATTGCTTATTGTGGTTATTTGTTTAAAAATTGCTGATCATAAAATGTAAATTAAAAATGAAATTCAAAAATATTAAAGATAAATTCATTAAGAATTGTAAAGTTGTAAATGTAAGCAAATGGTTTCTTTAAGCAAAACAAAACAAAACAAATAAGTTTCAAAACAATAGTCATGAACACAAAGAAAAGAGAAATAGAAATTAAAAAAGTTGTAAAATTATATACAAAAAAACAATGTGGTTAAAACAAATGGTGTGGAATAAAATTGTAACAATGGACAAAACATTTGTTCATTCGTCATAAAATTTCAAGACAAAAACAACACAAAAATTTGGACGTATAGCTCCATATAGATCATGGACAGTAAAGAAAAATTAACTTTCAGCAACAAAGAAAACATGTCAAATTTCACAACATTAAAAAGACATATTCATGTAAAATTTGTATGTACAAAAAATGGGTCACAAGACACAGCACAATATAACAAGGGGAATAGCCCCAAACAGCACATCAAATGGGAGGTAACTCCAGACGATTATTTTGCATGTTGAACTGGGCTATCTTCCTTGAGACAAAATGGATTCCCATAATAATAATATTTGCAGCGACAAACAGCAGCTTTAATTTCCCTGTCTCTTTTAAAAATTTCTCCCAGTTAAAATAGATCCACTTAATTGCTGAAATGAGAAAATTAAACAAAATAAGAATTATTTAACTCAATTATTTGTTAAAGTGATCAAGTTTATATCATTTCAAATTACTACTATAAAACTACTTGTAATACATCAGGTATATGAGAAGCCAATTTTGAGACAATTCCTTCTGCAGGCATTAAATATGAACAAAGGTACACATGTCGATAGGTTTAGTTGTAGTTGTGTCTGAAAAAAGAAGCTGAAAGAAACATCTAAAGAATAAGCACAGCTCATGCAGAATGAAGAGAGGTCTTGATAGGTTAAACTAAAATATTGGTATCAGAAGTTAGAACTATACCTATACAGTTACTTTAGTATTATAATCACAAGTTGTGGACATACTACCTGAGACTCTGATATAATCATACTGTTCCATTCTGTTTTAATTAAATTAGGCTTACATTATTTTTACAAATGTCAAATGTTCAGTTTGGCTATACAGATAATTGCAAAATGTGGCAAAACAACTTTGTAATAAAGAAAGTTTGATATAGGAAAGCTCAAACCATAATTGGAACATTTGACAAATGTAGTACAGTAAATCAAGAAGAGCTTTGTCAAAAGAGTTTTATTGGAAATCATTTTTGTTATGATTACAAAAGAATCAGTGGCATCTGCTAGTTTCTTGATTTACAGGATCTATCATGCTGCATTGTGTTAATCTAGTAATCTAGTGTTCTATTGTTAATCTACTACTTAATACCTTTAAATCCTCTATCTAAGTCTCTGTCAATCAATGATATCCATTCTGAAAACTTGTAGCTATCAATGGGGCCTGTTGGGGGAAAACAGTTTAAAAGTTACCATAATTGAAATAATAATAAATAGTGAAATTAAGAATCTCAATATCCTTCTTACAAGCCCCTGCCTTTATAAGAAAGCAAGTGTTCATCAGAAAAAGATTCCTTGCCCAATATACAAAAAAAAGTTACCAACAAACACCAGATGTCACCAAACCAAGACAAAATACAACAAATTATAGAAAAATTTGATACTGAATTGGGGATTTAATTTTAAAAAGAGCTAAAGCTTTTGCCCAATTCAATATCTGAGTATTTAAGGCATAACAGGGAAAAGAATTACGACCAAAAAATGTATTGATAAAGCAGAAGTGTCAACATTAGAAAAAAAAAACATACCCTGCCGAGAAGGTTTGGAGCAAAGCCTGCAGGTTGAGGACTTGTAGCCTGAACATATCCATATCCTTCTTGTGCTGCTGCATAGAGATCTAAAGGACCAGGACTACCGGCTCCTGGATAGCCTCTTGGTGATGTAGCTGTAGTAAATGTTGGCTGACCAGCAAAATTACTCATCATAGCTGCTGCAGCTGCTGCTAAAATATAAAGTTCTTTTATACTTTGTTCAATACAATACCATACATCCTTAATATAACAAGCTTTTGATACTCAAATAAATAGAAAAATAAATGTTGTTTAACTGACTGCATGCAAATATATAAGGTAAGAATACTGATTGGTTTATCTTACAACAGTTTACTGTGGAAAAGTACATAATTTAGAAATTACAATTCTTTTAGGAAAATCATGTCTTCTTGAAACTCACCAAATCCGGCATTTCTCTGAAGAGACTCTCGTTGTAACGGAGAAGTACTTATTGGTAATGGAGATGTTTCACTTCTTTGTATTTGTGCAGCAGCTAATGCAGCTTGATTAGCAGAATTGATATCAGCATATATAGCAGGGGAAGTAGTTCTATCAGCAGCTCCTCCAGGAACTGACAGGTAACTTATACCAGGGAAGCCTAGACAAAGATACAAGAAGCTCAAAATAAATTTCAAAATTCTTATATTTTTAATGACACATCAATATCCAAGACAATTATCATTTAAATTCAGTGCTGTATCACTCCATATTATATTAATGTGATAAATAAATTCAAGGCAACAAAAAACATATTATTTCATATACGCTATGCCATGATCTGCCACTATGAAAATGATTGTATTTTTTAAATTTGAGCAAATATGTATAACTTAACAGAGCTTCAATTATCATTAAAATGTGGCTTCCCTGGTCCATGGATGTTCCCTTGTCCACACACATTGACTACTCTAAGTACTACACTGGTACTAACTAATATATATATATATATACACATTGATGGTCCAAGAGGACACTTACATACGTTGTGATCAAATTTAATAGCACAGTAAGTAAATACATGCAGAAAAACCAAAAATTTCATTGAATTTTCAATAATAGGATAATCTACAAAATGGATCATTTCCAAAATGCTGTGTGCTACCACTACATTACGACCAAGATCTATTTATAGTATCATACGGAGAGAATAATAACTACAATTCAATAGAAGGGTTGAAAGTTTGGGGAATAAAGCAGTAGTAACAGTTATAACTAAGGCTGTTTCTGGAACATGCAGTTCTAATTCTAGACTACAATAAGCTGTATATATATAATATTGTGAGAGTCTTAGTGTGCGTGGGCAATGGCAACATGCATCAAACCAGGGCGCCATTTTGTATCACATGATCACAATTCAACCAATGAGTTAAAAGCTACAAAAGTTATGACTTTAAGCATTGGATGTGTTAATAAATGAATGATGAAAATTAAAATATGGCCTTACAAGAAATTTGTCCCATACACTGAATGTATGCTGTAGAAGCCATATTTGAAAAAATGTTCTTTAAAATGCATCATAAATTAACATCCATAACAAATGGCAAAATAAACATAGTCAAACATTAAACATCTTTCAACATTCATTTTTCACTCTAAAAGAATAATAAAGAGGCCTAAATGAAATAGATGGACTAATTGGAAAGATTACATTTTGATAAAAAGCAGCAATGTTTCAGCAAAAACAGGTTTGTCAAATCATGCTGCAGTTTAAAAGAGGAAAACAGTTTACTAGCTTTATCAACTTTGAAATATATATTGTTCTATGAACCAGGGCTATTTCATTACATTATCTTACAACTTTTTTTTATATCAGTAGTTAATGATGTATGTAAAACATCCAAAAATAAAATTTATGACTTTTTTGGTAAGTTACTCTACTTACTTTTATTCTTCATATTTTGAAAGATAAAACACTAAATTTAAATATAAAATCAAACTGTTCTAAATAATAATTGTACCCTTCTGCTCTTTACCACAGAAGTTAAATTTAGTCCTAACTAGAAAAGTATGGTAGATAATGTCACACAACAACCCTGTTGTAAATCATGATACTACTGTATTAGTAGACAAAAAATATATTGCTGATATACATACATTACATTTATATATAATGACACAGCGAAACAAAGTTAGTTACAACCTTGATGTTTGAGTTAAAACATTGCTACTTTTTTAAATGTGACAAAATAAGGCTTAAATTGAAATGAATGCCAAGAGTAATTCTATATTTATGTAGCTAGTTTCAAAATTTCCCAGATAGTAGCAAATTAATGAAACTCAAAATTAATATCCTTTGGAAAAAACTGAAGGACTAATTTTTTGTCTTTATGTATAGAATTTATGTATGGCATTTGTTCTCAATTGGACACAATTTATTTTGTCATTTCTCTGGCATTAAATGTAATTTGGCACTACTTTAAATATGTACAGCCCACCAAGTGTCAAATTCAGTTAAAGGATAAGGCCACAATGAATTATTCAATTCTAAATTTCTAGTTGAGGCTGAGTTAATTTGACCCTTCAATTACATTTACTCTGGAATATTTCATTGTGGTCTAGAATATCAATATATATATGTGCACAACCTAATTTGGTCAAAAAATGTAAAAGACAAACTAAGCATAACAAATGTTATAAATAGATACACTTCAATACCAACAAGCAGCACACAATCTCAAAATCATAGTCACACATACTGCAGCACATGATCCCCATCTTCATCAGCAACATCTTCAGCTTGTTTGACACCTTTCACTTCTGAATATACATCAACACTTCCAAATAGTTCAGCTGGCATCTATCTCAGCTCTTTTTATGGTTGATTTTGTATTCAACCAGTTATATATTATTATTGCAGGTCCGCTTAAGGAACCTTAATTATGAGCTTAGTTCTTTGGTATAGAAAGAGATAGAAAAAGACAGAGATAGCCAATGAAAATGTTTTATTCAAAAGTCATTCAGTCCAGCATAGTGAATAAGCAAAAAAAGTTCATGGTAAAAACCAATGAACCAATGAAATATGGTAATTTACTCAAGGAGAAGACCAATATCATCTAATCTAAAATATTGCAGAGCTGGTGTAGTGGAATAAACAGACCTACATGTACATGTCCAGCATGTACAGGATTATCTACTGATTCTACACAGTTTCTGGTGTAAATGTAAATGATGCCAGAAAACTACAATGTACTATTGTCGATTTGTATGAATTTCTTTATTCAAGTAGAATTACTAATATACTACACTATTTCATGTTTTAAAATGTTCAATGATATTGGTCCTTTCCTTACAAATTGTCATATGACTACAAATTTCATACAGATTTTTGGATGATTTGACTATATTTTGACTACATTTAATGCTATGGGGGATAGAAAAATTAAGAAATTGACAAGTTTTTGTCATTCATTTGATTTAAAATTATTGCACACTATAATGCTCTATCTTGTTAGATATAGCCTTCTTTAAATTCCTCTGTCCTAGCTTTGTTTTGATTGTGACCTTTTATCAATATCATTAAGTCCATAGCACAGTTATTTTGTTGATTATAACTTGTCAACATCTTAATTATTCATGGTTAAGTCTAAATTTACAACATAATATTTAAATAGGGAATAATTTAAAATGACTGAAAAACAAATAGCACTTTTAAAGGATTTTCAAATATCACTTGAAAAGACACAGTATATTGCTTTAATACACTTATAAATATTAAAGTCTAGCTTTCTATTGTGAAGGTATCTAAATCTAAGGAAATTGCACTTACACTTCTAAAATTATAAGTATAATTCACTTTGTCATGGCTAATTCAGGCTTCTTACTATAATACATGCTACTTTCAAGATAATTTTGTATTCCATCAAGTTTTTTAGATTGAAAGTAAAGATTGAAAAAATACCATATTTTAACATTTCTTCTCTCAGGACACTTTCACTAGGTTTATCAATAACAAATTATTAATCTAATTAATATCAAATTCAATGGCAGAGTGAATTGCACTTAACCTAAAGATCATTTGAGGTATGACAAATATAGTTTGACATATTTTTGCAATAATCTAAATCTATTTTTCAAAAATAACTCCAAAGTTTCACATCATTGACTATCATTGTCCTAAATAAACTGATGATTTCCATATCTCTCAAATCACATCAAGGGAATGTTTGGGAAAATGTTTTGTTCAAAATGTGAGAAGAAATTAAAATGAGTTGTTTTTAAAAATAGTAATTTCTTACAAGTGACATAAAAAATGTGTATTATATTTGATTTTGCATCATTTTGATTTTTAAGCAAGACTTTAATATTATACAAAATTTTTAGAAATAATATTTTTCTACAAGTATACCCTAATTTCATGAAATTTCAATACAAGAAAATGTTGTTTTCAAATTTTCCATTTCATAAATTTATGATACAATTTCCTTTCAATTTTGGGGAATTTTTTTGTATTTTGTAATGTCAGATTTTCATAAACACAACAAGACAACAATTATAATGTGATTTAAAAACACATCTTATATACAAACAAGAAATAAATATTACAATTTCAAAACCAAGAGGCTCAATTTCCAGTTTTATAAAGGTATCATGTCATAATTTAACAACATCAATCCTAAGAATTCAATAGGATTAGTTCAAATTATTTTGAGAATAAGCAGATGCATTCATTTTGAACATGTAATAAGGGAAGATAGAAATAATGTTCTTAAAAATCGCAATTTTTTTCTTGAGAAAGGTTAAATAGTAAAGTACAATTTTAAAAATAATTCTCCTGGTAGTAGTATTTTAAATTGAGGAACCCTGAAAGACTGGCACAGGCAGAAAACAGAGGTATGGTGGTGACTCAACAATCATGATAAAAAATTAAACAGAGTTATCTCCTCTTGCAATCAAGGGGCAATAATAACTCTTAATAATTTCATGAAAAATACTGAGTGTGGCCATTGGATAATGCCAATGACCTAATTATGGCTTTAACAATTATTTACTAAGCAATGACACTTTAAGCTAGCTAGCATGACAATTTGAATAAGCAAAGAATATTTAGGTATAAACTTTGGGGAGAAAATAGAACACAAAAATATCCCTTTTAATTCCCTTTGAAAAGGATGCATAGCTGGTTGTAAGGAAAATACAAATAATATTGAATCAATGACTTTGGCTATGCGTTGCAGCACCATTAACTCTTATTGCTATGGCGGTAAGTGGACATACAAAATTGAAAATATAACAAAGTGACCCGTTTTATGGTCAACTATACCATACATTGATGATAAAAACATATTTAGAATATCAAACAGGCTTATATAACAGATATATATGGAAGTGAAAACACAAAAAAGAAAACTTGAACACACAGGGAATGCCATATGTAAACTTCCAGTTGAAACTCAATTTCCCTTTACAACCCAAAATTAAAAGTGGACTCAATAATGCACCTACCATTTGTAGAGTCCACTTAAAATCAAGGGTGTATAAGTAGTAAATCTGGGTTATGTCTTGGTCACAGCATACCATTATAAATACACACACACTAATTCAAACCCTAAACTGATTGACTAACCAGAAAACTTCCTTGCTCTAGCCCCTAGTGATATATTGGTAAAATAGGGGCTCATTAAATTTCGATGTTTATTAATCCTGCCTTCTCACTACTGACTACCACATGTAAGAAACATCACATTAAGCTTTTCAGTTTTGCTGGTGCACTGATAATACAGTTTTTTAGCGATTCTGATGTAATAACTGTGTTAAAGTGCTAAATAAAACATGTTCGGAAAAGCCTTGACTGAACCATATTGCCTCAAATATTTAATGCATGTACTGGTAAGTGGACTATATTGCACTATGTAAGATCTAAGAAACAGTCGAGAGCCTAACATGAGCCATAAATCAGGGCTTGAGCAAGAAAGACCTTAAGAAAGAGGATACTAAAAGCAGAAAGTCTAAATATAATAGCGTACTATGGCACAACATATTCACATTATGGTGATAATAATATAATAATTAATAATAATAATATTATATTTATATATAATATATGTACAGAGTATTTGACAAAAGTTTTTAAAATGAATGTAAAAACACAGGATTTTGGTAGCAATTGATTAAAAATTATATCAATGATAAAATCAAATTCACAAAATATCAATTTAAATTCCAAAGTCTCCATGCATACATCAGTTATCTATAATATGGGAGATAACTGTGTTTAAAGTGATGAGAGGTAAAGGGGCTACCCTTCTTGATGTAATGTAATGTAATGAAATAAAAAAACTTCAATAAAATATTGTCAGATAAACACAACCAAAATAAAAACCCTTCAATGACATCACAAAACTCAATCAATAGCTACCAAAATGTCCAAATAAATGACACAAAAATACAAATTTGACAAAAAATCTGAAAAAAGGTGTTTTGGCACGAATTGAAAGACACATATCTGTGCCACAATAAAACAGCTTGTCCAGCATGTTCAAAACATAAGGTGCACATTTCAAAAAATAAAACCACTTAGTCTGGTATTTGGTGGGAATTTCATGTCAGCCGCTATCAACATCTTATTCTGTATATTATTGCTTTCATAATTTGCCATCTTGTTTTAAATATATTTACAAATGCCATTATAATTGACAGATCAAAATAAAAATGTGAAAATTCCTGCAAAATTTTCTCATAACATTGTCTATGATAACTATCGAAGAGCTGAAAAATGCTCTTGTAATTCTTCAATACAATAATTTGGATTAAAATGTTGACCAAACTGACGTATCAAGAAATTCCCAGAGCCCAGAATCTCGTTGCCTTGTCGTCATGTAGTACATTGTTTAAAAAACACTGATATGTCAGTTCAAGTTGCATATGAAATGAATCATAACGCCACCTTCTCCGAATAAAAAAGAAACTATCCTAGAACCCAAGTGGTGTATCAGGATACCATGAGGCTAAATGAAGTAACTCCATACCTGGATAATAGTAGCCAGCAGGGCTGAAAGCTGGGATCCCTCGGCCATACGCAGCAAAACCAGGAATGCTGGGTAAATAGCCTGAAATATACCATCCCAAAAATATAAAACATCTACAGACTACAGAATTATCAAGCTAATGATCTCTAAATTAATTTCTACGGCAAATAATCCAGACAAAATTTTGATTTCCTTTATAGCTTAGTAAGCCAAATAGTTTTAAAACTTGCTAATGTAATTTTCACTATAATATTGAGCCATGCTTACAAATATAGCAAATGTCCAAATATTATTAATCATTTAAATAAATCTATAACTAAAAGTTTAAAATGTCCATAAGGAAAAAAATATTAAATATATTAAGGAAAAATTTGAAACATTGAATGGTTAGATGTTGGACATTGATGGAACAAAGGTAATTTATGGTAAAGGGTCAAAAAACAAAAATAATAATAAAAAATTGAGAGGATGAATTTTTTCACAACAAACAACATGTTTGACAAGGACATGCAAGGATAAAACAAATTATGAATTAATGAATAAATTAATTTATTAACTTCGTGCAATTCTTTGAAATTAAGATCTCAATTACCAGTTTTCATGCTTAATTAAAATTATAATCATCAAGAGATTATCAATTAGATCATGCATGGAATAACGATGAAAATGATAGAAAAATGAATCTGTATCATCATTTTCTTCTTCCCATACCTACCTGTACATAAAATCTATTTGACATATTAAGTGGAAACTTAGTTTCCATGGCAACTGAACATAATTTAAAGAATTTGATGCAAAAAAACAAATTTGGAATAAACTAAACAACATAATTGCAAAGCTGTAAACAAAACAAATCAACATGCAGATACTTACAAGCAAAGCCATAAAAACTATGAAATTATCTACTCCAATATTCAGTTTTACGTTGTTCAAAAAGTTCAATTTTGTAATTATTTCTATTTTGTTAAATATATTAACAATATATATTGTCCATTTTGAAACATAGTTATCAACCCACAGTACATGTATATAGAAAAACTTGTCTAGAAATTTATACTACAAATCAACCAACACAATCTGTGCTAGCATTCTTTGTAAACAGATTATACCACACAATTTATCGTCTATGTTGCAATGATTTTGTTAAACAAAAAAGATTGCTCAAGTTTTCCTCAATAAGTAATAAATTTCCAGTTTTCCAGTTGACATGATTGTCAAGTTGAGCAGAATGCTTAAGAGTGGAAATCATTTCACAGTTTTTATGGTTTTTAAATAAATTAACAGGGTGAAGTTGGTTAGAATTAGTATTGCAGAGTAAAGCAGTTAGTATGGGGTAGGTAATAAAACATGCAAATAATTCTTTGTTTCATCTGATAGATAGAAAAAATCTTTTCCCAAATTTTATAAGTGATATTTATCCCAAAACCAATAACATCTAGAAAGATGGTCTTCCTAAAAGCTTTTGTGTTGTTGATGAAACAAAATATTTCCATGCATTCAGTAAGAATGATCTCCATTAGGATTAGTGAAATATAGTGTCTGAAGTCAAAAACCATATTTCAACATATCACAACAACTCACATTGCCTTATCAAGTCAGTCTTTTTCAAAATTATAAAAAAAAAAAAAAAATTATTATTAATTTATTCTTTTTTAAAACGGAAAATTATCAATTGTTATGATGTGTGATCTTCATATTTGTGGCCAAGACCCAGCAGTGAGAGTTTCCAGTAATGGAGTTCATTTCAGTGTCCTTTCATGCAACTTACACATATCCTGTAGATTGACCATATCATTCGGAACTTCCCACACCACCTCACCATCTTCCGTAACTATGGATACGATTAGAAAAAGGGACAATCAGATGTCACAGCAGAATAAAAAGCACACACAATGATGACAACGTACACTAAATAGTAGGCAGCCGTCACATTTGAAAAATTCACACTAAATTAAGTGGTGCAATTCTAAATATTTATATATATAACTGTGTATTATATATATAGAATAAAGATAAGGGGGTGCATTCGCTCATAAAATTACTGGCCAACGACATTGACCACGCCATTCTTTTGCTTCCTAATAACAAGATAGCAGATACCACACAGTCAAATACTAATCAACTCCTGCAGACCCCCGCGGCCACCAAAAAAAAATTGTTAATTTAAAATTCTCAAACCAATACCAAATCATGTTTTAGTAAAGCGATGTAATTATAACACATATGAAATATAAAAATCTGGTATTTCAATTCCTAGGTCTGTAGAAGTTAACATAATATGATATATTTTTAATATGGTGGAGATATAGATATAATATATATATAAATACATACTAATTTCATTTACAGCGTGAAATTGGTGTAAATTGAAGCAGGTAAAATATCAAAAACTTTTTCTGATTGGTTCAAAGTATTTTGAATTTTCGAAAATTTAAATCTATCCAATCAAAAATAGTTGATGGTGATTGGACAATCCAAGCCTCGGCCTCATGCTCCAGGTACCCAGTGTATTAGTGACATCAGTTTTCTAAAAACTTGCTGTGGCCTAGCCCCATTAAAACATCAAATCTATGTCATGCATTTTGTCAGAACTGGAACCATCTAACTAATGTTACTTGCGCTCTAATCTGTACACTACTGTGATAGACTCGCTCATCCAGCCAACAGACACTAATTGTCATGAAGATGTCTGATTGAGGGAGGCTATCATAAAGTAATAACCATTATTACTACTTTGGATTTAGTTTTTCAAGTATAACTATTCACTATACAGAATATATAAAACCACTACTTAGCATGCAAGTTTGAACTGGTTGCCATGGAAAACAAGAGGCCAAAGGTTACGAGATGACTGAATTGGGGTTGTCCAAGTGCACTCTGAATAAAATATACTAACCGAAAGCCCCTCTTGCTAAGCCTCGTCCACGTGCTAATTGTGTAGGTAACATTACTTCTTTAGGCTGAGCTTTCTTACATTCAACCTGTAATAAGAAATAAACAGAACCATGCAAATACAAGTCAAATTTTAAAATAGAGTTAACTCCCTTATATTGAACATTATAGAAAGAAGAAGATCAAGCAGCATATATGAAGATTATATAAATGCATCATTATAATTACTGGAAATAAATGTGCTTCTTGTTTGCAGATACATAGTCTTTTAGATAATTAACTCTAATTTAACTTTAAACAAACATTCTAAACAAGCTCAATAAAATTGCATATCTTAGACATTTTAAATGAGTTTCAACTTCTTTATCTTGTTACAAAAATTTGAGACAAACTTACCATTTTACCCATTATTTCATGGAAATGTATTTCACAAACTTTTTCTACTGCATCTTCTGTTTCAAAAGTAACAAACCCAAAACCTGCAAGAATAAAAACATCATGACTATTAAATATATTGAAAAACCATTTCAGGTATGAAAATGAACCAATATGACTCATTCTAAATATATCGCAATAAAAGTTGTACCTTGGTACACAAATTAACCTCCATTTTTTACCGCTATTTTTTAACCCAAAAGTGTAAAGAGGGCAGTACCTAATTACTTTAGAATTGTATTCAACACATGTAAAAATAATCTGCGGTTGTTTGAGTAAGATAAATTTAGAATGAGTAGGATGGTAGGTATTGAGACAGCATTAATCTAGTCTATGATGGTATGCGGACATCAGACACTGTTATTGTATGTGGCCCTACGGACAATACAAGCGTCTGTTTACAAAGGGAGGTAATATCAAATAATTAACATTAATGTTTACACTGGTAGCATATTATTGAGGTGTGGTGGGACTTTATAGTTCACAGAATATTTTGCTCTTAAAAAAACACAGGGACGTGATATGAAAAATATTTTAGAGGTTAGGACATGAAAGGAATACCAATAATGATGTTTTTGGTATTTCGGCCATTTCCTGGTCAGGTCATATTTGTTTAAAGCTCATTGACGTCTCAGTATTAAGTCAATGGTAATGTTTAAACTCAAATACTCTGTATACAGTTAAAGTTTAGTCCATGTTGGTCATACCCATACCAAGCGTTAATCAACCCACATCAAATTATCACTGTACTTTTGGAAGAACATATGTAGACTTAAAGTTCGATTCCCACATCAAAAATGGATAGCAAAAGGCCTGATGTATAACAGCTGAAGTAATTCCATTTAAATTTTTTTAGTAAA
The DNA here is from genome assembly GCA_030562195.1 of Nipponacmea schrenckii. Classification (NCBI taxonomy): domain Eukaryota; kingdom Metazoa; phylum Mollusca; class Gastropoda; family Lottiidae; genus Nipponacmea; species Nipponacmea schrenckii. Next base: position 13,776,439 of record CM060201.1, read on the forward strand.
GTGTAGATTACAATATCAAACTGCCTTGAAAGCACCTGATGGCAAAGCAGATGGAAATCTAATTCGCTGCCTATTGAGCTACAGTGCAAATCAATTTGTACATATTGATTTACAAGTTTTGTTCAATAACCATGCATATATTAAACACGATTTTGTCATCATTTGAGGATAAAGTACTAATTAGTTAAAAAAATCAATATATTCTTTACAAAAAATATGCATAAATTAAATCTATTGTGACAGATAATGATCCAATAGACCTTGAAAATCTGAATTTTATTTCAGAGGCAGTTCAGTAGAATATTACAGCTCCAAATGATAGATGTTTGTCTTTCCATACATAAATCAGTCTGTTACATATAAATGGATCTTGTAGCTGATTCAAATGAAATCAAACTGGCAAATGCTAATAAAATGTATAAAATATACAAATACAAGCTGTATTTACGTTAAAACGCAACTGCTATAAATAATGTATGAATGACCAGTAATATACAAATCTTTTAACTTCCCTGTTCTTATATTTTCTATTTGAAGTTTTTTTTACGTCCTGGTAATTAGTTCAGAATACTATACATTATAATCTAAACACCATGCTTGTTTCACTCTAAGGTTCAAAACAAAACACATTGAGGCCAGTATATAATTGATGGTATGGAAGAGAGAATTAATAGTATTAGCACTTGCTTGTCAATCACTCTCACCTGTCAATAATATTCAACTAACCTTCCTCACAAATCACCTGGTTTGCTTATATTAGCTTCTTGGGGTCTGTTTCAACCCAGTGCCAGCAAAATTTAGGGGTAGAAATTGTTTGCTGCAATACTATTTTTTTTTCCATTAAAAATCTCTTATGTTAACTAATGTGCTCATCAAATTATTAATTTAATATGAGACAATGGTGTATGAGATTTCAGTGGAAAGTGCAGCACTTTAAGTAAAATGCAAACAGCTATATAGTTCTCCCACTTACTAGAATCACCAACCTAAATGTACTGGTTGTGAGAATGTCTACATTTAAGAAGATTAACATGTAAACCAACAATTCCCAGCCAAAATCGAATCTTAAGCTCAACACTACAAAAACGCAGTAACATAACCATGTCATACATTCAATATGATACGTCAAAAATAGTTTGATATCTATATTCTAGTATTCCCTTCCAGCAAATCAACTCTATATTGTTCTAAACAATACATTGATTAATAAAAACAAAACAATCTAAAGCAAACAGGAAAATAGCTTTTAAACTATTAGTGGGCAATAAATGATAAAACAGGATGTTGTGGATTATGTATCTACATTCTATGTTAAAGAGATAGCAAAATGCTTTCTGGCTGAAGAGAGGGCTGATGCTAGTCCAAAGTGCCAATGTAAAAGTAAATTTAATGTGACCTTTGTAAAAATGTTGAATGTCAATCATACTAAGTTATTCCCTTAAGGGGGTTGACAACCCTAAACCTATGTACAAAAAATAGACGATTTCAACCACTTCTTTTCCACCTATCTGAAATATTTAAATATCAATGGAAAGAGGGGACTTTCAGCTATCCAAAAATATAAAATTTATTTCTTTATGACATTTCAACTTTAAGAAATCGGGTATGAAAGATGAACGAAAAAAACGTCAATTATTCCCTTAAAATTAGCATATCTACTAGGCTATTTAATATAGAAGGTTGAAATTTTGCACAACGCAAGTCTACATGTATCTCTACAAAATTACGTTGGCTTTTTGGAAAATTTTGTTTTGTTTTGAAGATATTGATAGAAATCAAAATTTTGCGAGTACATTTACGAAAAATTGAATTTTTAAAAAACTATTCATTTTATAAAAAAAAGCCAACGTAAAGTTATAGAGGACATCGTAAGCTTTAGTTGAAGCCAAAGTTTGTAAAAATCGGATAAATCGTAAGCGAGATATGCTTTTGGAAAAATGGCATTTTTTTTCAACATTTTGCAAACACATGTAAACCTTACGAAATAAACGATCATGTTGTTAAAAGATTGTCTTTCATGCTGTAGAAATCTTTAAGCACCTTTTAGGCATCGATATGCACCGATATCCACATAATTGGAGTGCTAAAACAATGGATTAGCACATGTCAAAACCCTTCCACCCACCAATCATAAAATTTTATTTGTTTACATGTGACGTAATGATTTATGGGACATCACGTGACTTCTGGATTCCCCCGATACACAAACTCTTACTTCGCGGGCCGATATTAACAATAACTGACCAGCAAACGTAGAGAATGTTTATTTAGCCGATGACGTTGTAATCACAAATGTCAACTGACAACGTAATTTGTACGTCTACATAGAGGAATACCCCGTTTTGTTCTATAAATAGATTATCTTCACGGACGGATATCAGACGAACTACTGAAGCGATTGAGCTAAAATTTTTACTAGATGAGTTTCTTTTAATGCCAAATAGAATGGATATAAAATTAATACGTTTCTTGATTGAAATACACTTCGAACGATAAGGTTGTCAACCCCCTTAATGCATGATTGAGATCCATGTTCAAAATTAGCAAAAGTCTGCTAATTAGGAATGGTAATAGTCTGAAGTCCAATGGATATGTCATGGGACAAATGGACCAACAATAAATGCCAGGAGTGTTTTACAATCCATTTTTGAAAAAAAAAGATCAAATAGGCCTATTAATGTTTGGTCCACATTGGCATATTGTTGGAGACACTATTTGATTCAATTAAGATGTAATTTTTTATTAGAGCTCACATCAAAGGAGGTAAAAATAGTCAACTTATTAATAATAAAGGGAGATAAAGACATTCTCTTTGAAATCATTGTCACTTTCTTATCTTCATCAACAGAAGAGTGTATTAGAATCAATATTTGCATTAAATACCCATGATTTCAATGAGAAACCTTGCTTATTATCATTAAATCGTAAGTAAGTGAGGCGAGAAACTGTCATGGTAAACATATAAAAGAAAATGTGATCTGAATGAGAAAACAATGAAGATGTAGGTAATGGAACTGTCATAAAGTCATGTTAGCATGATCTAATCTGGAAACACAAATAAATATTTACCTCTGTATCACACTTGTATCATAAATATCATTATACCGATAATATACAAACAAATAACATCATTGTTATCCTGATAAACAAAACTAAAAACAATGGCACTAAATCTATCTAAGTTTTTGTACCTGATTCCACTCTGCAACTGTTTTATTCTATTATCCATTTATTTTGTGACCTTGAACATTTTAAAAACAATCTAGTCAAGTCAGTCAGGAAATAAATGAAGACTAGAAAAATCCTAAGATATAGGAGATAGAAAAAAAATCTATTGTAAATGAGATCTCAATTTTCTCTAGAATTCAATTCCATCAGACCATAAATAAAGATTTTTTCTAAATCTTGGCAATCAAGAAGAAAATAGATCAAAATCAATCGCTTTGCTTTTTAACGAAAAGCGATTTCCATTCGAGGAAGCATGAAAACTCTGTAAGAAATAATGATTGTTGGTATTGGGTTGTAGTGAAATTCAATACTGCCAATTTCTCTCTGATATTGACCAATCAATAGAAGAACGATAAGAAAACATGTAAAATGAAGTCACTGAGAGCTGTATTTTGTTTGCTCAAACCCAATATTCACAAGTCCGAAGACGAAATGATTTTATACTCTGAGTAATGAGCTCCTCCACACTGTTAGAAGATTGGATTTACCATAAGTTCTTCATACATACTTTATAGTGTTTCTCAATATAGGCAAATAGCTAGATATTGAATTGCAACAATTAGATTTCCTTTATAACACCTTTAACAAGATTTGTCCCAGAGTCTGGCATTTGTCATAGGTATATATTCTGATTTTTATGTTCTTTTATTCCAAACAATTGCTTCTCAAAATAGCCATCATGTCATTTAACTTTTAATTTGTTCTGTTAATCAGAATTTGAAGACTAGATAATAGTAAACAAAAACAAAAACAATTAGTGCCAGGTGTTTTATGAAATGATGATTTGAGGTTATCATTTGGAATTTGAAAGACGGTGAAATCAGTAGTCATGACCTGTTAGTATATGATCTATCATGCTATATTTTAAATTCGATATCACACGTTTTATTTCATCATTATTCCTTTACCAATAGGTCCAAGCAGTCTAATTCCTTTAAGAAATAGATTAACTAAAGAACTATAATATTCTGCAAAAATAAAACCTGCAAACTTCTTGACTTAAGATGCACCTATAGTCTGAAAAGGTCAACATTTTTGTATCCTGTAAACAATCCAATTTTTAAAAGCTTATGCAATAATTGCAAGAAGTGTTAAAGCATTTTATTAGATGCTTTCAATAACTAGTATTTAAAGAGACTTGGAAAAATACAATGTAATACCCTAATATTTCTATATTAAATGTTTCTTGACAATGGTCCTTTAAGTATCAATAAGTCAATAACTACCAAATATGTCTTAACAGTATATATGACTGGATTTCATGTCATATAGCACTTCACCCTGCTCTCTTAATTATTGCTTATAATGTTTGAGTGCTTTTCTTTTATCTATAACCACTCAATAAGCCAAGGAAATCTATTTCAATCAGATTATGGTCTGACGAAAGTGGATGGCGGATTGTATTCAATCTTTCATGACTGGCTTACTTTATGTGATTGCCAGACTATCTGAGGCAGGATATTGAATGAAATCTTGCAGATAGTGGACATGTCCTTCGCGTTCTAATACAGCCGATATCATTAATTGATTTACCTATATATACCAATACTTTCTGAAATGTAAAGAGATTTCTCATTTCTAGCCGACTAATGACGCGTCTTTTTCGATTTTCCACGCTGGTAATGTGAGACTGTGATTGATTTGAATGTCTACAGACCAAGAGAAGATTTATTGAGGTATGTTAGCTTTGTAAGAATGCTGGTAATGTAGAAATCTAGATTTAGCCTCATTCTAAACAGCCATGTATTGATCTTGTGATTAATCTTTAGAAGAAAATTTCAATTCATTAAGATTGTTACAGATATCAGGCAAGATTGAATCTTTTGGAAATTGCATGATTCTGAAAAAAAGACACTCCTTTCCTGGATTTTCCAGAGAAGACACAAAGAAGCATGGAATCTACATGTTGTGATTCTGTCCAAACCAGTTCAAGACCTCAATACAAGTACTAAATGGTAGGCTATACATTGTAAATAAGAGGGAAGGTAAAGAACAAAAACTCTTTATTGCACATTTTTCAGACAATTGAAAGTTAATAGATTAAAAGGTTCATATCATACATAAAAAGACCCATCAAGATACCAACTTGGTCTATGCAAATAAAACGAAGATATATTGGGAAAATTAATCATTTGAAAGGACAAAATCTAATAACAAGTAATAAATAGAAGTAATATAATAATATCACATTCTCTATCATCAGACAGTTCAATATTACCTCAATACATATACATTAACTCTTCAATTTCTTTCCTCACAAAAATCACAAAAGGTCATTGTACAGAAATCTCTGGAAATTTATTGGTTTCAATGAACAAGGTCACCTCCATTTCAATGATTTCTGTTTCATGACCTCTTCATTAAGTATTCCCTAAATGTTTAAAACATGCACGCCCATCATTCAGCGGCTCATAACAAGGGCAATAACTCTATAAAACATTGCAATAATCAATATGTCTATTGGTGTACTTTTTAAGAATCTCGTGCAGATTTTCCTTTTTGTAAAGTTCAAAGCATCTTGGTTATTCAATAGAATATAATCTCCAAGGTGTAATTCCATAAAAAAAAATGGTTTAGATACAGAAATAGAACCAATTAGCAGGTGTGCTGTTTATTGAAATGAAACTAGGAAAACCAACTGAACTTCCTTAAATGAAAGTTAAGAGATCTTTTGCCATTTTTGTTTCCTTCTCATTTCTACAGAGTATTTTGTTGTCATCTGGGCTTAACTCATATTTTAATCAGATAGCAGAGTAATAAATTGTATGCTGTAATATAGAACTATAAATCTAACACTACCTCTAGCCTACTGCAGACGGCTCTTCTATTTTTACAGTAAATATGTTTTCATTTCAAACTGACCCTTCACCCTACAATACTCAATTATCATTGGTCCATTTTGATATGTATGATTATAACCTATGGTCAATTGAAGAGTTATGTTGAAATGGTGAAATAAAATCAGGAACATGTGTAAGGCATGTGATAATGGACTAGATAAAATGCCAATAAATTCCTGCAGGCCTCTTACATACAATTTGATTATGTTCTGGCAAGATTGCCAGGAATGCTTTTCACTTGCAGTTTAAAGAACTTTTCTAAATATTCCCATCAAAGAATGAATAGGCCTAGCTCATCTCTATTTCACTTGGTTCTTCAATTAAAAATAACCAAATACTACAAAACTCAAAGCATTGTTCAATTTCAATCAGACATAGGGATTTTGATTTGGTAGCATATATCAAAACCCAAATAGAAATCTTCAGCTATATCTCAAGACTTTTTCATGAAAATGATAGATACAAAATTCTAAGTGGTCCTGGAGATAATATTGATCACCCACATTAAGATTAAGAAACGAAACAGGCATGGTTTTATATTAATAAAGGTATTATAGAAGTTATATATGTCAGTTTTGACGTCAATAAGGCCTGTAGGTGTATGAGGATTAAAGCTTTCTTATTTGATCTAAATTAGAAATTGTAAATTTAAAAAATAAATATTGACGATGCTGTATTTATTTTGACGATTTATAAAGTGAATTTGTGACAACTATTCAAGTTACAAAATATGAAATACTCTCAATTTTCTGCATACTGACGTGACTTCACCAAACCCTGTCTTGGGCCTTTATTGTGGAAGGGACTTCAATATAACAGTTTTTGGATACTTCAATGAGTGATAAAATGAATCAATCTTTTTTTTAACCTGCATTAAGGCTGTTTAGACCATCAAGTAATACAAGTAACTATTAACAATATATTTGCTATATCCAACAAATATATGTTGAATTAAGAATGACTGTTCTATGTTTCAATTGGAAGAGAAATCAATGAATGACATTCCCAGATACTCTTGGCCAGCCTTACATACAATTCAGTTTAATTAAAAAACTTAACATCTCTTGAAACTGTCTTTTACAATGTACAGACAGTGGAATATATACTTAAGTAGTTCTACAGTTGACATGCGTCTGGGATTCTATCAGGCACAAGTAGAACTTTGGCAAGAATGTTAATACCATTATCAGTAGAAACACATTCATGTCAAAAATTACAACCTAAATGTGCCTCATCCAGACTTGATTACCTATTTCTTAGAGACTGAGTAGGGAACTTGTGATATTTAGTGGTAATATTCGTTAAAATTAGCTCCCATATCAATTAGGCTTCCGATACAATTAGCCAATCAAGGATGTAACTATTGTGAAAAAAGATGGCCGAAGTAGGGGGTAGAGATGTTACATAGTAACGGTCTGATGAAGTGGACGGAGATTTTCAAAGAAATTTCTCAGTGAAATGATTTGAAATGTCCAGTAATTACCATCAATAGAGTGGTATTAGGATATAATGTATGATATTAACTGATAGCTGTTAAATGAAAATGAATTCCCACTAATTAAGGATATTAAGAATAACGAGTTCAGACCTAGTAGTTATTAAAAATGGCCGCTGTATCAGACGCTGATTTTCTACTTAAGTATTTCTAACAATGCTCACATCTGATAAATTTCTCTGTGATTCACAGACTAGTTCCTGACAGTATTAGCTAGTTACTGACATGTCAGGTCTGTGGCTTTCAGATTTTTCTTAACCAGACCCTTGATCTGTCATGAATCAGAGAAATTTCAACCTGGTGTTTGGGTAGTGTTGTTCTTTTCCATTCCAAACTGTCAAATTCAAACTATGACTATCATTATCAATATGGAACATTTGAAAAGAGTAATGATATATAACCTTACTTGACCAGTACTTCAATTTGATGAACAAAACTTTGACACTGAAGTCAAATGTTTTCAGAAGTTTTCATGATTGTAAAAAAAATTGGTCTGATCCAAAATGGTAGTCTGCAGATAGACATAACATACTTCAATTACTAAAATTCTAGTAATGAGTAAGTTAGACCTATAAGTGTGATCTGGAATCCCAAGATATTTTTTCTAGTTATAAAATAGCTGCTGCTAAAATCTGATAGTGTCTGATGCTCCACATGTCTGATGCTCCACATGTCTGATTCACCTCAATAATGAGAAAAGAAGGTAATGAATATTTAGAAGGTATGAGATTGATGATAATTAGTTACCTATTAACACAGAAACTGATGAAATTTTGACAGGTAAACCAATGATGAAGAGTTATCATGTCAAAGTTCAAAGAACTGAAAAAATCATTATCTTTCAATAAACTAGATTTATGGTAGAATGAAAATTAAGACCCTTTACTAGAAACAGAGAACTTAATATAATTCTATTATGGATGGTGCTAAATAGGGTATATTTGCAGAGAACCCATTTATATTCCAGCTAATACATATAGATTGCTTTGGCCAAGGATCAGCTATTTTTTTGGTTAAAATTCCAGATTAATATCCTTGAAAACATGGACGTTACTCTCTGGTTGAAATGTTGTAAAAATGTATGTAAAACTAACTTTGAATTGTCTGAACTCCTGCCAGACAAACAAATCAAGTTTAAGGTTAAGGTTCAGTATCATACATAAACTGTCAATAGAAGTCTATCAAAACTTCAGTAGTAAGTAGGATGCAGACAAGACAAGTCTTTTTCTAATAATACATCAACGTTTAAATTGCATGACAGTAAATGACCATTTTAAATGTCAATTTTGATGTAAAGGTCTCCATTATCTGGGAGGGTGAGAAATTAATATGGAGACAAGGCAATCAATTTGTGGGCTGGTTCAAATTTCATCAATAAAAAAGCCAAACTATTAAACAAGTTCTACTGGTAAATTTGGAATAATATGTTGATGAACTTAAATAATAACATTGAGAACCAGGAAATATGCTTTAAGCAGAATTATGTCATTTGATTTTTCAAGGACCAAGGCCACATTACATATTTTGTTTAACACCTATCATAATTCCTAGTTCTTATAGTTGACAACAGACCTATACTCCAGTGAAATTCAGATTTGTAATTGGTGGTAAATGGTAAATAGAGAGTAAATGCTATTACACCATTAAAAAAACTTGTAATATAAGACTGGTAACCAACTCTCCTTGCATTCAATTCTCACAGATAAACACACGTATAAAATGAAAGGCGTTGGTTTGTATTATTACATTTAAATATCACAATGATCACCTTTCACCCTTTCTTCTCTGCCAGATGTTTGATGGCCTCCTAAGAATGGTGAGTGTTCTTGAGATAAAGGCTACTGGCACCCTCGCCTGACATTTCCAAGAGTCTCAATTCCTTTCCTCAGATATTGTAAACAGATGAAATTTGAAGAAAACTAGAGTACTCTCTCCAAACGTTATTTAAAATGCCAACTCTGAAAGAATCTATTAAAAATAATATTATATATATATGCTTATAGATTATTCTTTTCTTATTTAAGACTCATTTATACTGCATAATGCCACAATATTTCATGTAATGCTGGTGGTTGAAGCACCTTGAGCAAAGATTTGGACCATGCTGCTTATGATTATAATGTAGTTAAAATGAATTTTGCAAACTGAAAGATTCAGATATTATTGTATAAAGCCGACAGCTTCAATGAATCTAAAAACAAAAACAGCTGACAACATCACAGAAGATGAGAGGAAATTAGTGAAATTGGAAATAAACCATAAGTCAAACTGTAGACAGGTTTTAATCAAATTAAACCTGTAGAAAAACTTACTAGTGCCAAGCTTTGACAACTAATTGGCACAATTCTAATATAAAGTTTTAATTTTAGAAGAAACAGACCAAGGTTCTGAATCAAATTACCAATTACACTACATATAACATAACATTTATAAAACATTCATCAAATTTGGTTGCCATATTGGCCAGGCAGTGACATCATGCTGGCAGTGAAATGCATTCTGGGAATTTTCTGACACCTTCACGGCGGTCTTATCAACACGTCATCTAAAATTAGGAAATGGATTCGAAAATAGATTGTAAATATGGAACTTGATATACTCATTAAAGAAACTGAAAAATAAATTTCAATTTTTGAATAAATTAAAGATTTGCCTTCCTCTTTTTTAAACATAATCTTTATCCCTAAATCTGAATCCCTTAAATATAACCTATATGTGCACTCTTCAAACAAGACACCCCAACAAATATTACATCACATGAGTATTAGGTGTTCTAGATCTAGATTCCACAGAGACTTCATTAGGTAGTTTCATATCTTGGCACAATATTGACAATATTATAGCCAAGACAGACAACTATTTGTAATGAGACATCTATGGCTATCTTAGAAAACAATGAAAATGTTAAAAGTTCATTGAACAAGTCTATGAACAATGTATCAAAGTTAAGGAGTCTATATTTATAACACAGTCTTTCAAAACATTGCCGAAATTATGTGCAACAGTTGCTCATGATATTTTTCTACCAAGCAACAAAACAGCCATTTAACATTTTCAGAAACTGGTTTTCTGATAAATACATTGTATCTACATTTGACAAGGAGAAAAAAAATATGGTGAGTTACTAAGATGAGTAAAAACAGACGCAACTTGACCTATATTCTGTTAAGATAGAAAAGAAATAAACTCCGACCTTTATCTTTATGTACATCAAGTATTCAAATCATCCACCCCCTACGTTAATAGGTGTGTTCATTCACAGTTCCTGACATAAAGAGACTCAGTAAATTAGAATTTAAGGATATTTTCTCCTCTCACAGTTGTAGTTTCACCCTTCATTTATACTGGTATGTTTGGCTTGATCTAGAAGAATGTGGAAAAGTAATAAGGCATGACGTATCGTTAACTATCGAAGCATTCTTGCTATTATCATTATTATTCCTTACTTAGATCATAAACATTACAATAATAATGGATAATCACTCTACCGTTTTATGATAAAACAGAAATATATACCACAATGGAACAAGAAGACAATGCACTCAAGAGAGAGGCCGCATGTCATTCCACATTCCAATATCCAACATTTACCAAGATTAGGGACTAAGAGAAATGTAACAGAAATTTTTAAAATACGTACAAGCAGTTACTTTCAAAGAGACTATAAAGTGGTACGCAAAAGTCTTCCTCAATATATTATATAAAATAAAGCAAGCAAGCATAAAAAAAATCTTTTATCTTCTTGTGTTAATTTAACCTGGCAGTTAACAGCACATTGATATGAATTATATGCTTTAACTGTAATTCAAAGTTAAAAAAGTAATATTATTATCAGCAGTAATTTTGGATTCACTCCAGGATTTGACAAGTAAAATGAAAAATGCAAAAATATTGACATTTCTAAAATACACGTAGCTCTGCATCAAATCTTTTTATACTTGTAAAAAAGACAGCAGAATAATAATCTAAGATAAAAAATGGTCTGAATTACATCAACTGGTATATTTGTGCAGTAAATATGACTTGCACGAAGAAAATAAAATCATCTTATAATATTTTGACAGCTGTTTATTTCCCTGTTATTTTAAATCTTGAATTTAGATTGCAACAGATGGTAGCTATAGGTTCTGTTATCTTTTGCTTTATTCTTATACCTGCACTTTAAAGATTTAATAGTCAAAGAATGCTTATCCTGAAGAACTTCTGAAATAAGACTTGGTATCCAATATCAATCTACTACTGGGTTTGTTAACTGTACAACCTCTTTGAATAGTTAATATAGCTATCCATGTTTCTATTATTTTTTTCAAATGAGTCATTTTAACTTTCAGAGTAAATCTCCTATGCCAAACTTTTTCTGAAACATTGAAGAGAAAATCATAAGAGAAATCCCACATGTGGAAGTAATTGGGACAAATGGTACATCCTGTACATTGTGGAAGCAGAAATCATCAAATTACAAAATCTGGTCTGAAATCAAACAGTAAAGTTCAGACAGGAAAGTTATCACAAGTGTGGATGACACCTAATACATCTTACACACCCACTGGAAGGAATTCTCACAGAATTTTAATCGTAATTCAATGATAATACCTACTTCAGGTCACTAATATGTGGCTCAAAGAAAAAGGCGGCTGACAGATGCTGCTGAATCAATAAACGAGAGCTTTAACTTTGTTGATTTTTTGAGCTATCGACCGCAAGACTACGCCACCATGTGTTTTCTGTTCAACAGCTGGTACCTCCAATTCCTATCCACTATCTCTTGACATTTAAAGGCTGAGAATGACCTCCCTTGATTACAGTAAACTAGCTAATCAGTGTGGACTACAACCAGGTTTCAATGTGTTCTGATGGATAGCTTGGTTGTTATAAACACATGGCCCTGTGATTGATGGTCTTGATTTCTGTCAGTTAATTGCTGATTTCAGTGTTTATATCTTACACCAGAAAACCCTGCAGACCAATAAACAAATTTTACAAAAAAAATTTGGTTTGTTGAATTCAACCATATCTTTAATGGCAAGCTGCAAATGAGTAGTTCCAAGAGAGGACACCATTGATTGAACCAGAATTCCACTTGCAGCATTGCACAGCTACCAACCAATAGTATATGTCATGATAAAGTAGAACACCATTTATGAAGGCACACACATTGGTTTCAAGATACCCACATGGCTATCAAAATACAATCATTATGAAAACTGAAACCATCAAAATATGCAATGTTGGCACATTTGAATGTTATTTTTCTAAAAATGAGATTCTGATTTAACCAAAGTTACTTCAACAGTAATGTTTATGTATAGCTAGTTAATAGATATCAGAATGAAATGTAAGCCTAAGTTATCTAGATGTCTTCAGATTCGAATTAGAGGTAGCTCAAGTCTAAATATATTTTCCATGTATAAATAAGTCATATCTGTTGGTTTAAAGGATTGGCTTCACTTTTCTTGTTTGCCCATCTACACTAATAGGAAGTAACAATAATCTGCAAGTTAAGATGTTCTACCAAGTCATAAATGATTAAATATCAGTTGAATATTTCTACTGAGTGATGAATGGTATGCATCAAGCAATCTATTCAACTTTATTTACTGCCAAATCATTAAGAGTTTATAATCACCAGTTTAATAACCTTCATTCAGATAGTCCCAATCATGTATCACATCACCAAACCAGACAAAAATTGAGATAAAGAAGGTAATTAAGATAATATAACAAACAAGATTCTGAACTGTTCTCACTATTTCTACTGGCCAATCATACAGTATTGTTACCATTAAGTAGTCTTGTAATAACTGAGCGTCTGGTAAATCAAAATAGTCCAAATTGCTCTTATTTTTTTCTATATAAGAGAAAAATTGTTGAAATTATAGTAAACAGATAATTCCAAATAACAGGTCTTAATTCTAAAGTACTGATCTTAATGGCATATAGATTTCAACATGAGAATTTTAACAACTAGCTGTATAAGGTAAAAACAATCTGACCATCCATAAAAGCTAAACTAGAAAGTTAGAGCTAGAGGTTTTAGGTTAATTCTAGGGTTAGAATATCCATGATTTAGTTCAGACTAACAACCAGGAATTTGACCTAATTTTGACCATCTTACCAGCCAGATGTATATAAAATATATTTATAAACATCAATAGTAAACTTGGCTGAATTGTGGTCTATAATTTGAAAATATGAGAGAAATCAAAGCCAGGCATTTTATACTAAGGTAAATATTTAACTTTTCACCAACAATTTGTGTAAATAAATTTTAAACTTGGTCTAGATGATAAAGTAAGTTTAAGATAAGCTACATCATACATTTGGAGGAATCTGTTAAATCTTGTTCCTTGATTGCTGCCATCTCAGTGTGTTGTATCAAAAGACATGGCGTATCAACTAGGCTGGTGGTAAGATCAGACAGGAAATCAACAAGTTAGTCTAAGATCAAAAACTGATACCAAGTCTGCTTCATAAATGTTTAATTATACAACACAGACTTGGGTGAGGATTTAGCAACTATTTTCTGTCCTTGCCAATTTAGTTTTTTGACATCTCAGTCAAAGGTACAAAGATACTGCTAACAATGCGAAAAATGAATCTTGAAGTTAGGTGTTGGATGATCAGAAACATAGTCAAAATCAACTTAGTATACTTTCTATAATAGATGTATCTACAGCATGAATGAAAAGCTCAGTTTTGGATGATTTTAAAAATATCAAGGGCAGAACTTTTCTGCACTGTTAAAAAAGCAATTGGAAAAGTAAGTTTGTTCTGATAGTCTTAAGTAACATGCAATATTAAGTGAGACCTTCCACATAAGTCTGAAATTTAATCAGATGTCTTGAGACAACCATGACAAGACCATTTGACTAAACACTCTAGAAACCACCAAGTTATAAAAGATATTTACGACCTTGAACATGTCTAGTAACCAATGAAACAGAAAGAAAGAAATAAAATATCAAAGAATTGATTTGCCTCTCCTCTGATTTCATGTCTGCTCTTTTCACATCATCAAACAATTCCAAAGTGAAATGGTCCAACAATCATATTCTGAGTGTTTTGGTAGACAAATTGTTAATATTATGGTAAATCCTTTAAATGGTAACATAATTTACTTCGTTTCAAAGAGGTTTACTCGTCCAGACATGAACCTAGGTCATATTCTAATATATTTACTGTTTTACAAATAACAGGAAATCACTTTCATTTTCCTTTTTTCCATCGATTTTTTTACAGGCTGACATTTTGGCAAATACGTTTTGATGATGATTTTCCCAAGTAGATTGCATTGTTAGTAGATCTTTTTTTCTGTTATGCGTGGGTTAAATCAGATAAAAAAAGCAACTACCTCACCAATGATAGGTCTACATTTGTTTACATATTATACCTATATATTGTACAAGTAGATCTAACTGAAAACCTTCTCTACAAATACACCAGTAACACAAGGTTCCACAGTTTGCTTCAAGTGTTTAGATTGAGACATCTTCCAAAAGATGTGGCCAACAGATAAATATCAGAAAACTGAGATTTCTTCCTTTAATTACCGAAGAGTGAACCGTGTTGACCTTTTTAAAAATAAACCGCCAATTTATTGGAATTCATTTTTCAAACTTGACAGAAAAACATCCCTGAAGATTTATGTCAAATATAGCAGTGTGTTGAAACTGTCCTTAACCAAGCTAATTCTGTCATTTTGAAACTATTCTCATCACCCTGACTGTCAGCTTGTATCATGAATGTATGAATAATTTAGGATGGGTAATAATAAGATTGAGATGTGATCATTGATTGTATCGTCTTGTCAAGATACACATTCCACATCTCTCGAGGATACCTAGACATTTCTTGTAGAATTAACTTGTTATCAATGCAACCTAATCAATACTGATTAATTAATACACCTCATTTATTTTCATCTGATTTTAAAGCGACTAATTAACCAAGGCTAAGACGTAATTCATATATTATGTATGAAGGCTATGTCTGTATTAAGGATATATTGGTCAATATAGTTTAACATTATCAGATCACAATTGTCATATAACTCTTACATGTATATTGTCTATAGTTTCCTGTATACCAAGGCTGACAAGGTAAACCCAATTAAGAGATTATTAACGGCTTTTTATTAAATGTCAAAACAAAATATCAATCTTTTTTAAGGTAAAAATAGGTAATGTGGTTACTATGGCTACTTACTATCCAATATTTTGATCAAGATGTTTAGAATTGATGAACAAATCAAGAAAACCTTTTGAAATGTCAACACAAAAGTAAATATACATCAAAGCTGATAAATATTTACTTTCTTCCAATCAGATTAAAGTAATTTTGAATTAAAACTATTACCTCTGTATCTTTAACTCAGGTTTAAAGCTATGTCGATAAATATAGTGAAACCTTTGAAAATAATAGTGAAACCTCTCAATACCAGTGAAACTAGTAAATCTTAAAAGTGAGAATGGTCATGAGTTATATTAATGACTAGATCTTATTAAGGCTATGATCTATAATAATAGCTGTAATGTATTGGCATCTGAAGCATCTCTCTAATCAGACAATGTATTAAACTAATTTGACCCAGATTCTCAGTTCCAATTACTTGCTCTAATGAACAATAGAAAGTAAAAATAGCAATAGTTTTAAACTGAATCACCTGATTTTACCTGTGAGTTATTTCAAGTATTAACCAGTCAATAAAATAATATATAATTACCATGCTTTAGATTAATGCTGAGCTTACCAAAACTCATTTCACAAAATGAATATTATAAAAGTTTTCATTTTTCATTGTGTAAAAAAAAGATTGCTGTTTTTCAGCTGTTTCCAATCATAGAATATTGGTATTTGAATCGTATAAAAAAAAATCCCATTCTATGAATTTAATGCAGAAGCCAAAAAGTAATTTAAAAAAATTGGAATAATACCAAAAAGATCTATAAGAAGATAATGATCAAGTATTAAAGTAAATATTGATACCAAGGATAAAGGTCCTCAATTTCCTAATCTAGCTTGTCAGTGGATCTGTACTTGACTTACTATTTGACACACTGAAATGTCAATTCTAATGTCGGTAATAATGCCAAGAAATGTTTCAAAGACAGTCCAATTTTGACCGGAAGTTATATAAAGTCCAATAAAGACAAGACATGATCTTAAAGCCTTGGATGAGATAGACAATATTTATATGCTTAATCCACTGCCAAATTCAAGTTAAAATTTAAGTTAAGCCTAATGCAAGTTTCTTATGGCAAGACTAATTTTTCTTTAAACATTCATTTATATGTAAATATCTAAAACAAGTTTCATAATCTCAATCAAATGTCAAATTAAAAAGTGCCATTTTAAAGCACATTTATATTTATATCTGAAGCATACACCAGAAACTAGTGCCAATGTAATGCTAAGAAAAACTATCATGTAATAATGGCATAAATGCTGGAATTAAACATTGATGACGTGAGTACCCTATAATCAATAATCAGACAAAACCTCAGTAAAATTATTAACCACATTAATCATGCCAATGAAAGAAAGGTAATTAAAATGGCTACTGAGTCCTGCTGTGTAGAAAATGATTAAATGTGTAATGCCTTGTATGGATAATAACTTAATTGTGGAAGAAAATAATATTTTTGAAGACACTAACCTCGCAATATTTCAGTAGCAGATTAGAGAGAATTGTATTTCTTAAAGTAGAAATTTGTTTTTTTAGCTGCACAATCAGTTACAAATATCAAATATTGAATACCTTTAATATCAAAATCATTAAATTATTAGTGAATCAAGCATCAACCTACTACTCCTGACAAGTAACTTTTCAAAACCAAGGCAATTGGTATAATTAAATCTTAAAGCCCCTGGATATCTACTATTTAAAACTTTTCTCACACAAAAAATACAGTGTTTCCAATTTAATTAAAAGACAAGTCCAAAATTTTGGAACAATTCCTGAAAATACTTCCTGATTGTGAAAACTCTTCTTATTCTACAGGGGAAATATCTGTCTCTATTCAATTTAAACTTGCCAAGATTAAAGTGCAAGTGAATTGGATTTTTTTTGTTGCATATAATGTAACATTTCCTGAGGATAATGGCTTGTATTGAGTTTTCTACCGTTTCTTAATAGCTTGTATCAAAATAAATTCATCACTGTTAACCCATCGAGATATCCTTTTCCATTTATCATGCCAGTCTATTCAAATCTGAAAGTATTTTTGTCATGAATAGAACAAATTGTCAATTACAAAACTTTTCTCAAAGATTCATAGAAATTATTTTTTCATCAGTAAATCGGTACAGAATATCAGTAGCAGAAGAAATAAACCCAGTAATTATTTTTCCATAAAGCCTATTTAACATTACCATGTTTTGTTGATTTTCATTAAAAGTTTATTTTAAAAAAAAAATTTTTTATTAATTTTTTTTAAATTGTCCTGTTAAATACATTGTTGGAGTCCATTTTGAGCTGTAATATGTGATGGAATTTGCTTAAATTGTTATGAAGAACATGTATTTGCCATTCTGGGATAATCTAGCCTAAAAGGTCAAGGCTGTATTATGATAAAATGGCTGACTGTGTCCATAATGGAATTTAGAGGAGCGATTACAAGCACACAAACTGGTTCTGGCATAACAAGCGGGACAGATTCACAAGAAAGTGATTTACCATTTTCAGTTTTGGTACAAATAAAAATGTCTTTCTCATCTTAAGTGCCTATGTCGCTTTTTTCTGGTTTTCGCTCAGACATCCTATAGAAAAGTTGTTTTGAATTAATTAAAATGATTTAATGGAGGCCACTATTTTTTAACTAGTCCAAATGTTAAGAGATCACTGATTGGATACATTTAGTAGTGACAAATAGGTTTGCCAAGGGAGGTTATTAGTCTCTAATGACGAGAATCTGGGATTGTTAAAGCAACTGTTCGGGTTTGTTCATGTATATATCCAAATGTTGCTTTAGGAACATGATGTATTGTTGATCAATTGATATATGATTTTTAAATTTTATTGTCAAGTATAGACATATTAGAATATTAGGCTACAGCATAGCCCTTTAGAATATATATGTATATATACACGATTTAACCTTAATTATTCAAAGTTTATATTAAGCATTTTCTAAAGCAATCAATAAAAATCCTTGGTGCACTTTGTATTGAAGTTTAAATATCAATATGGTTGATAACAAATTCATTGGAGAATAATAGCTCTTTTCATATTCATAATAAATACTTTTATGGTACATTTCTTAATAAATCTATAGGCTTTCCCATAACCCATATTGTACAGTTATAACTTAGTTGTGATAAGCCACAATTCAATGGCTACAATACTTCTGTTATGCCCTTGAAAGCCTTGAATTTCTTTCAAATGTACTTTATGCAGAAAAAGTACAAGCTGACACACTTGGAGCATATGAAGCCCTTGCTATTCTTATCTTTAGATTAACAAACTCTTTAGCATTCTTTTAGTCTGCATTCTTTGCTTTTTTAAACTATTATAAATGCCAATACTTATGGTAAAGTAGAAACTTGATTTGGTCCAGTTCTCATTTTACATTTCTGTACTTTTAATTTAGCTGTAATGCCAGTTCAATGTCAATATACAAACATATTTGTAAAATTCTTCAGAATCCTGACTTGTCTATGAAATATTATTTAACATTGAACTGACCAACTATCGGAGATTTAAAAATATATAAATATTGACATAAAATATAAAATATAAAAGTATTTATCAAGACCAAGAATCATTTCTTCAAGTACAATTGATGAAAGTCTTTGAAACATTTCACATCATATTAGGACAATAATCAGATAGAACTCTTCACAAAGGAAACCAGAAAAGTTTAAAATATTACAGTTTGTAATCTTCAAAAAGACTTATAATCTTAGATTGTAATGAAAAGAAAATGTTTATATTAACTGTCTGAAACAGAAATGTAATATCTTTAAGGGTAGCTTAAGAGAATTCATTGAAATGATTTAACCATAGTTGTCAACCCGCTCTTGTGGGATTTGATGACTTGCCTTCAGGAGGAAGATTTCTGCTGAAACATTTTCTGATCCAGACATCGAGAAAAAGATTCTTTTGACACAGGGCCTGTTTACCCCGGATTCAGTGATAAAGTCAATAAGAATGAAAAAAAGACATGTGCAGTAATAGGTTAGATAACTGGTCAATATTTTTGTAATGAAATATGTAGACAGACTAAATATAAATTGTTGTAATTGAGAGACTTTTTATTATGCATGTCACGAAGGGTTTCGTTTGTCTATCTACTTTTCCTTTCTTGTGCTAGCATTTAAACCACATCACTATCGGCCTTGCAGGCACTTCATCCTTTATATAGTCATGTCTATTAGATGCTGAAATATTGCTGCTTAATCCAATCATGTGTAAGGGCTGGAAGGAACATTCTAACAAAAACAGTCTTGGACAACTGATGACGTCTAAAGAACTGGTAATTTAAAATTTCCCAGTTGTTGTACATTTTATAGTATGTCTCAACGCAATTTTTATCAATGTTTTCTAATCAATTTAATTCACTTGTTTCTTTTAAAATGAATGTACAAGGATAAACATTAAGGTTCACACGGATCCTGTCTACTAGCTAGTCCTTAGCCACACCTCTTGGCATTGAATTTTGATATACCCATTTTTAACTGAATTGACTAGGAACATGAGGAAGGATTTATGGTTATTAGACTTGTACTAACTTAAAATCTTTGACAATCATTCTTTACTGAAACCAAGCATGTGATGCCATGTCAAGATTCAAAAAGCCCTCTCTCTTCTGATCATCTCTTACCTACATGGTAACATGATTCAAGAAGCTGTAAACATGTTTTCATAAACCATGAAGTGCACTAACTAACTCTAGATCTTAACCAAACAAGATTGACCAAAAGTAAATAAAAATACAGCGTTTCTGCCTCATTATATCATTATCGACCAACTAATTCTTATAATAAGAAAAATCACAACAGCATTGCTATCCACCAATCAAACATAAATGAGATATTATTTCAGCCAATGAAATGACAGTAAATTGCAGTGATTAGGGTCTATTATCGTTGGGGTTTATCTTATTAACGGTGGATAATAAACATTATTTTGATTAATGACAAACTTAGTTAATTAACAGTTTAAATATAAACGACTTCTTAATGACACCATTCTTATCAGCTTTAGTCAATAAAACTTATTTCATTCCAATACAGTCCTACTTTATTATCTTAGTAATTATCTGGATGCTCTTTATATATTTAGTCACATTTTCCAGACAGGCAACCCTAACTACATTTCTGTGTTTGTTCAATGGTTTTTAATAAAATGTTCAAAAATGACAGTTCTGAAATTTCAGAATTTGACATTTGTAAGATGCATGTTTGCTTTCAGCTTTGAAACAGGTTGGATTATTTCTTAGTGCAATTTTAAGGCCTATTACTATAGACATGTTTGATAATAACATTCACGGTCAAAAACTGATAAACATGTTTATCTTTTAAGGTGTAACTCCCATAATCTTTAATAGCAAAATACACTTACAGGCTGATTTGAATTCAAGAGGAACCATTTCAAGTTGTACCTGAAAACCTTCACTGATTCTAAGTAAACATCCTTATCAATTTCTGTCATGTTTTTCATCCACAACATGGTATCTTATCTCTTATACCCCAAATTATAAGATAAGAGAATATTCTACATCATCTGATTGGCATATTTATCCATGTAGCCTGCTACATTTTCAAATATCTGAATCAAGTTTTTTAAATATAAAATATAATTTTATTTCTTGTAGTCATGGTAACTGATATCATAAAAGTTGTAACATTAAATAAGATTCAACTATATTTTAAGAGTTTTTTGTGACAAATTTAAAAGAAAACATACCAATTCTATTTGATGATGAAAAGTTTTATAATCTAACTAGTTCAGCCACATGGGAGAAGAATGAATACAACAATTGCCTTCAAGTTTTCTTTGCTGTTGCAAACCCTGGTATAAATCTACAAACACTCTATTTACAGGTTTATTCTTATGATTTTGGCCATTTTCCTGTTGTCAAATTTGATCTTGTCAAATGGCTTTTAAAGAATCTTTATTTGCTAAACTTATTTAATTCTTGAAGAATTAATTTATGGAAATATTGGCTGCAGCAGTACATTTGTGAACAATCTTTAGGAAGGTTTACATAAGTTTTACCTAATACAATGGCCTGCAGCAAAGTTACCTTATTATCTTGGAATAAAAGATTTTTCAATTTAAAAAACTGGCGCTTGCTCAAGAGTGTCGGGAATGGATCTAGGAGTTACATGAATTTAATTCATTAAGAAATAAAATCTTCAACAGAAGTTGACATTTCATTTACAAATAGTATGAATTTTTCCACAAAAAGGGCACTAGCCTAAGTGTGTTAGAATTTCTATATTACTTGTAAAATGAGGATTATAGAATAAAGATGTTGTAAAAATCAGTGAATATCAAAATATCATTTATCAAGCTAATGTATTTGTTAATGTATTTAAAATATCAGCAGTAACAGTATACCACAAATAGGATATACGTTTTATTGCAACTGTTGACTGATTTTAAAATACTTAGACAACTTGTTCCTCTTTTTAAAGTCATCATTATTAAGTTTCCTTCTTACCATGCTTTCTTAAATATGTATCTCTATGAAACTTCAATTTAAAGTACATTTAACTATTATTATAACAATACAATACAATTAGTATTCTGGAAATAGCAACAAAAGTCTGCAAAAATTACCAGACTTTATATAAATAATGAAATTGATAAAAAGGCATTTTTTGGCGGTACTTAAATGATCAAAACACAGCACTTCAAGAAAAATTTAGAAAAGATTCTTGGCTTTGTGAAGAAATGTGTTGGGTTCTATTGCTTTAACAGAGTTAAGAAAATCATCTGTTGGCTGCATTGACATCATCCCCAAAATGTTTTTCACTTACAATGATTTTTATTTTTTCTGGCAGACGACACCAAAAACCTCATCCAAAATAAATTTAGAATCTTTATTAGTTTGTAGCTTTAACACATTTTTGTATTTTTTCCACATTTTCAGCTACTAATAATGATAGAATTGTAAGTCATATCTTTCAACAGCTTCATTTTCTATCATAAAATTTATTTCTTTATCTTAATGTCTTAATTTTGATGATTGATAGTGAATCGGTTATGATATTATTGTATAACGGTGCCCAGTGTGTAACAGTTGGTGTTTTAACAGAAGAAACTGAATATCAAATATCTATCAAAAATTAAAAACATTACATTAGCACACTCAGCTGGGATTTAAAAACTGGTAGTCATCCTCTGCTACCATTGGCCCTAGCTAACAGGAAGTTAATGAAGCAATAAAACACCAAGTGACTGATTTAATTAGAAGGATCAATATTAATTTTTCCCAAAATTCAATATTTTTTAGTTGGCAAGTTTTTAAAAGGGAGACCATTCACCTATAAACCTACAAGATCTACTTTAACTGCTAGATCATTGATCTTGTCTAATTCTATAGACTAATAAATGACTAAGTACCAAAGGTTCTCTTCCAAAAACAAGTTAATTTATTAACATTTTTAACTTGGAATCAATGTCTGGAAATTACCAGTGTCAGGTGGAATTATAACTACCTGATAATATAGAACTACTTACTATTTTTATAATTTGATTCTAGCCTTGGTTTTTGGAGTGTATCATTAATTCACTACCTATCAATTATTAGAGAGACAAGAAAACAACCTACATGACTTTCTTACTATCTTAATGAAAGGTATCTAATTAAACATTGACCTCAAACTTATTTACGTTACAATCTTAACACACTATTGTCAGCAGCACGTAACAGGAAAAAATTGAAATGAAAATAGATTGTGATCCAAGGCAAATTGAACCAATTCCTTTGACTGAAAATGAACAAAACAGATTCAAATGCAACATAAAGAATAATAAAAAAAAAACGTTTGTAATTTTTGGAATCTTTGATTTTGATTGCTTGAGGAGGGATACACTTTAAGATACAGGGTCTTGAAGTATAACTCGAGCATTGTCCAAAATTATGTTGTTAATAGACTGAAAGCCTACAGAATGTGTGGCTATACAAAATATATGATTTTTTAAAGTAATAACTTATTAAGCCTTGATAAGGAATCCCCTTGAAACATACCTTATCAAAATATTTGTTTTAAGTTTTTTTTCCATTTGCTTAAAATATTTCTAGACATCTGTACAAATTTTCTTAAACAAATCTTATTGAAAAACACAGGTTTCTCAATATTGGAAATGAAGAGAAAAAATTAATTTCAGAAAGAGACATTTCCATTAAAAATTGCCAGTATGATGACATGTTTGGTCAATAGAAGATCGTCTACGATCCATACCTATATATAACACATATACCCTAGACATATTTCAAACAATCTTAGAAAACATTGGTCATAATCTATACAATTCTATAAATTCTGCTGTTACCATAGAAACAGATTCCTTAATAAGAATTTGGTTCAATTGAAGTGGTGAGGAGATTTACTTTAGTGGTACTTGAAAAAGAAGTTATTTGCCTTGTTATTTAATTACTCTATCATCCAGTCGTATTGTATTTAAATAGATTGTAAGAAGGAACTAGTAGTCAAGTTTATCAATTAAAAGATTATTTCTAACGAGCTCTACTTTATTTCTGACAGATTTCACGCAAAGTTTTATTGGCAATCTTTGCTTGAATTGATTGTTCACTTCTACACAGGATTACAGAGTTGAAAGTTATGACGGATGTAAAGGATAAAAATTATGTCCTGACGTCATACATACAATTTTAACTTTTAATAATGGTACTCATCTGACACCTATCGCGTCTACCACCAAGAAAAAAATGGCTGAAGTGTAGATTCAAGGAAGGAAACACTCTATTTGTTGGGCACAGCAATAAAAACATTTTAACATGCATTCTTTAAGTTTTTTTTTTAGGAGGTTTAAACTTCATTCAAATAACCAACAAACAGTTTAATGTGTTTCACTACAACCCTACTGAATTCAGTTTAATTAAAATGAATGGAATATTGTACAAATTCATTTCTTACGAAGGCTACAAGTTTAACTTGATCACCAGTCATGTGTGAACTTCCTTAATTAACTATTATATTGTTTTCTATCAAAAATACATTCCCTTTGTTTTCTTATTGATTCCCGAGACTCATTCCAATATTTTTTACTCAAAATCTCTAATGGGATGAATGTCAGTGGTCTCTGGCTAATGCTTTTTATAGGATTACCATTTGTCTTAATTTAATTGTGCGAATATAAAAAAAATTTAAGATCGATGTCGACAAATCAGATGAGTTTTTTTTATACTTGATAAATAATATGATTATCAAGAGGTTCGCTTGCCTTGCATTCTCTTTCTCTCTAGATGACGTCAAAAGTCCAATTTACTATTTACGTTGTTAGTTGTTTTTTTTTCGTACTTTGGTCGATTAGAATCAATAATGAATGATAACATCTTTTTGTAATTTTGAATAAAGGTTGTTAAGTTTTTATAATCAACATTTATTTTCATCAATTTAAACCATTCTTGGAAAATATTCCAATTCCATAATATGTATAAATATATGATTGGTACAAACAAACTTATGCTGTTTTCATCTTTTTAGAAAAAAATTATTTACTTTTTCAGGTCATGCTTTAAAATGACCTAAGATGGTTGATGACTCAAATGGACACCTCTTCTTTTTATTCTCTTTCAACTTAAGTAAATATTTTTAACTTGATTTGTTACCCCATAACAATTCAAACAATCCAAGTTAACTGATTCCTCCAAACGCCTTGCCTTGTTATCCTCTATTAACTTTAATGATCCAAGATGATTGATGACTCATATGGACAACATGTCCATGATGACTCACATTACAATAGTGTCCTTATACTTATATTTTTAAGTAAACAGTTTTTTCTTTCATCTAATTTTTAATTCAGGCATCTTTTTAAATTTCATGCATATATTCAAAAGGATTTATTAAATCATTTAACATCTTTCAATCGAGCTAGAGAAAATGATCTTTAAAAAAAGTGATTTATTTTACTATAGAAAGCAAGATGGCACAAGATTATATTTTTCTCTGATTTTTAACAATTAGAAGACAACTCATAGATGAAATAGATGAAAAACTGGCCTCATGGGAAACATATTAGAGGCAATCAGATCAAAATCATTTAGCCAATCACAAACAGCGAATAATCGGCTAAGTATATAAAATACTGAGCGTGTAATATGACTTCTACATTAGGGTTGAGCTCACTAAGGAATTGCTACATGCAAGTTTTTAGTTAATCAAATTAAATTTGGTATTCTGAATGAATTCTAAACAGTTGGTCATTCAATCAAATTACCACAGCAGATCATTGCTTACAGATGCGATAGCTGAGCGTAAATTGATCAATCCCACAGCCATTTCAAACTTGAAAAGCCAAAACTTTATTTCAAAATGTTGACATAATGTTTGTGAAATCAATGTACAATTTTCAATCAATTAATGATTTTAAATGGTTATCAAACAATTTCATCAACATAGCATTATTGAACAGAAAGATATAAAACTCCACTTAGTACGCATTTGGATGACAATTCACAGGAACATCATTAAGAGCCCTTGGACCACACTGAGCATTAAAACTCAGTCCACACTTAAAGTTCTAATTCTAAAGATAAAATGTACACAACATTTTTTTCCATCACCTTTATTTGACATTTTAAAAATTGATTACCAATAAACTTGATATTTTCATTTTTATTAATATGCCCTAACATCTCTCACTGAAGGCGAATTTCAACAAATACACAAAGACCTCCTGAGGAGTGCAAAATTTTCATCAAATTTCCCGTACTCAAGAATTAAACCAGCTTTAAATATGACCCGCAGTTCTACTCAAGTTTTATTATCAAGGGAAGCAATAGAAGAATACCAATAATATCGACGGCTGTCCCTCACTGTGCACCAAGTGCCACGATTTCATAAATACACTTAACCAATCAATATAGTTAAACACCGTTATAATTTGCCAACCTAAATATGGATTTGGATGTCCTTTGAGGATTGAAGGAAGTCTGCCAACTGTTTTTAGACTGATATGATATATTAGCAGTTTTGATATTTATTGATAGTTTTTTTATTTTCTATTTTATAATTTTCCTCCGAATTGTTACATTGATCGTTTACAGCAATGCATATCTAATTTCTTTTCCAGCATTCAATAGAGTGACAGTAATCAGGCAAGAGGGAACTTCCATAATTAAATAAATTCACATTTGTTTAACAAGTTAGTTTTTACTCCTGCTTTGGTTTTTTGGCTTATTTAGTGGGAAAAACATGCACTTTTGCTTGCCTGTAATCAAGGACTTGGTAATGAAGCAAGTGTTATCCTAAAATAGAATAATATTATGACACCATCTTATTGTGAACAGAATGGACAATTGTATCCACATTAATACCTTTCTTCAAGACAATACATGGCAATTTTCTAACATTTGTAACAAATGCTTTTATATAATAGCTATTTCACTAAATATAACAGGAGGTTAAGGTGGAAGATGATGGCAAACAAAGGCAAAGAATTTCGATGCCATTCAATCAATCCAACAATGCCCTCTTACACATCAGAGAACTAAAAGAACCACATGGCAGTTCTAAAAGAAAAACATCACAGTTCGTGGAGTAATCTAAGACTACACAGTTCAATCTAAATTATAAACAGGCACCAAGTTATTATTCCAAAATCTACGCACTATTTACTCAATCGATTTCTCTAACTTTAATCCTAGAGATCTAAGAACCACTAAATCTATCTTTATATTGAGGAGAGCTCCAATTTAATTAAACAAATGGAAGGAGTCTGGTTGACTTTAATAAAGATTCTTTTTAGCACGCGTTTACCAAAATCATATTGAGAGTCGATGTTAATTTAGACAGGATATTGTATTTAACCTTTCAAGGTCACTAATGGTTGAGTTGTAGTCAGAATTGGTAGGCTTAAAACCAGACAAATTGGACATTAAGGGGAACTCAATATTAAATCACCTAGAATTTACAATAACTGAAGGATATTGTCAGTAAACTCAAACTCTGATGAATTAATTTCCCCCATCTAATCTTCCATCATCAAATCTAGCCACGTAAAAAAAATCACTTAAGTCATTAAGATAGATCTGATGGCATTTCGTGAAATATTTAATCATTTCAATAGTCTCACAAAGTAAATAAGAATTGGAGAAATCTATCATTTTGATTGAACTGAAATCCAAGCTTCAGACTACTGACTATTTCAATTTTCATTCCAAGTATTTACATCACATGTTTGGCTCAAATTACTGTCTTCAAATAGAAAAATTAAGATTTGAGAACGTCTGCAATTTTCAGTGAATGACACAAATTGTTTCATTGTGATATTTCTGTAACCATTTCAAGTCTTTTTTTTCTTTTTAATTACAGGTTTAAATGAACACTTTGTCAAAACAATTACTTTTCTTAACATATAGCAAGTGTACTAACATTTCTTACATGGCTCTTTACTGCTAATTTTTGTATTGATATGTACTGCTAGCAGGGGCTTTATTGCCTTTGCTTTGAAGAATTATTTACTCTTTATTTTGGGAGTGGTTGGTTACTATTATCTTTTACAAAAGCTCCTTAATCAATTTTTCAAAAAGCCTAATTTTTTCTAAATTAAGATAGCCTATTCATGTCAGTTAATCAGATTAATTTCTGAGAAAATATAAATGTTTTGTTGCAGAGAATGTACATATGTCTAATATTAAACTAAACGCTAATTGAGGATCTAGGGGGATAGATTTGACAGGAAAAACACAAAATATATAATCATCTCCAATGTCAACAAATATAAACTAATAAATCAATGTAAATAACTGGCTTTGTGTACCTTACATTCCATCATTAACACCCTATTCAGAACTCTCTAATCTGAAGATAAAAAGAGTACCAGTACTCTGAAGATTTTAGTAATAACTGTTATTATAATTGCTTATTCAATTTCAGTTTTGATGCTACCAATGCTTGCTCTGCATTGTTGGCTACAACTATTCCTTTGAGAAAATTGACATCAACTTTTAAAGGATTTTTTGTAGAACAGCTGAAGGGAAACATGCAGATATATAAAATGAAAGTTAACACCAGAAAATGTAAATTTGTGAAGATAAAATTCCAGCATGAGTTTGAAGAAATATTAAAGTTTTTTAGAGGTATTTAAAAGATATCAATTATCAATTACTTGTGAACAATTGATTTGAAATTGAACAAGAACTACACCTGACAAACAAATCATGTCTGATTCACTCTGTCATAAAATAACAATCAAAATAAATTATACCATCTTCTGACTTTAATTCAATTTACAGGAACTCTTTGAAGGCTAATCTGCTTTTAGGCTGTTTAATTGTTTTGTTTTTATGACATGATTGAATCATAATAGGATCATTTTAAGAAATTTCAATTTGTTAAAATAATTTCATGGCAGACGTGAGAAAAAAGAATTGAATTGATGTATTGCCATTCAAAGAATTCCTCCCAGAAATCTCTCAATTGTGTCATTTTAACTCAAGAATCTCAAAAGCTCTACAGAAATTGTGCATAAAAGAATCCTCCTATTGGTGTTTATAATCCAATGGCCTTTCTATGAGTGGAGTGACAAAGAAATTGAAAAATAAAGAATGTGTTTATGCAATATTATCACATCTACCCTAATAATTTAATTACACCATCATGTTGCTACATGAAAAATAATGAATTCACATTCTTACACCTAATTACTGTCAAACATACACAAAAACAAGCAGTAAACACAACATGTAACTTAATACTCCCTCGTCAACTAATTATATTAACCAATCGAATTTGAGTAATGAGGTCAGGTGGTGCATTAGACAGGAAGTGGCATGTAGAATTCAAACAGCTGATCGGAAGTGAAAGTTTCTATAACGATCGATTTGCTTCATATGATGGAATCTTACTTTTCTTAATTTGTCTAAATGTTAATTCTGGCTTAATTTACTCCCTGAGTTACCAGATAGAATTTTACACCCTACTTTTCTGCTATTTTTATTGGACTGAAGAAGATGAAAAGGAATTAGAGAAGGACTATTAAATATATGTAAAGCAGAATTGATCATTTCCTAAAGAAAAAGCCTCCAGTTCAAAATGAAATTTTTATGCAGTGTTTGAAACTTGAAACAATCCTTCTCCATCTTTAAAAATAATTACCACAGCAAATTCCATCAGAAATATCAACTAATTACTTTACTGTTTTTTATTTTTGCTAACCTTTACATTATAATTGTACCTGGTATTATAAAAACATTAATTATTCACATATTTTCTTTTCTTTTCATAAACCAATAGATTTCAACATAGTTTACGGTTATATTGGATTGAATCTAGATCACAGCAAGGTCTCTTCTAAGACTCTTCTGGATGAGAATGGCATCTATGGTTCTAAAAGGATATAAGATATCACAATAGTACCATATCCAATAATTACCAGGTTCAACTGTTCATACATGCCAAGTTATATATATTACTGACACCTGATTTGAAAAACATCCTGAACAACAATATTTTACATCAAACTTAGCAGCTGACACTGATAAAAATAAATCATTTAAATTACCATCTGTGTTACCGACTTATTGAATAGTAATCGATTAGTATACATAACTGAAGAACTGCAACTTCTTTCAGAAAAAAACTTTACCTTGTAAAATTAAATTTCTTATAAAATATCACGTGTAAAGAATTCAACAATTTAATTTAGAAATCTACAAAGGGATGTTATATTATATTGAAACTTGCCATTTGATACAGCTATTATTAGAATACTTATGAGATATACCAATAGTAGGCTAAAATGGTAAGATATATGGTCCAATTTTTCTATTGGTTATATATATACCATGCAACATTATTTTTAGACTCGTGCCTTTATTTTTTAATCAAAACTTCCAATAGAAAATTTTAATGAAACCAACAAAGACACATATATATTTCACAAGAATTATTTATTCTATTTACTTTAACCAATGTATCCATAGTTAAATCAACATGGCTGCAAGACATCAATTTTTTAATAGTTGCAGACTAAATCAGTTTTAATTAGGACATCTTATTGCTTTCAGTAGCTGAAACAAAGTTTAACAAACTACATCATGTCTAAATTACTGATTGAGATTAACTATTCATAGTTACCATGACTTCATGAAAATCTCAATTTTTAGTCAAAGCAGATCTTACAGTAAATACCAAACAAGGTCACATTCACCTTATATCAATATGTAGCCCCTCCCAATTTCTACATTAAATTCATACTTCCAAATCTAATCACACATGTGTAGTTCTTTGGCATATTTTTAAAGGAAGTCACATGGCATCTTTGTTTGAATGATTTGATGATAACTCAAAGAAATTGCTGGTTGTTTACTTTGGTTTTATCAAATATTTCTTCAGGCTCTTCTGTATAGAAGTCCAACAATGAGAAAAAATATTTTCGATAGTGCTAAAATTGTTGACTATTTAGACATTCCATGTGAATAGCCTATATTAAGAGACTGAATGTTCAAAGAAAAAGTTTACAAACTTATCAGATAATTTCAATATTGATATTTGTCATGAATTATTTCCAGAAAGACGGTATACAATCAACATTGACTTAGAGGAAGTATGATAATGATGCATCTGTATTGACCTTCAAAACTATTTGATAGCATAGTTTCAATATCTTAATATTCAGAACATTTGTTTTGATTACTTAGTCCAAATACCCTCTCAGTGAGAGGATCAAGCGTCATATTTCCCTGGACAGGTCCAGAAAGTCCATTTGACTGGATAATTTGTCTGATAAAGATTTCCATTAGAGAAAGGCTGAGCTAATATTGATGGTCCACCTGTTTAGACAATGTTGTTACCCTGTGAAATATCAACTAACTATGGATTCAATCAATCTCCAAACTGCTCCACTTTCCCACACTATCAAGCTTATAATCTGAGATGATTTGAATTTCTGTTTCACAGTGATTTTTTTGGGCTGAGGACTGATGTGAAACTTTTGTAGTGTTTCATAACTTATCCTTATGAAAATGTTCATTTTGTATGTGCTCTATAATACCTTATGGATGATGCATGTGTTGTATAACCAGGTGTCATAATAATGTATATTTGGGTGGAGTTGATAAATCTGAAAAGAAACTCTACAACTACAGTTAATTCTCTAGCTTTTCAGCTCTGGTTCACTAACTTACTGTTTTTCCATGAATCACAACACAATTTTCCCAAGATGATCACAGAAGGATAATCACATTTTAAGACATATTTAATATCACATAAGGCACATCCAAAGATCATAAAATCACATTTCACAATAATATTCCAAATTAATCCAATTAAACCAAAATATGACAGGAAATCTTCCATATTGGGCATTAAATCTTGACCTCTTTACCTTAAGTTGACCTGTGAACTGAAGAGAAACTCTCTAGGCTACCTACATCTACTAGGCCTACTTTATTATTTGCTTACAACCTACTAAGCCTCCCAAAAAAACTACAGTATTATTAGCCTAAGACACTACATTAACCAATCGGGATGACTAGATCCTTAATAGCTAAAACCTTCAAATTTATATTACAACAATCTACTACTTACTAGCTAATATATTCCAACTTTTTTTCTAACAAAAAAAGCCCTAAACCAAGCCTTTTCAGCATGAAATTATAATGTCTAAAGCAAATTTTTAAAAATTAAAGTTGAAGGCAACTACATCGAGCTAAGGGACACTACTTTTAGATACTAAACTTTCAAACCATTAATGTAATCTCTTGCGAGTCCTAGTGGGATTCTAAAGCAACACTATCACCTGTTTTAAGTAACATAGAGTCATTATGTCAAATAATGACTACTGTATTGTTAAATTTGCATGCTGAGTCTAAATACACTTATAACATGCCTTATTAAAAATAAATTCTATTACAGTATGATGTTATCTTTCTAGCATAACTCTTTAATTTGGGAGATAAAAATGTTACACAAGCCAGGTCTTGGCATTTCTTCCCACACCCTCGCAAATATTTTTACCATTTTTCTGTCAGTTTTTAGTTGTTGAATTTTTTGTTTGTTAATGACTTGAGTAATAATACATGAAAGGTGAATTCAAGGTTGTTGATTGAGGCTGAAAGCCTACAATGTATTGACTTTCAAAAGCACTAGCTAAGTAAGACATCAATAGAGGCTCGGGTATTGTCATATTGGGTGTCTCATTGTAAATGGAATTGTTCTCTATTATCTGGTGATTAAAATTATAGCATTGTGGACAACTTTCTTTATTACATAAATATTCAGAGGGCATATCAGAATAATTTGGCATCACACAACTTGGTAAATGTTAGCAGAGATTTTGGAGTAAAGATTCAATAGCAGATGTTTCATGAGTATATTTAGAGATAAAACATGTTTATCAAATATCATATTTCTCTAATTTCTATTTCTGACATGCGCCCAATCTCCATCTAAAGATCACAGGCAGCAGACGCAAGATTTTTACCCAAAACCCAACCTGTGTTCAGTCTTCAAGACATGACCCTTCCTACAGATTCACGTTTTTTTTTATTTATCAAATGTTTTCTTACACCATAGAATATTCATTAAATCAAAATGGCTGCCATTGACGTTGTGTACCAAAAACAGCTGTTTAATGCCAGACAAGCATGTAACACGCATCTTCCTGTAGGTCAATCATTTCTGCAATTCTAATTAACTACCTCTTCTTTTTTTAGCTTTTGTAATATAATATGCTTCTTTAAGCCAATTGCCAAACTTTGTTTTATGTGTAAGCTGCCAGAGGTATGTTGAGTTTTCGTGCAAAAAGGTAAAAGATTTTTCAACTTGAATTAAGGGAAGATTGATTTTGAACCAATGTTATGCACTTTTAAAAAAAAGTTTAGAATCACCCTAATATTCAATTTACCCCATCTGTTACACAGTAAAGGTTAATATCATAATTGCTTCATTCCTGTAAGCTCATAATCAAGAAAACATTATCAGATGAACAAATTGATGTACATTAGTAAAATGTTTTGGCATGAATTTAGTTCCTTGTCTTATGAAATCCAATTACTTGTGTTACAAATTAAAACATTAATTGTAGTTAAATTCCTTTTCAAAATTTCCTGCCATATCTTTTTGCTCTATTCTTTTTTTTTCGTGTTACTACGGCAGTTAAAAGCTTTAAAAGGTCAAGAGTTGCCTGGCATTTTGATCAGAGAATAGATTTTTAAATCATTCCATTTACAATGTAGACAAACCCTTGCTGTTTTCACTATAAATCATGGCAATTTACAGGTATCATTAGCGCTATTCAGTTTGATGACATGACTGGTTCACATCAAGTATCTAAGTTGTGTTATTTATGTGTATGTAGGGATGTCTAATACAAGAAATTAATTTATATCTGTCTAATTTCAGAACTAGGAATCTTTTAAAACAAGTAGTGGTCTGATATCTACTCAAACTGGAGTAATGTAGCTTAATGTGTTGCAAGCAGAGGTAATATGAGGGAATCGATTCTGTGAACTATTAAACTTACCACACCTCAAAATGATGATACTTATGCATCCAATAAGCCAATCAGGGGGACTTTAAGAATATATTTTATCTTACCTCGATGTCTATTTGTTGATTTATCAAACATAAGCATGGCATCTTCAATCTGAAAAAAAGAATTCCATTCATAAAGTATCAAGTTATTAAGTCTCTACTTGACCTAATTCTTTAACAAGATAAAAAAAAGAAACAATTGAAAGATGAATAATGAGCCACTTTATTCCTTATCAACTTGCAGGAATATTTCTTTCAAAAAATGAATCTCACTTCATGGGGTTTTTGCTATCTCTTGATGTAATTGAAAATGTAAAGTTTTCCTCAGAGATGTATGCAAGTCAATTTCATTATATTTCTAAATCTGGTTTGAATTTGAATAAAACTCTAGTTATAACAAGTAAATCTGAATTATATACTCAGTAAGGTTCATAAGCTTTTCAAACTGAAGCATGAATCTTTCAAATATTCTTGCCTTTGAATAAGTGGATAAATTTCAAAACATATCTTTTCAGATACATGATTAATATAAAGTGACAACTAGCACCCCCTCCACCATGTAACAGCCCATTCAAGTGTGTAAATGATGTTTTGTTTTATTACAAAGTGTATTTAAATCTTCTATGTGTACTTGTATTTGAGGTTTTCAAATTCTTGAAGGTGTGAAATTCAGAATGATTGTTTATATTTCGTATTTCGACTTTGGCGAAAACGTATTGTAATCGTTCGGATTATTTTATTTTATTTTTTTTTTTTGTAATTCTTGGATGAGTTTGCAGACAAACTGGTAAAAGGTGCAGAAATTCTAAATCTACAGTTGATCTTAGAATGATTTCTATTATCAAATAAAACAAAACCGGAAGTTCTATCTCTGACAGGAAGTGAGAACCGGAAGTTCAGGTTTTTTTGCTTTAGCAAGTTTATTTTCAGTTCGATTTTGACAGGATTTTCAGATTTGAAAACTTCAATGTATTTGTCAACTAACAAGTATAGGTTTTATGCAATTAGGTTAAATATTTTACCCACGATTTGCAATTCAATATTCAAGGGTCATCGGCAAAAATTTCAGACCGTGATTTCTCCTTTAATATAAATGGTAAAATTTTGAAACTTTACCAGTTGATAGGCGATATGTTTATAATTTTTGAAAAAATGTGAAAAAAAAAATCCACTTCCGGTTTAGCCTCAAATGACGTAATTACGTAACTTCCGGTCTATAACTGCTAGGTGAAAAGTGAAAACTGTTTTATAAATAACTTGTCAATAGTAATTGATTTGACCTAAATAATTAGGTCGAGCTGCCATATCGGCCGCCATTTTGAATTTTCGTTACAATTCTTAAATCCGAAATTCAGACACTACTGATAGACCGATTTTGATGAAATTTAGCACATAGATACAATGGATCATTATCTACCTTTTCTTGGAGACCGATTTTCAAATTTCGTATTTTCTTTCGAATTATTTAAATTTCGATTTTTTCAAAATTAGGTCACTTTAACGGCTACGGAAGGTGTGACCCACTTAATCTATGACCTTGAAAATTAGGTCAAATAATATTCAATATATTGTCTACGAGTAGATATTTTTTTATTTGGCTTACTTAAAAAATTCATAGAGATAAGTGTACTTAAATACAGCAAAAATTGATAATTTTCATATTTTCGCCATCATTAACCGTTACGGAAGGTGTGACCTAATTATTTTATGACTTTGAAAACTAGGTCAAATGATATTCAATATATTGTCTAGATGTAGGTAATTGCAAATTTAGCCTACATAATATTTTAAGGCTCTCGAAATACGTTCATAATTGTAAGCAATTCTAGTATTTCATATTTAATTTGTGTTGTAAAGTAAGTCATCATGCCATCTGGCCTCTGGGACTTTGTGGAGAACTTGTGAAGAGTGGATTAGGCCTCTGATTATTCTTAATAACCAAACACCGATAATGTAAAGCCAAACTTTATTGACAATGAAAACAAATCCCAACTTCACTGGCCTCAAATCAAACAATATGACCTGACATTTCTGCGTTTACTGCAGAAGTTGCCATCTTGAGCTTCTTAAAGATCTGACTAAACATACCACAAGGGGGGGTCAGGATATTTCACTTGAAGTTTTCGCATCCTTCTGCTAGATTCCATTATGGGAATTACGTAGGACAATAGAATATCTTGAGAGACTTTGCCAATATTCTGACATTTCAGAAAGAGGTTTAGGAATGTCGTCCAGGTGCATTTTATCTAAGATAAATACAACCGGCTATGTTTAGTTGAGAACAATGTAGAACATGATTCTCGTACTACACTGTTTGAAGGATTTGACTTGGTTCTAAAGATGGCTAACCTTACTGTAAATGAATCAAACAGACTCAACATATTTTCAAGGGTGTTAAGAATTTAAACTTGTTTTAATTCAATCCAACTGAATCAATTCCTTGCATCTTTCAAATAGAACGTATGAAAACAGGAAGTTGAAAACGTGTATGATTATTACTTATTTCGACTTTGGCGAAAACGTATTGTAATCGTTCGGATTATTTTATTTTTTTTTTTTTTTTTTTTTTTTTTGTAATTCTTGGATGAGTTTGCAGACAAACTGGTAAAAGGTGCAGAAATTCTAAATCTACAGTTGATCTTAGAATGATTTCTATTATCAAATAAAACAAAACCGGAAGTTCTATCTCTGACAGGAAGTGAGAACCGGAAGTTCAGGTTTTTTTGCTATAGCAAGTTTATTTTCAGTTCGATTTTGACCGGATTTTCAGATTTGAAAACTTCAATGTATTTGTCAACTAACAATTATAGGTTTTATGCAATTAGGTTAAATATTTTATCCACGATTTGCAATTCAATATTCAAGGGTCATCGGCAAAAATTTCAGACCGTGATTTCTCCTTTAATATAAATGGTAAAATTTTGAAACTTTACCAGTTGATAGGCGATATGTTTATAATTTTTGAAAAAATGTGAAAAAAAAAATTCCACTTCCGGTTTAGCCTCAAATGACGTAATTACGTAACTTCCGGTCTATAACTGCTAGGTGAAAAGTGAAAACTGTTTTATAAATTACTTGTCAATAGTAATTGATTTGACCTAAATAATTAGGTCAAGCTGCCATATCGGCCGCCATTTTGAATTTTCGTTACAATTCTTAAATCCGAAATTCAGACACTACTGATAGACCGATTTTGATGAAATTTAGCACATAGATACAATGGATCATTATCTACCTTTTCTTGGAGACCGATTTTCAAATTTCGTATTTTCTTTCGAATTATTTAAATTTTGATTTTTTCAAAATTAGGTCACTTTAACGGGTACGGAAGATGTGACCCACTTAATCTATGACCTTGAAAATTAGGTCAAATAATATTCAATATATTGTCTACTAGTAGATATTTTTTAATTTGGCTTACTTAAAAAATTCATAGAGATAAGTGTACTTAAATACAGCAAAAATTGATAATTTTCATATTTTCGCCATCATTAACCGTTACGGAAGGTGTGACCTAATTATTTTATGACTTTGAAAACTAGGTCAAATGATATTCAATATATTGTCTAGATGTAGGTCATTGCAAATTTAGCCTACATAATATTTTAAGGCTCTCGAAATACGTTCATAATTGTAAGCAATTCTAGTCTCTTTATATAACTTTATCTTTCTGTTACCCTGATGTTCAGTCATATTGATAAAAACCAGAGATTTCTATCTTTCTCAGATCATTTCCTAACCAAACAACACCCGTTTCCATACAGATGTACTTAACATTTGTACTTCTGGCTACCTCCACGCCTACACTATGTTCCATAAAGAAATTCTATTAATATATTTTCAGGTTTTTGAACCAAACCAGACCTGATCACAATTGCCAAATGAGAATCTAAAAGAGAAATCCTATGTAGGATGTTTTCTTTATAGAGTTTGCATACCAAGATCTGGCTAGCAGATGAAATGCAGTTACATAAACTGATCACAAAAGAAATACTCTTTGATCGTTTATTGGCTGTGAAGATCACTTCTAAACCTAGCTCTTCCATGGCATACTTAAGATACAAGCATTCTCAAAATTAACTTTATCAACCATGTCATTCTCAAAGTCAATTTTCAAATTTGAGATATAATTGAGGAATAGGACATTGTTGTCTAAGTTTAGTATCTTTAGAATTAAGTATGAAGTTATGACAAAGAGACAGAGACCATACACTGGTAGTCGGTGAGCTCATTAACTTAGGTCAATAATCTCTTATTTTAATATTGGACTTTCAACCCTCGTCTCCAAACGGTCTCCAAACAAAATATTCTGAGCTAGATATGATAATCAAAGCATGAACAGTTTTTGTCAATTAAAGTTCTGTTTTATTTTATTAAGACAAACATGGCTGACATTTTTCTTTTCTCATAATTTATTTCTTGGCACCTTGAGATAATAACTTCTTTAACAAGAAATCATTGCAAATAACACAAACCCAATAATTCTATAACTAGTGTATTGATAAAAAATGCTGGAAAAGAATGGAGATGAAATGGTAAATATTTCGACAGCGCAATGGTGATACATCATTGTGACAACAATTTATAATGTGACAATTTAAAAGATTACATTTCCTAACAAGAATAATCAATGACAAGAGAGAATGACTGGAAACTTTAATAAATGGTTTGAATGACAATACATTTACAATCACAAATCACAAGACAAAAAATCGCTTTCGGTAAAATTGGATAGCAGATTAGTGATTGAAATAATAGCTTGAAATACAATGCCAGTTGATAAAATATTTTGAACTAAAACAAATACAATACCTGATACGAAAAAAAAATTCTAATTAAGATTAAATGAATGGATTAAAACAACGGTCTGAAGAAAAACACATAAAGAAATCACAGTTAAAAGAAATTTGAAAAGGACTGTACTCTGTTGCAGTATGAAATGCAGATTGTTTTCTGTTTTAATTGAAGAGAAGAATAAACACTGTTATTCTTTCAGTCAATTAATTACTTTAGAGAGAAAAATACTTTTGATTGTTTCATGTGCTTGATTAGCTTTCTACAAGATTTCCTACTTTCGCTTTATTGTGATACGCCACTGGCTGACAATAATGATTATAGAATACAGGTAAATTGTAGATCTATCATCATTTACCACCATCATTAATCACTTTACATTACCTGTCAATACACACATATCCTTCCACTACTATAATGGCAACAATGGCTACTCTAACGGAATTCCGTCATTTCTTAATAACAAAATTTTCACATTGTATAAAAAGCCAGCAGTAGTCAATATATTATATATTAATTGATTAAGTCAAAGTGACCAGAATAACTACTTAAAGCTTCATTATTCCTGCAGATAAATGGAAAATTAATGAATATCTTAGTGTTTCAAACAAGCAATATGTGAGCTGAAGTAAACTGCTTACTTTACTACTAATATGAAAACTGATATTGCTCAGTGATCTAGCACAGTACTTAATTGGCTAGTGCATTTATTAATACAATTAATTAATAACTATAAAAGAGTTAGATTATCATATGTGTATTCTAATAAATACTTACTATTGACACACACTTGCAATATTATCTTTGAAATGTTAAGCTTTAGGTCATGCAAATAAAAAAAAAATATAGATGTAAGAAATATAAAGTTAGCTTCAAATTAAGCATGAGCTTTCTGAAAGTGACTTAACTTTAAATAGAAATTCAGTAGTATTAAAATATTCAAGAGATTTATCTCTGATATTTTTTTTTATATTAAACTTGCATTTCATGTAAAGAAGGATACAAGAGGCCATTGTATAAAAAGAGATGAAATCTGCTGGCTGAGAAGAAAATTTGATCAGCCTGACATTGACTGACATAATACCAGTATCCATTTATAATTTACAGCACAAACCTGTTATTGTACCAAAATACAAGTATAGTCTAATCACATTGCTTACAGATATGCTGTAATTACACACTTTTTATTCCATTTCAATACTTTTTAATCTGTCATGTGTGCATCGATCAAATCATTTTTAGGGTAATTTTCAATACATCTTGATTGACATTTGGAGAAAGTCAGCCATAAATTACAGCAGAAGAGAAAAACTTGCCGTCAATCAGCGTGAATGTAATTGTTAGAAACAACATTATCGGCGGCCATGATGTAACCTACTTTAATCAGGGAAATATCGTTAAAACTTCTCATTTTCTCCACCTTATTGTTAAGTAAGCAGAAATTGATCGAATTACCAAGGAGAATTGGCAAGGAATAATACCACCACAAGAAATTAGATTTTCTGCTCTTATTCAACCTTCTTTTAACAATATTTCTAGAATTTAACCTCCTACAAATCAGTTTTCATCCCATCAAATCATCAACAGACTATGTTTTTTCCTAACTTTATATTTCTGAATTGATTATATTTATGAGCATATTTTTGTCCATAAATCACATCTACCCAGGTTGTTTATTTAGAAAGAAAATGTCTGTATAACCATGTTTAGCCATAATTTAATATGCTTCAATTTGCGCTTTTAATCGTTGATATTTGAGATTTCTTAAATTCCAGGAAAGTCCTTGTGAACAATAAACCATGTTTAGCAATACATAGCAGTCGGCATATTTGGCCAAATCATTTATCACAACTTACTGTGGGGCTATATCAAGTAGGTCTAATACTAAGACTGGCTTGCATAAAAGAGAAATTTGGCAAACAATGGAATCTAGATTAGATTGGAATAAAAATAAGATTTGTATTTGTAATGATCTCATAAATAAGCATGGTCAACAGAAAGCAGTAGTCTAATGACAAGCTTAAATGTAAAGCTTAAATAAGGCAGGAGAAGATGGTTGATGACATTATGCAGATACCACTTTCATTATCTGAAAAGGTCACTCCGCTAACCTTCTAACTGATCGTCTTAATAGCACAAAAGTGTTTCCTAGTTCGCTGTCAATTATCTAAAGTGGAGAATGACAGTCTAAACAAGGCATATTTTCTCTAGTAATATTATATTTATAACTACTCTAAACCGAGAGTGACAGTCTTCTACTAACATCCAGTCCACCGAGACTTGTTTAATGCGTGAAGCAGCTACACTGATATCGTGAAAAACATTGCAATCCAGACCTATTGTTTAATATAAAGTTACATTTGTCAACAGTTGTCAAGTCCCAGGAGATTTCTGGCGATATAACTATATAATCCAATCTATGGCAACTTAACGACAATGAGATTTTATTTTTCTCACTTCCAATTTATCGAGAGACGATGGAAATCTTGTTGATGATGATAAAAACCAGAGTCATGTCAAAGCAATTATTGAAGGCATTAAAGGGTACAATAGGTAGGCTAGCATGTGACATTTACAGACAATGTTGATATATGGACCAGCTGTACTTATCTGCACTTAATTTGCAAAGATTCAAAACAGGGTAGAAAGCCTCCTTGGACACATGATACCACTCTGATTGAAAACCACAAATTCTCAACCCCCTAGACTCTAAATTAAAGGAAGTATCATCTAATTCTAAGGGAACATTTTTGATCAGTTGCATCAATGGTATTAAAAGAAATTTGACATTTCTATGCCATGCCAAGAAACTGTAACACATTAGTCCATATTATTCAAAATCTTCAAAGTAATTAGCTATTTTTATTTCTGTACCCAATTAAATTACAACAATTCAGTAGACTAGAATAACAAAACACATATTTCAACAGGAAGTTAGGAGATTGTGATAATTTCCATGCAGGAGATTGTCAATTTCCCACTTTATTTTATATTAGCTACATGTTGAACATGCAGTCGGCTATTGGAATGTCTGTCTCTAGTAAAGCAAAATTTAATTCAACCCATGTGTTGCATTACATTATTTTTATATCCTAAAGATTTCTCAATCTTGTGATGATTTAGTTTAAACTTTCAAATTTGTGTTATGTCTGATATCTTAATCTGATACATAATGCAAATTCAAAACAACTTAAATTTCATATTTTTATATGGGCCGTGTGACATCTCCAAAAAATAATTTCAAAATGAAAATATTGAGCAATATTACTTATTATATTTCTAAACAATTTAACTTGACAATTCTTATTGCATAATCGCAAAAAGATGTCTTACAGTCAGACAGTCTCCTACATTGTTACATGTTAATATTCCTTTAACCTTTTCCCCTGATATTATTATCCCAACATTACCCAAACTCTCACAAATTAATATGACATAAGATGTTATGATATTTGAATAGAATGTCACGTTAAGACAAATCCTATTAATAACTCGCAATGTTTTTCCTGAAATTGATCGCATCTACTTAAATCGTGATTGCCAAGCTGTGCACTGAAAACATGTAGTGTTTTATCCCTAGATCAATACTGGAGTAGAGTATGTCAATTCCAACACTGCAACCATCTCTTTTATCTTCACTCTAGACAAAAAACTTGTTTCAAGCCAGCTAAAAGGAGCGATTTTCTTAAACAAGCACAAATCAACATCCAATCATCTGGTAAACTTAATTTTTTTTAATCTAAACACAACTCAAAT
Source organism: Nipponacmea schrenckii (assembly GCA_030562195.1). Taxonomy (NCBI): domain Eukaryota; kingdom Metazoa; phylum Mollusca; class Gastropoda; family Lottiidae; genus Nipponacmea; species Nipponacmea schrenckii. The sequence goes on from CM060201.1 coordinate 13,819,228, forward strand.
GACTGAAAATATCTTCAAATTAAAGCAAACTTCAAACTTTTCTAGGATGATTCGTCATGAAGAATTATTCAGCCAAGCATGTCAAACACGGAAAGCACATTCTACATAAATATTTCAAATGACGATGCTTAAACCAGATGTCTAATTGAACTAAAAAACATTGCATTTTTAAAAAGAAATTTAAGTGTCAGAGTATATATAGACTACATAACAGTCTCACATATCGTGCATACATGCAACAACTTGATTATAGCAAAATTAAAACAGTAAATCTAAAACACTTGACCTAATTTCCATATAGTTCAACTAATTATTACAGTTAATCAACACCAGAAAATAAAGCGAAAGTAGAAAAAAAATCACTGAGTCATCGAATGCTGACAAAAGTGTATAATTAAGTTTAAGGACAAAAAAAAATTATGGACAGATTGATTTGAAGTTAGCTATTATTATTCTTCAATCTAAAATTGATTTTTCCCAACAAAACCACCACAATACACATTGACAAATGACTTTTTAATGAATTTTCTATCTTTTTAATCAAGGCATGATAATCTTTCTGATCACTGGCATGAAACAAAAATAATTTTTCATGATACAATCTTATGACAACTTAATCAAATATAATGAAACATCAAATTAATTATAATCTTTGTATGATAAATATCTTAATCTATAAATCTAAAAATAAATGCAAGTTCAGATTTTTTTTTGCCTAAAATTAGATTTGTGCTGTTGAAAATAATTTCTGAAATGCTTCAAGGTTCATTGATGTTTTTCTGAGCGTTATTTTCTCTAATAAATATTTTTCATCTTATGTTATTTGTAGTAGATTTTAAATTTGTTTTGTATGAGACTAAAATTAAGAGCTACATTCTGTACGTTTTTAGTCAATAATGTGTTATTTTGTTTGTCTTATGTTGTTTATGAAATAATACAGAAGTCATAGTTATTGGGAAATTTGCACCATTCACTTTCATCCATTGCTACCAATGAACATTGACAGTCTAATTGCTTTCAATAAAAACCTAATAAATGTTCATTAAGCAGTTTAACTTTTGTGGTCAGTAGCCACTTTAACTAGTCACTTCTTTAATAACTTCTTATTAATAGAAAATCCTACTATTTCCATTTCCATGGCAACCATTTTATTTCTAAAAGAACTTGCTTGATAGAGCAATTTCTATAATTGATAAATTATTGCCAAATAAGAGCAATTGACGATATTTGAAAATCCTCATGCAGTTATAACATCATTGAAGAAGTTGACATGCGAACAGAATTGATATCAAAACATTTTGAGAAAAAATTTATCAAATGAAGCAACACCAACTACTTTTTATCAGCAGAAATCTGGAAGGTAGATTTTTCAAATGATAGATTTCAAATTGTCATCATTGGCACTCAAACAGAAAAATGTTTTTAATCCAGTTTGTATCTTTAAGAAAGAGCTGTAACGTAGGCAGAAGATTTTATTAGTTTCCTTTTATCAAAGTTTCTAGTTATTATATTTCTTTATTATCCTTTGACATTCACAACTTTTTCTAATAAGACGCAAAGTTTTTCATATTTTTAATATCTTTTCTTATATTGAGAATTTTATGCTTAAATGCTTTCATATCAGTGATCTAATAATGGTGAGCAACCAGTCTATATGCCACTATATCATATTAATCTTCATACACTGAAGATTGACAATAACCTAATAATGAAATTGGCATACATTTTTAAATTGAAACATGGCAGTGTTTCAACATGAGAGAGGACCTACATACACACATATCCTCCAGAACAATAGTTTGTAATTTAAACCAATATGGCAAATGAATACATGAGCAGATTTGAGTGAATGAAAGGTTTGAATGAAAAGAAGAGAAATTCTGCCAGCTATTGTTATTCCTAGAGTTCTATTGAAGGACACAATAACTCGGATAAAAGGATTAATTACGCACGATAGTGTTTGAATCGACACAAGAAGTAGGCCTTGTCATCCTCTCTCTCTGCCATAAAGACAGTCTGAATAGAAACAAAATTGAAGAAAACAAGGAATAAATTGCTGGAGGAGAGCAGATTGGCATGAATCTCATTCAAACACAACATGATTTATTGTCAAAGAAAAATGGTTTGAATAATTTGTGAAGATATTCTAATATTCTGCGACCTGACAAACAATGTCATTGACATTAAGTAGCTAGAAAATGGGAGATAAAAGCATCTTCTTGGGAAAACATTAGCACAGAAACATCTGGTTTTATCCCAACTAGTTAGAAATTGTAAAGAAAAATGGAAAAGGATCTCTTAAATCATCTATGAGGTCATTTAAACCATCTTGAGAATATGTTGAACTTGTAAAACATCATTACTATCTAGTACTTGGTAAGTTAGTAAATTCTTATAATTCCTTACTAAGAGGAACAATTATTATTCCAAAGAAATATAGACTGTTTTATGATTATTGAGTGAAGTAGAATCTTTGTCAGCTTCAAGGATGCAGCAATTTATTTTCTGTACTTCTCATGTTCTTGCCAATTTCAACAAGTCCATAGCTGTATGACAATGACAAGATAGGTTTTTTACAACCACAACCTAATATCAATAACAAGAGGTGTTTGTTCATTCATTCATCCACTGATTCATTCATTTATTCATTCCTTCACTGATTCAGCTTTTTGAGTTTTGAATAATTCATTTCACATTTTCTATCATTTATTCACTCATTCATTCCATGTCCATAGAAAAGTTATTCCAAGTATCATGTACACAAGCTATATATTATGTGGTATTTTCATGAGTAATTGAAAGAGGAGAACTGAGGGGTTGTGTGTAATATTTCTGGTTTCCTGTAGTGTTAGGCTGACAGCCCGACTGACAAATGGCCTGAACAGATGAAACTTAACTTGTTGTGGATATCTGATACAACTGAAGTAAATGTCTGAGGCCAGGTTATAAATATTAGCTATAAATATTCCATACATGAGTAACACTCTAGAAAACTAGAGCACTCAGTGAACTTGATTCTTACAAATTGTTTTTAAATTTATATCATTTTCTAATTTTGGTTGTATTTGGATATTGTTTGGATACAAATATAGTTCCATGATCATTCTACTAAAATATTACTTTTACCAATATCCAAATCCTACAGAAGAAATAATGTATTTATGCACTTTATTTAGTAAATAACAATAAATAGGGCAGCAGAAGTAAATGAATGAACAATTATGTTGACATTTGGAAAAGTATTTAAGAGGCAATACCCTGTTAGAGAATGAGTGCACAGGGGATACAGATTGTGTTTAATTTGAATTAAAAACTCATGTTAATGTAATAACCATGCAGTTTAAATTTGGAGCTTATTTTCACACAACACATCAATAACAACATAGCAAAAGATGAGATCGCGCTAGTGCTTTTAATTATTGTTTGATCCTTTGATTTCTGTGCAGAAATTTTGAAAAAAAAATACAATTTGAATTTACCCTTTACATGCTGGATGAAACAATTGTTACACTCATTGTTCTAAACTCAATATTTTTTAGATCAGGAGGAGAAAAATTGACTTTCACTCTCGGAATCAGAAAACTTTCTGGCTTTGATTGGATTCAAATCTGGAATAGTCTATCAGAGCTTTGAGCACAGAATAATGTCTTAACTTCATTACTGAATATATAAACCTACAGTACTTTTGATTTTAATTAATTTTCAAGAATCAGTAAATTTCATCCCAGAAGTAAATATTTTGAACTGTCAGTTTTAACTTGATGGTAATAGATGGAGATACATCTGACTTCACTTTGACTTCATTCCCTAATCTATCTTAACTTCAGATTTCATTATGATAAAATTTAACTGTCCAGTTAGCAGTTCCATCAACTAGATCTCAAGGGAGAGGGTCAGAAATTGAAACTGTTGGTCAGTTGCCTGCCTGTCTTCAGTTGGTGATAAGAATCCATTGTGAAGGAATGGGTCATTAATCACCATTGACTGCTGGTATACATAAGTGATAAGATAGGACTTGTCAAGATCAGATGGAAGACTATTCCTACAACACCTGGTACCACTCTCTGATGTAAAGTATCTATTATATTTTAAGCACCAGTCAATTTGAAATATATCATTTTAGAGAAATTGCACAGCTAATGCTTATTATATAGAAGTTAGTTTCCCTTTTAGAGAGATGAAGAAACTAGTTTGTACAGCCAATGTTAATTTTGGTAAATGTCATTGAAACACTAATTATTTAAATACATTTAAACCCCTGAAGTTACTTTAAAAGCAGAATCTCTTTTGCCAGAAAATTTGATGTTGACTTCAAAAAAGATCTCAATTATAAAAAAAGATAATTTTTCAGCATTCTATTAGTATTCTATATAGATATCAACATAATGTGACAATCTAATGTAGGGTAATATAGTTGGTAATTACCAGTAAAAAGGGAGTGTCCCTATCTGTCCAAATAATATGTTAGGATTAAATGAGAAATTGGAGTATATATCCAGTTTAATTTCTTAATCTCACATCTCAGGGCAGTATATTAACTTCTGTCACAAATAAAGATATCATCTCCCAATAAATACCATTGTTGTACTCTAGATTTGATTCTAATCCCAACTTTAACCTTTCCATGCCAATAAATAGTCTAATATCAGCTGCTGATTGAACTTTGACCCTTAACAACTGACCCAATGAATCTTGTAAACCATCAAAGACTGACACAAGTGACAGATGTAACCAGCAGACCAGTGTCAATCTAATTTGAATTGGGAAGTCCGTTCATGAGCAATGCCAGATTGGCAAAATTTGAGGTAATATCCATAGCAGGAGGGCCCAATACTCTATCAAGCAGATAAAAGTAATAAACCCAGTTCATGAGGCCTTTTTTTCCTTTTAAACCAGCAATTGAACTTTTCAGCTGAACACAGAAAAACAAGGAACCAACCAGCTTCTTTCTGATGGCAGATTAAAGTAAATCTTGTTTCTTCCTTTTTGATAGATCTTGTTTAGAAAGATGGCTAAATTCAACAAGAACTTGACATTTGAAAAACACGATTAATCTAAAATTGAAGATCTAATGCATTCCAAAATTCAGCTTTAATTCAAAATAAATATGATTAGATGAAATGAGAGTGAAAATCATGTGTTTAGATAGGGTGGATACCATTTCATCACATTTTTATTGGCATAGTGACGGTTTTATCAAACTTAATAATCGCCAAGAATTGTGTTTGTTAAGGCTTAAACGTTCTAGCTGATAATTAGAACATTGGACAACATCGTTCTGGGGGCATCTGCCAAAATCAGCAAATTACTGGGCTAAATATATATTCTCTAGACAATATTTTTAATCTATTGCGTTTCTGAAAATGTCAAAAAGATGGGATGAAAAATGAGATGTTTTTAGTTAGCTGGTAAATTTTGAGGTGGTACCTAAAATTAGATGCACAATGTTATGTAATATGTACAGTTAATATGTTAAATCATTGCCAATATTCTATGGGGCATTATGCCTATAACGGTATAATTTGCTCTCACCAGCTACATTAGTCATTTGAGGCTCCAGCCAGACAAGACTGGTGAATAGAATGCAGGTGACCTTCCTTCATAAATTTTCTATTAGCTTTTGATTAACATACAGACTCTCTCTTCAACATAGAATCAATATAAAATAGCAGGATATGATATTTATAACAATGCATATGTTACAACTGGTCCAATATCCAATTATGTTAGTAATCTATTATTTTTATATAATAAAAATAAAACCACCCTTTTACAGCTGACTCAATATATTCCCATTGATTCTAAAGATAGAAACATTTCTTTTATTGTTATAGAGACTTCCTTTTATATTTTTCAACTGAATAAACCCTGGAAGTTGAAACATCAGTTTAGTTGAAATTTAAAATTCACAATCTGATCACCTAGACTAACAATAGGAAAATTGGTAACAAGCATATTTCAAAGAGGGTATCCAAAAGTTTTCTAAAATGTTCCAAAAAATAACATATGAAAGGCAGACCAAACACAAACTTCTACTTAGCCAGAGAAATTTATGAGAATCTTCATTCTTAAACACAAAAATAAACACCACTAGATGTAGGATTTATGAGCGATAAGTTTGTATTTAGAACTAATGAAGAAAAAGGTAGAAAAGATAAGTTGAAAGATAATGAAAATGTTGATTTGGTACAAAAATAAACGTGTTAAGGGAAGATTTGTGAGATAAAAGCAAAAATTTAAATCATTTATTTTCAAATCTTTTCTTGAATGACTCAACAATTCTGAAGATTTATCACAACACAGAATTCACTTATCACATAGAGTGTTTTTAATTTTTAAATCTTCTAAAATTCAAGCTTATGTCTTGACATTGTTGTTAATAATAATGAAAAAACTATTACTGGAGAAAGAGCAAGTAAAGTTCCACAGATTCTTGACACTAGTAATGCCAATGAAAATATCTTTTGATTATCTTATATAGCATGAGCACTGCTGATAGACAGAAGGGCTGGTCAAGGCATTATGCCATGTTGCTAAATATTTAGATATTTAGCCATACACAATATCCATTGATTCTTTCTTTCTATGACAGAGTGCCACATCCATTTTCAGATTAATGTCTTCAATAAACTTTATCATATCACATGAATTACATCATGTATATAAGCCATAAAATATGTTTTTATAACCTAGAAACTAGTAAATCAAGACCTAGCTATCAAACTTCTGTAAAAAAGGTCACAAGTTTCTGCCCCAGTGAACACAACATCAAAGACAATATGAATGATGAAAGAAGGTGATATTTCACTCCTATTTATCACTTTGAGAAATCTTTGATGTCATCAACCAATATGTACAGTTAATAGCTGACTTCTTTAGCCTGATCTGGATTATTGTAGTAATCTTTACGTATCATGGCTTTTGTACAACATAATTTTATCAGGCTTATTGTACAACATGATAATTTTATCAGGCTTATTCTACACTATGATAATTTTATCAGGCTTACTGTACAACATGATAATTTTATCAGGCTTATTGTACAACATATTTATATAATATAGCTTTTGGAACAGGTCATTTATTTCTTCTTCAACTATTTTACTCAATCCAGCTTATGGTACAAAACAAATAAATTCTATGTTTTTTTAAAGTAGATGAAACATTTTAAATGAAATTGTGAGTCAAAATCAGATATTTCTTCTTAAAGAAACAATTCTTAACACATTCTTAAATTATATTTCAATGAATGTTCTCAATTATTCTGTTTCATATAGGTATGAATTGTTTCTACAAAAAAATATGTTAAAAATAAACAGAATTATAATTGCCTTTTATCAGGCAGGTTGGCAGTACAGTATTATAATTGCCTTTTATCAGGCAGGTTGGCAGTGAGGGTCTGCCATTTTTGTTAGCATCATACAATGATTATTTTGTCTTGAAACTACAAGGGAGTAGCTGATTTCCTTGAGTCCTGACTTTGTTGCCTGACCAATCATACACATCATACTGAAATCATTTGAAGTAATTCAATATCTCTGCTTAGCTAAAAACATATTTCACTTTCTAGATTTTCCCAAATGATTTCATTTCGTAGCATATTATCAGTTGTTCATTAAAAAAAATGGCATATTTTATAAATAAATAGAGAAGATGATACAGCTTGTTCCTTTTTCTTGTTTATTTATTTTAATGTAATTCTGAAGATAGAATGTAACATTTCTATTAAAGAAATGTCAAAATTTCTTCCTTGATTCAGTTACATTTTAGCATTTTTTGAAGTTGTAATTTTATCAATAATATACGGAGAAGAAATTCTAGAAGGATTAAAGGTGTATCATTAGACAGATATCCCCTAGCTTATTTACTGAAAACTAATTTGGAGGAGATAAAAAAGGTATTGTGGAGGCATCATTTGTTAATACTGGTTGGTAAGCTGTCTCATAGCAGCTCTAATGAGCGACTTAACCAATACTAAGCAGTTTACACTAAGTATCTAAACGCTTACAAAGTTCTTTATTGCCTTTACTAATAATTTAAGAGGGTGGAGCAGTTTAACCATCTAATTATTGTTCATACGACACCCTATAACTAGTTTCTAATTATAGTAACACAAGTTTGTGTGGTTATTTTCTGAACCAATCAATATAGATTTGACAAATTAGATTACAAGCAATCAAAATATGACATGCAATGTGTTAGAGAAGAATTGAAGCATGATAAACGACTATAGTCTTAATTACATTTCTTACTTTCACTTTAGTTTTTTCTACTTTCAGTTTAGTTTTTTATCATGATCAACTCTGGGATTAATAACATCATTTTCCTTTTAAACTAGTGGATATGATAGCTTAAACTTTCTCTGATTTATAGTCATTGATTTCTGTATTATGATCTGAATTTTAAAAGGTTTTCGGAAATGGCGTTATTAAGAGCAGAGGGAAAAGAGTGCAGAGTGTATTCTGGTTCCATTAATATCTACTGAGCGTGAAGTTTAGTTTCTAATTATTCATTTGGGTTTTGGCAGTAATCAAACAGAAGAGTAAAAAGCTAGAAAGATATTAAGTTGCGCTACAGAAAACCCATTAACTATTTATTTTTTTAAAACTGTTTTCTTTATTGATCATAATGGACATATTTAATGCAATTTTCTAACTGCACACAACAAATACTTGTTACGTTATGCTTAATTTAAGGTTAACATCTTTGAGAACTTTTTTCACTTCCAAGCTTCCTACTTCATTAATTCAAACTGTCATCTTGGGAGGGCTAAACACCAAAGTTCAAAATTCAATTTCCATGCTTGTTAATAATATTCTCAACATTACTTCCATCAATTTATTGTTTAGCTGCAACTGGATTTCTACACATATCATCATAATATTCCTTTGTGTTGCTGGCCAAGTTGGCCACAATGGCATTATAACACAAATACTTCAAAACTTCAGCAATCCAAAACAGCGTAAAAAAAAAAAAAATTGCACATTTGGTCAGCATTGTATTAAAAGAAATCTATATAGCAATCTTAATCAAAGATATTTTAGGTCTTGCACTTTTCTCATTGTTACAAAACCTGTCCCACACAGGGTTTCAGTCTCTTGTTACATCCACAAGACTGGATAGGCCTACTGTTATTTCCCATATACAAATTTTGTTGTTATCTTCTCGAATGAGTAAGCATATATCTAACAATGAAAATATCATTCTGTTTATTTGAACTGCAGCTGAGTGATAAATTTAAAATTCCAATTTAAATATATTGCGACCTTGGTTCAAACTCTTTCAGGAATTCTTAAACAATCTAATTAATGTAATCAAATTAGAACCATTTTCGTTCCTGGTAAAAATTAGCATTTAAACAACCTTGATGTTTGATTATCCAGTCTTTCACTTTTCTCCTCCTACACTGCTTCACAAATTAATCACATCTTCTGCTACAGACTCCATCATCCAGTCATTTTAATCAATTTCTTGAAGGAAACTGTCAAACTTTGTTCCAATATTTGCCATTCTAAGACATGGCAGTAGACTAGTGGTTATTTAGCAGAAACCAGGAATCTCCAAGCTTGAGTGATTTCCTGATACCAGAAGATTATTGAATAATTTCAATATCAGACTGTTTTGTAAATGTTCGGTCATAAGAAAAGAATTTAGATTGATCTCAATCAATATCAACTGCTAAATACTTCAGGACCAATATATCAATTAATAAAAAAAAATGCTATCAGATATTAGTACAATTGAGCACAATGAACACAATTCAGTTTTTATATCTCCTAGTGCAGTTCAAATATTTAAAGCTTGTTTAAAAAGCATAAGTGCTTTTGTTCTCAGAAAAATTTACATTTTATCTAAGAATCGGTGTTTAGGGTATACATTTGAACCTTCAATAACTTTAAGAAACATAAAAAATCTGAATTCAGAAGCTATAGCAACAAGTTCTCAGTCATGTGTAGTAAATAATACAGACTGATGTATTCTTATGTATTATAGTTCAGTTACTAATACAAATGGAGTCATTCTCATACCTAATGATGCATTATACCATCTAAACTGCACCTTTTTCTGAAATCCAACCAACTTACCGCACATCACCTATTGTATTAAAGTAAACACATAAACTATTTCATTGATTGTTGTTATTGTGTATATTGTCAATGAATCGTGAATAAAACAAGGTATGATCAGTATTTGTCTAGTCATAAATACTGCTAGTATCTTTTCTATACATCTTAATATATATAACAGCCAGTCCTCTAATAGATTCTTACATGCTTCATTACAACATGTACCTTAACTGTTTCTTACAGACAAAAGATAAGCTGTAGGTGCAACAAAAATAATGATATGTAGGCTTCTCGTCTCAACTTTTATGCAAATGAAATGGCACATTACATTCTATTTTTCTGGGCCAATGGAGACAAGCAATGTCATGTTGTTATAAAAGAGAGAAATTTAACATAGTGGCGGCATCAGCCAACTCTTTTTTCTTTGGAACAATACAAATTCATGTTAATCGAACTAAAAATATTCTACAATATCTGTTGCAACTATAAGCTTATAGTAGTGCCATCTCACAGCAGACAGTGCCTTCAAGAGCTGGTCAGCTGTCAGCTTTCAGCAATTCCACCAATCTTTCAAAAGGACTTATAGGTTAGAAATAACTACTTCAGTTTATTCCATCTAGCAGTCGTTTACTGAATAATTGTTAATCCAGTAATTGATACTGACCACTCAATAAACTGACCATTAGAAAAACTGTGAAGTTTCTGAACAGTGTGTGAAGATGGCCATTTGCTGCCAAAAAATCAAATACTTTGACACATTTATGATAAAGGTGGTTTAGATAAGACTCTTGTGAAGAGATCTCAATCAAGGTTGAGAATCGATTACACAGGTGCAAATGTCATTTATACCAGTTATTGCCCTTAATTAGCTCTTCACTCAAGAGGAAAGAAGTACTTGTTGAGGTCATGACCTGTGGATGAAGAATTGAAGCAAGTAATTTGATTGGATGAAGTAATTGATGTTTGGCAAAAGATAAGTGAGAAATCGAATGTCAAACTACACAATTTACAATCTGCAGCAAAAATATTCTGATAGAGTGGCTTTTCATGTCATGAGATAGTGACATTTGTAAACAAACTTGAGTTCCCATTCTAAACATGTTGAAGAATGTATAATTGGAATGCCATATCAGAATGCTTAATGATTCCAAGTAATTGCTACTTTAGAAAAAATATCATGAAAATAGCACAAGTGATAATCAATAAAGTGCAAGGTGCAGAGACAAAATTATGATGAAGCACATAATTAAAGTTCAAGCAAGTTGGTCAGACACTAAACTGATAACACATTAAATTTGATTGAGAAACTTTGATTTCAAAAAGCAAATTCTAACGTGAAAGTATGTCTGCCATAACAGTTGAAGACTTGGACATGGATGTTAATTTCTGCAAATTTCTTTCTGTGACATCAGTAAAAAAAGATCTGGTACATGTTCATTAATTGGAACACATGTCAAGGATTGAATAAAGGACTTATGTATTTGTTTTATACTATTTTACAAAATAATGCAACAATTTCAACGTAGAAGATCTTATATTAGTTGTCATCTACAACAATTTCCCACCTGGATGATATTTATGTTCAAGATAGAACATTAGAAACCATTTGATATTAAATCATTACTCCGGTAATAAAAATTACAATTAAAGCATAATAAAAATTACAATAATTCCCTGAGTAATAAATCTATTGATTAGTGCTAGACGTTTTTTTACTCTGAAATGACAGACGTCAAACTATGTTAAATTCAGTATTTATAACGTACAATCAATATCCAATCATGATATATTTCTGGTAATGGAAGTCAGCCGAGATTTATGAAAATTTCCAATCTTTTGACCGTGGTAAAATTAATCTGGATATTGGTGTGTAGTAGGTTATCAATATTACAGTCCAGAACGTAAAGTACCCCTAAATGAACATGATTATTCTGCTAGAGAGTTCATGAGGTCATATCTCCTTCTATATTAACATTGAAAATGATTAGAAATTGTTTTTATCATAGCTGTCAATCGGTATCATAAATTACCTCCCATTTCATTAAATTCTTCCAGATTAGGTGAGCAGATCTGACCTTGGAAATGACCTTGGCGAGTCAATCATGATATAAATGGAGGAAGAAATCTTCATATTGACAGCTTCTATTTATAGTAACAGACGATAAAACTTGCTGTGATTTGAGTTTGTGGTTTGTTCAGTTTTATCAGTTCAGTGTTTTACTATCCCACTAGTAGATTACAAATATTAACTTTTACTAGTAACCAAGAGATTTGTTAGATTTGTTTATTGGAGAGTCAAGATTTAAAGGTCATATTTGGGGTCATCTATTGATTTGGATGCTTACATTTTCTTTCCCAATTAATGAAAAGTTCATTTCCTTGCAAAAGTGTCAAGCCGTAATTTTATCCAGATCTGAAAATCAGTTTTTCTTATTTTTACTGGTATGGATACCATATCAAAGATTCTCAACAACTATGCAACAGTGTAAACAACCAGCTATTTCAATTCTTATACTTAATTTAAAGTCAAGTTGCAATTTGACAATCAGCCTAAAGCAATTCCATTACCAGTCTTCTAAATTACCATTTACAGCACCAATATTACATATCTTGATTCCATTTAGCTTTTAGATAGGGTCGACAAGGTCATAGGTCAAATACTTTAATCACTTAAAATGTTTTCTTTAACAACAGGGTGAAGCATGGGCAATTTAAAAGATGGTGGTGTAAGTAATGAGGTTTGGTTTGATTGGCATGATTAGAGATCTATCAATATTATTCTTTCCTTAATTGCTCTATTAAGATATTCTCAATCAGAGTTTCTAGACTTACAAGGAACATGTTACTAGTAATTTTGCTCTCCTTTAGACCTCAATAGCCAGTAATACCAACAAACTTGTTTTTAATTTTTTTCCATCAACATGAAGTCCTTTGAATAATGAACAACTCTTATGTGTCCTCTTTTGTGATATATTGGACTATTTAACTTTCCTGTGTGCAATAAGGCCAAATCTCCAGGACACTGCTATTTTGTTTTAAAGTATCTTAATGCTTAGAACCATCCAAATGAATATATTTTAGTATCAGTCCCTAATGTAAATGCCCTCACAAATAAATAATGCAGCTAGTATCAATTAAGATATTAATCTAAACCAATGCATTGAAAACAAGAAGAAAGGGATATTAACCTTTTTGCTCTGTTTCCATGCCATGACTGACAACACAATAAATAAATGCTAAAATTTGTTCTGATCTTCCATCCTTTAAAATCATTAGGATCTAAGTAAAAATCTCAGTGCCAAAAAATATGGAATCAATGTATATTATTGATGATTATTCCTTCAAATACTCTATATATGTCATTAAATATATACTAGATATATCATTAGAGACAAATAATCTTTCATACACCCAGACTAAACTTGGTTTATATTTTATAATACATGACCTCATTGATGGTGCCTCTGATTTATAATTTTTTCCTAGCACCAGCTGAAAGATTGATCAGCTATCAGAAGTCTGTTGTCAGGTCATTGTCTAATAATATGTTTTCAATGTCATGCAACAAATAACCTTGATTTTTGTAAGTAATTAAGCATTTTTTATTTAAGAAATATTGACAAATACAATCAGAGAGTGATAGAAAGTAATAAAGGGATTTTTTGAGAATTTGTCTTGTCTTGCCCCTGCCTAGAAAAGACTGTCCAAGGCAGTTACAATTTGTCTTGTCTTTATTGCCAATTGCACAGCTACAATGAAATGACTTGTTCCTATGATTTGTTTTGATTTCATAAATAACCATAGCCATAAACACAGTGAGAATAAATTCTGATCGAAATTAAAACCAGCTCCCAATACACTTGGCTTGGAGAAGAGAAAGCGTGCCATTACATGAGTAAATTCAATCTAAAGCATTAGATTCCCACTAGTAGTCTTCCAATGTATTTTGACAATTTCATTTGAGCTGGATCAATACTATATATATTAGTTAATCTCAACTCTGGATGTTTTGTTCTTTTTACAGCCAGTAAGAAAATACCAATAATTTTAACTTAAAAACTGCTACTTCAACAAAGAAAATTTCAGAGCTTAAAGTGGCTTATCATCTACAGACTAGATCTGTCATATAATATTTATTATCTCATACTCTCTAACTTTAATAGAATCTTACCCAAAACTTTTTGAATTTCATGACCATAACAAAGAAAGAAAGATCCAAACAAAATCAATCAGGTTTTCGAAAAAATCCTTTCATTACGCTTGTCCCTGAATACCCTTTTGTTCATCTCTCTCTGATTACAGGTGCTCCTGGGTCAAGTCTCTTTCTCAGATTTTAAGTACAGGAATGTACAGGAATAATTGGAAAAAATTAATTTTAAGACTGTAAAGCTGAAAATCTTGCATATAATTTTAACCTATTTAACAAAGATTTCATGAAGAAAATTTATAGTAAGAAAAGAGTTCTTCGCCTTCAAAGACAATTAATGATTCATTTTCCTTTTTTTTAAAAGAAGTGAATCATAACCCCCTTAAAACAAACTGTGACACTAGGTTAAGATCTTAATTGAAACAGTAGCTAATTTACATACTAAGTCTTTAATAAGCCTTGGGTGGAGCTGTTATTCACTTATTACACCCTTTCAACTTCAGTCTATCAAAGCTACTATGCAGAATAGTATTATCCTTTATGCCTGGGAAAATATCTTTTATCTCTCACTCACCCTTATTAATCTGCATTCTCATAAACCTTAGTAGGGCCTACATATTCACACAAAACCTTCATATGTATTCACACCATAGAAAGTTTTCATAACTTATATCAATATACACCTTGATATATTATATAGGTTTTATGTCCATGAATACTATAAGTTGACCAGGTGGAGTTTTTAACATTGAATTCTATGTCCTAATTGTAAGATTTATTATTAAGTAGGTCACTTTTTCATTATTTTGTGGAAGATGTTTCAGACTGGTAAGTACTGATAGTGGCCTCAAACCGGAATTGGGAAATATTTTAAACAAATAATCAACTGGCAGACTAAGGTCCTTTTCTAGATCTTTCTTGGGATTGGTTTTGCCAACAAATCTTAACCAAGTGGCATTTTAGCCTTCACCATTCTATGAACTCTATATACTTAGATCCTCTGTTAAGATTAAGTAATTATATAAGTAATGAATCTCAATCAATAATTTGTGATTTTTCTGAGTGGCTTGTAAACATAGGTAAGTAAAATCTATATTGTATAAACTATTGCACGCTCTCTGCACTATGTGAACCAATAGAGTTTTATATTAGAATTTAAATGATTTCCTTTTATCTTAACTTATAACATTGACTGATTTAAAACAATATTTTATCAAACAAGCTATAAGTAAAAATATAAGTAGCCTACATTTTATATGTTGACTGTAGGCTTTTATTTTGGCAGAATTGTTTTCCATTTCTTTGCTTCAATTTGGATTATTATGAAGCAGAAAGTGCATAAAAAACATAACACACAAAATATATATTATGGTATAGGTTCAAGTTGTTGAAAAGCCTTTCAAGCCAGTATTGTCTTTTGCTTGATCAAGAGATTATGATTTTGTTGCCGTATCAACCAAATTGAAATATGGTTTTTTATAACCCTGAAGATGTGGACCACCCTCTCTATTATTCTGAATAGACAGAGCCAGGGCTTATTTTTGTCACAAAGCTCCAAGGACATCTCTAATAATGATCATTAATCTTATCTTTGAACATGATCATCATGTTGAAACATTATGTAATATATACAATGTAAAAACCAGATTTGGATTCTTAATGGGTGTAAATGTTTATTTTGTATTCTAGTTGATGTATGTGATGTATGGAAATGTCATAGAGGCAAACTATTGATTTATAAACCAGTATGTAATTATATTATAAACAAACAATTATAACCATGGATTAATTAGAAATTCTGCCTCCAGCTAATTCCTGCATATTTCATTTCATGTGCATAGAAATCTGTATGATAGATTGATGTTTTATGGCACTGATGATAAAGCCTTTGATATATTAAACAACATTATCAGATATACAGACTCTCTGCACTGGTTGACACACCCAGGTGCAGAGTGGTCCACAAAATATGCCCAAATTTGGAGATCTGAATTTGTTGGTTACTTTTATAACCCGATTTGGTCATTTTTGAGGATAGATGTTGCTGATGAATATACTTTCCTATCTAGCTAAATTGGACAAAATATAGTGTGAAATAAGTGCATGATAATTTAACTTTATGAAATTTGTTTTGGAAATTGATGTTAATCTAAATTTATGATATTGAAAAAACTTACCGGTCCAAATTGACCAAAATATTTTTTGACTTCATCTACTGTAGTTGAGGCAGATAAACCACCAACAAAAATCTTTTTAGTTCTGGTAACCATCTGAAAGATAAATAGAAATCTTGTTAAGAAAATAACTAAAAATAATTTACATCGTACGATTATTCTTACAATTTAAAATAATTTGAAACTTTCTGTAACAATAGAAAATGAGCAATTATAATCAATTTTATCATGTCTGCTTGTACAATACATTCAAAGCAGGATGGAGAAGCTAAAGACATGATGGATCTTATTATCAATTTATAAAATTGTATTTGGACAATGTAAAATTGATATCTATTCAAATCTATATTGATTGCTTTTTCGACTTTCACAATAAAACATCCTTAGGAAAAAAAAAAGGTTCCAAAAGAGGAAGTATTGTGAATTTCAGAAAACTGGATGGCATTAGCGACCAAATAACAACATGAAAACAAAGAAATAAGATCAAGTCAAATGTCATGTTAAACAATGTTCATTATTGTAAGAACTGAATAAAACATTCTGTATTCATCCCAGAGCTTATAAGGAATTGATAAGTTCCCTGAACCAAATTAACTGAACTCTCCAATCTAAGAAAACACATTGAGTGTATGAAGATGGCTATTTTTAATAGAGTTATCTGCTATTACAGACTTGCCTTATTAAATATACATAACATTTCTCTTTCTGTTCATTCAAGCAAACAATTAGATAGAAAACCGAATCAACAATTTTACAATGATTACCATTGATTCCAACAAAGGTTTGTATATTCAACTCCTTGAGTCTTGTGTTTCCAGTACTGTTCATTGTCAAAACAAATATGATCTTTCTTTAGTAAAAATTTTTTGTCAAAATTAGCAAGTACTAGGTAATTTGCAATTCCTTGACGAATACAACCTAAACTTAGCAATATAAAAATTATTAGAAATATAGACTTATATCCTGAAAATAAATTCTTGACCTTTTAAAGGTAATGAACAAGCACATGTGAAGCAAAATGAAATGATTAACAGAAGGTCAATGAAAATTAGAATTTCTTTTATATCACTTCAAATATATAAGAGTTTCTTTCAAAGTGCTCTTCAATAGACCAAATGCAATACAGCAGAACTTTTTAAATGGAGACATGCTTTAATATATACCTTCTCAGAATTACAAATTTGAAGTATGTTAAAAGTCAAAAAATAAGTGGACCTTTTTAAACCAAAATCATCATAAGTTTTTTTTAATAAACTCATTTGTCAGCCCCTCTTAAAATTTATCTGAATAATGCAAGCCATCCTGCTCATGTACAAACTACCTTTGAATTACTAAATGACATGCAGTTTATCATTATTACTAATTTCCTATACAATATGAATAAAACTCATTAAGATCATACTGATAAAGATATATATAATAATTGGAAACAGTTATGAAATATATCTAATTGTAATACCGCACCTACGCATTTCGAGTAGCCCACTGACAGTAATACTTTTAATTACTAATTACTCAATAATTTCAATGTCTGTATGCTAGTTTAGATAGATAATTACAATTCAGTGAAAATAGTCTTATCTTTTTCAAAGTATAAATAATACATAGAGTTTCACGCCTGTACGTATAATACCCGATAACTATCTATTTATAGGTTATTCTACACAATATAAACCATGGCAATTTCACCAATACACAACCTCACTAATCAATAGCTTATAGACATCGAATACACAAAATAAAATACTTAATAAATAAATAAAATATGTCACCTGAGGTGAAGAACGTCCTAAAGCAACTCTCTGTTTCACAGGCCGAGCTTTAAGCCAACATGCCATTTTGGTTTTTAATGAAGAAAGTCTAGCAGTCGTATAATAATGTCACTGGTCTTGCTGGTGTACAATAATCGTCGACTGAATTAAGTATTGGAAATCGGTCTAAAGCTTTGTGCTAGCAGGCTTTTTCATCACCTTAGTAACAAGTAACTAATAGAAAACTTGTATAAATATTCAAGGTAGGACTTCGTAAACTTGTCAATGTGAATCGAAATCCGGCCCTTCAATATCACCGCGTCTCTTTTCTTTATACCTCCCTCTTTACAGAAATAATAAAGGAGACTTAAATCGCAAGTTACAAAATTAAACCCCAGCGATTGATCAGTTGAAGAAAAAGAAAGAAACCCTCTATTCAACCACCTTAAGCTTCTTGTTATTGACTGGATAAAAGAGTTTTTATTGCCCAAATCCACTCATGAGCAATACAAGTGACTTTTATTGAAAAGAAATGGTGGTAAATTGGTCACCTTTATTCTGTGTTGTCTTATACCGTACAGTATGACATGGGTATTGTTTGACAGAAGACATTTATTAGATTGGATGGTTTTATTGGTTTCCATACATCTGAAGCACACAGCCCAAGTAGTCTCTAATTGGATGAAATCTAATTTCTACACAACTTCCATGTTTTGTCTATATCAGAGCATTGTGGGAGGTAGTTTTACAGATTTTATTACTGATGTCTTAATTTGTTACTTTTTATTACCTAGCATCAATTCAATTTCATACACAACAATGCTTACATCAGCAAAAGTAACTGTTTAATATGATCTCCTCATTGATTTTACACAAGATATGCAGATTCTAGTGTGAACTAATTCTTTTAATAAATTGGGTTTTAAGATAAAAGATAAAGAAAAAATAAAAATGTTATAATAATTTCAATTTAAACCTTGCATAGACTACAGTAATGACACTCCACCAATCTTTTTATTTAGTATTCTGATATCTTCAATATAAAAGTTACGAGGTACAATATTCAGTGTTTGTACACACCCAATACTTGTACATTATTTTATTCATTTCTTCTTTATTCAACACTTTAACCATATTTGTTCAGACTATTCAACTCTTTTTTAATTAAGATCAGAAAAACCCTAAGATATAGTTTGTAAAATTTACACGTTGGTACGGTACTTGTTTTGGTTTAAATAAAACTGTAGTTGAAGAGGTTGAAATATAAATATACTATAGAAATAATTTTATATCTTATATGTGAAATCTGTTTCATTTAAAAAATCAAGCTCTTTAGAAAAAGAATGGTTGGTATAGACTTATTGAGAGTATCTCATGACTTGCTTGTTACATAGTTTAATAGTTTGAAACTATACATAGAAATTAATTTTGGTTTTTAATACATAACAAGGACATTCATAAGTTCCTGTGTACTAACTTTATTACTGATGCATAGTCAATCAGAAAATTGATCATTTGTCAATTGAAACAATTCATTTATAATTAACAATTTAGCAATCAACAATTAGCTGTTTTGAATAATGGCAAATTCTTTCAAATTCTTAGACACCAACCATATTACCCTTGGTTTGAGTTTTGGTTTATTACAGCTATGCTGTTTAAGGGCAGGCTACTCTGTATGGATTAAGATTAATCTATTGGGTAGTGTGTCTTATGATGGGTCATGGTAAATAAAGTATTGAATCACTAATGACAGAGACAATGCATTTCATTCTTGCTAAGAATAAAACATAGAGGCTATAAAGCTTAAGGTTTTAGGGATTAAAGAGGAGCCTTGGTCAATGGATAATACCAACATTAACACACGTAAATCACACTCAATTCAACATTTAGGCTACATATTCAAATTATGACAAAGAACAGGAAATTTACATTTAATAAAATGTGAAAATATATATGTGTCTTTGAACAGTAGTTTAATCAGTGAGTTCCCACCCATCTGTACAAATACAATCCTTTCATTGACTTCACATCTACAGTACAATACATGACCTATCTATGCATACATTAAGAAAAAAAAAATAGAGTGAATAGCCTGAGGGTTGATCATATGTTGTTTAAGTATGAGTCAAACACACTACTGTTCAACTCGAAGCAGAGGTATAAATGAAGCAAATGTCATATCAATGGTAGTTGTCAATTCAAACAATAGCTAATCTCATTATTTGATACTCGATGAAATGAAGTTTTTTTTCAGATTTCGATGATAAATTATACAATAGTGACTGAAATTTAACCAATTGTGTATTCAGCTTAACCACAAAGATTTGGTTATCATTTATTCCCTCCCAGTAAAAGGGCATGTAATGGTCACAAACTGAAATTTTTCATGTACTTCAAAATTTCTCTTGTATCAGTATTTCAAACTGTGAAACCACATTGCCCACAATACACATATATCAATAGGGAGTTCTGGTCAAATTTGACCAGACACCTTATCATGCCACAATGACAGAAAACTTCAAACTGTTGATTAATTTACATTGTCACTCGTTTTCATGTTTTGTGTCAAAGTTGGTGGCCTTTTAACTGAAATCGTGTTTAAAAGTTTAGAAAACACAGCAAAGACACAAAAAAACTGTTTTAACAAGTATGAGTTAGTCGTGTTGAATATTCACTGCCAAGGGCTAACTGAACTCAAATGCAATCTACTTTACGTTGATCTATCAAATAAACACAACAGGCAACTTGCCCACAGGCACAAATTTCATCAGACATGCTTGGAAGTTGTAAATGTCTCATTTCTCTTTTGTGGCTGTTTAAGTAACACAAGGCAAGAAAAAAAAAATATAGGAAAAATGATGGATAATGACTTCAACTATACTTGAACTGTGTATTTGTGGTGATAGGGTGATAGGGTAAAAACAGAACACAAGACTATCAGAAGCACTGGCAGTGGCATGACAGATTTGAATTGAGTATGATTTACACTCACAATATCTTCTTGCCCAGCAGACAACAATCCAACTCACCACAAAGCTATAGGTTGAATGAAACTTGAAGTTTGATATCCAAGCACTGTTTTCCAATAATTAATAAACACTCTTTGTAAAATTTTGCTCATTATACTATACTACACTGAATGGAACATTCCATAAGAACAGTTATACACACATAATGGATTGAAATAATAGCAATCTATATCAAGAATTTCTTTGGGATAAAAACGGGTGTTGTTAAATATTTTTATGACAAACAAGGCGATAAGTTTCAAACAGTTTTTTCTTTTCAAATGGTGGGTGTTTTTATCACGTTGGAAAAGCAAGTTTTAATTGATTACTCAATAACATGGTTTCTGTTTTTAATCAAAAGAAGGTTCTATAGCTGTGACAGACGCATTCTTCAAAAGAAAAAAACTTTTAAAAATTAAGCTTATTTATATCTACAAAATGTCATAGAGGTTATGAAGAATATTGTTTCCATTTAGGTTTTTTATTGAAAAATTTAAATAGTTATTAATCTTTCATTGTAAAAGGTCAAGGCCACAGACTTGAAAGATTACATAAGAAAACAGCAGATCTGTAATGTCAGTAAGTATCCTGTCTCCATCCAAATGAGAACCAGAATGTGAGAAATTGATAGCCCCTTGACTCTGGTTTATCTTGTTACAACAGTTTCAACCCCTCCCTAGAGCAGACAAAATCGTAACAATGGCAATATTTTTTCTGACTTGAAGAACAAGCTCGGTTTACAAGATCACAGGAAACGTGAATTATTTGTTAAAAGGTTACGGGGTCAGTCACTAAATACACATTTCAAACAACTATAAGGTTAGTTGTGTCTGCTGTAACATAGCGTTTTAAAACTGGACACATTCATTTCATCACATTAAATAAACAAGTAATTTCGGGTGTCTTTGTTGGCCCATTGTATTCAAACTTATCTGATACAGTATCTTATCTTTCCAGACCCCATCTTTATTTTCTTTCATTCAGGACATACACTATTCGTTTTTTTTAAATGGAAACATTGAAACCATCAAAGGATCTTGACAAACAAATTATACTGAAATTACTGGTATTAATCATCTCAATTATAGGTAATTCATACCATAAAAAGTTCTTGATGCAATAATCAATTATTTTCTTGGTTCTGTGCTAAATAACTCTAAAATTGGAATGTATGAAGAAAAATAAAATATTTCAAACTATTTTATGAAAGCAACCTTAGTACCTAATGATATCTTTCTTCAGAATCAAAAGATCTCACATATATTTGTCCACCAAAAAATAAATATAGAAATTTATCAAAGAAAATACCAGTCCATTGATCGGTTTAAAAAAAGCAGTAGTGAAGTCTATCGAATTTAGTTAACAAAACATAAAATCCAATTAAGGATATTTGGAGACCGGCAGCTATCAATTAAATTGTGTTAAAAATTGATCAATAAGGTCAATACAGAGCCAGAGATAGAGATACAGAGATGCTGTGTAAATAACACTTCATTCTGCTATATTAACTTCTTAAAAGATGCATCTTAACTTATAAATAGATCCTTCCTAAAACAACAAAATGGCCTCACATCTTCAATTGTTACTTCTATTGATATAAACCGAGAAGTATTTCAAGCTTCTCTTTTTTTTTCGTCAGACAACTTTCAATTTCTATGACGCCTGAAGTGCGAAAGCAAACCATTTCTTTGATAGTCAATAAGCAGTCATTGTTTTGTCGTGCTTTTGTTCTGAGGGAATAAAATGAAGGCAATAACGATTGAGATGAAATGGAGAATTTTGCTGCAGGGCAGAAACCATTCTATGTTAATCTGTTTGGCTATGTCTATATAAGGTATTGGGTGCCATTAATACACATAATTTCATCTTGTTGGATTATTTTGTCTTCTCCAGCCTTCATCTCCATTAAAATTATTGACAGGATAAAAGAGACTTAACGTCTGTGACTAAATACAATAGCCTAGATTAGTTAGTTGCCTAGATTTAAAGGATTAGCCAACTGTCTTCATTTTAAAGGTCTTTGATCACCAAGACAGCTCTTTAATCAGATATTTAACTTAATTTAATTGTATAGTATTGCAGGGGGTATAAAGTGCAACACGCTTTTATCAAATGTCAATATCACAAAATTATTTCCACAAAAAACTTTCTACTGTATTACTGTAATTGTGAACTTTTTAAAAAAATATTTGATATAGGCTTATACATAATTAAGCATTGAAAATGTAAAAGTAATTTCTGATGAATTCTGTCAAATTGACACACTTAAGGCTTAATTGTACCTATTCTCATGTCATTAATGAACCTGTCTAAAATTTGAGATGTCAATGTTAAGGTTTATTTTACTTGAAGCTTAACAAACTGTATCTATTTGTCTTCACATGACGTTGCACTAAAAGTTCTACTTCACTTTAGAATCTCAAGACACCATTGAAACAACAATGTGAGCATAAATTAACTCAAAATCTTCAACTGCAAAACAAAATAAGAAATCTGCTAGAAGCTTGTGAAGCTTCATGAAAGTGCTTAGTATTTATGGACCCATTTTGAATTATTGAATACAATGTCAAACTTTAACCACATAAAAATACACAAAGGTTTATTCAGAGTCCTTGAAGAAGTTAAACAAACTGTATCTTGTAAAATATTGAAACAAATCATTGTCATTTCAAAATTTACTTTTATACGAACAGAGATCAATGTGAACCACAAACATACCTCACTCTTTTATGGTGTAGCCTTGTTTTTCTATAAAACACTCTTTATTTGCATATTCAAATTATCAATATTAACCAACACAACTTATTTGAATTTGCAATTAATGTTTGGAAGAACTAACGTCATTGATTTAGACTAGATCGATTATGCGTCTAGATATAAACAAATTAGACTAGATCATCCAGTGCATGTACTTGGATATAAAAGTTAAAAAAAACATTCAAGCATCATTAAGTATAACACTGCATGAGTTCATCTGACATCCTTTAATGGCATATTTCAGATATATTTTTATACTATAGACAAGTGCCATAAGAAATCAATGTGACAGTTGTGTTGGAAATTGGTTCCTTTTTGTGGTTCAGATCATTAGTACTTTTTCAGCAGTTTTTTTTTTACTTTAACAAAACAGTATAATGTTACAAATATGACAATTTATTATATTATTATATTACTTCATGTTTACAAGACTGGTTTACCATCATTAAAATTCCATTTGGTTTCTTACTTAATTTTCAACTTTACATATTATTTCATTACAATATATTAACTCTTACATCTGATAAACTATATAGCTCTATAATTATATGTTTACAATATAATGACAATCACAGAGCAGTGAAAGGACTTAACTGGAAATTGAATTAAAGTGATGCAGGCAGTCACTGAAACAGCTGATATTATCATTGACTATTTAATTTCAAATTTTAGTGCATAGAAGTATTTTGCACAATGAAAATCTCTCAAATTGGGACAACCGCAGGGAAACATTTAAACATTCGAAGGTGAAAGGTTTCTAAAAGTCGGCATTTGTAACTTGGTAAAAAAATATTAAATTACTGTAGATGTTTGATGATCAGATTGTTTGTTATTGTGATGTTATGTATTTCAATATATGTTCAGAAAGTCAAGGTACCAATTATGATGATTATTCCACAAATTCATGGGATTGAAATACAGTTTATACTTGTTGGGTTTGATAGTTGTGTAGCATAGTCCTGTCATCAACAAAAACATTGATTGGGAAAAATAAATCAACAGCCCTGGTGCATGTTGGTAAACAAATTAATATTTTATCTTAATTTTGATTGATAATACCCTATTAAGTAGGGAGGTAGGAGAAGTTTGCAAACCTAGCCCAAATTCTTTTTTTTGTGAAGTCTACCAAAGTAGAATGGATTTGCTTACAGATCAGTAGCATAAAGCTAATCAATTATCAAATTCAAACAATAAAAGTACATGAATATTTATATTTACAGCATTAAATACCTTTATACTTTTTTAAAATACAACAAGAATGTGAGTCATGTGATAAAAAACCAAAATAAAGGCGAGTAAAATTTTTGAGTGCACAACCTCTCGACAAATCTCATATTTCTCTTCTTGTTCAAATATAACCCAGCCTTGGAGAACGCTTGACTACATTTAATAATGAGCCATCTCAAATTGCAAGTTGACGAGACTAACAGTAGCTATATATGAAACTTAATAGACAAAACATCCTAGGAAGCACTGGCAGATCAGATCAATTTACATCAAAACACTATTAGTGCATTCATTGACTGTGAACAGTCTTTAAATTACAATAATAAACAGTTTAATTGGTTTTAAAGATCCATGACCCTATTTTGTATTAATAAAAACTTTTAACAATTATTTATGCTGTCTTAATAGTTACTAAATAAAAGTAAAGTACA
This sequence comes from Nipponacmea schrenckii, assembly GCA_030562195.1. NCBI lineage: Eukaryota > Metazoa > Mollusca > Gastropoda > Lottiidae > Nipponacmea > Nipponacmea schrenckii. Next base: position 13,844,793 of record CM060201.1, read on the forward strand.
GCACATTACACTCTGATGTTTCTGAAATTGTCTGATCAGATAAGAGTACTATTCTAGTACTTCATAAGGTTCTGATGAAAGACAACCCCAATTGTATCTAAAAGTACTAATTTCCTTGTTGCCTAGTAAATGACAATTCTGATACTGAGTCATTAGCAGAAGTGCTGATAACTTCCTTAAATTCCAAAAGATTAAAAATAGGAGAGCAAGATATAATCAACAAAGAAATGCAAACTTTGCTTAAATCTGTTTAGTTGTACTGTAGCTATTCTACAGGTTTTGGCAATAAAAACCCATCATTGTGAAGACTTGTTCTTGTATCTTATTCAGTAATAGGAAAATGTTTTTGGTAAATTTTGTTATAATAAATGTCCAGATGGATTATTAAAGCCAAGGACACTATTCTTGAACGTCAGCAGACGACTGGATAAATTATACTCCTTAATAAGGCTATTTATCTTTTATAATGATCATATAACGTGTGCTATATCTCAGGAAAAGTAATAATAATGAACATGTAAATAATAAAACCTTCGATCAATAACCAATCAATTATTGATCATTCAATCAATCAAATCATCAATATTTCAACCTTATCTTAGAGTAAAAAAAAACCTTTCATCTATTCTTTATGTAATTAGAATTCAATATATCTAACAAAGTGTTTCATTTATTTATATTGCTACCTCATTCTAGTAATTTGCTGATTAGTCAGTATATACTGTATACTGGTACTTATCATGTGCTCTGCTTCTAGTTCTACAGTGCTTAATTTATGCTCTGTTACCTATCACATGCTCTGTTACCTATCGCATGCTCTGTTACCGATCACATGCTACATGCTCTATAACCTCATAATTACACTCTGTTACCTATCATATGCACTGTTACCTATCATATGCTCTGTTACCTATCATATGCTCTGTTACCTATCATATGCTCTGTTACCTATCATATGCTCTGTTACCTATCATATGCTCTGTTACCTATCATATGCTCTGTTACCTATCATATGCTCAATTACCTACTGAAAGCTCTTACTAATTTACTAATCCAAACTTGTGAAGAAATATTTTTGATTCTCAATATTTTTTCCATAAAGAGGTTATTATGTCATATACCCCTTGGCTATGCTATCCAATTATGAATTATGAAGTGACTTATTCTGTGATTTGTTCAAACAATATATGAAATGACAAATTCATTCATATTGTATGCTAGACCTCAATGATTTTATATTTCCTTTTAGATTAAATCCCTCCCACATGACTCTCCTGTGTTGAAAATAAATTTTAGTCTGTTTTAAAGGTATTAATGGTGTCAAGGATGAACTTAAATCCCCTAATATAATAACAAAAATGTAAATTGTGTTAATGTACTTAATAACATTTTACCAATATTCAACATCAGTCAAGCAGAAAAAAGGTCAGCCTCAAATCGGACATGGATCACAATCACATATTCAGACTGTCATGTTTTAATGACAGAAAAAACAACACAAATTTACATATCCAAATAGATAGGAAATATAAAGTTATTGACCTGTGTAAGTTGAGATAAGTCAAGTCTACAATACATGTTCTATTATTATATCTATTATATTTAACACTATGTGGGTGAACTGGCATTCTGATGATTTAAAGTGACATTTGTATCAAGAACCAAAACAACATTTGTGTAACCCTTTCAAGCCATACTTATAAATCACTTTATGCATATCTTGACATTGAAATTCCAAAAAGTGATTTAATGAAAGGCTAAAGGCTTTAGCTTATAGTATTATTTGACAAATTTAGCTTGTGGTATCTTCTTCCGTAAAATGATACTAATAATAGCTATAGTCTCCAGTCAAGGTATGATTGGTAAAACCCAGCACTAATAACACTTTACATAATAAATTGCACCAGGGCCTTCTCAAGAATAGGGTTGTTTTGTAACAAAAACATGTACAACGCTATCTTTAACATGTGCCTATCCCCTGGTTGCTATATGCCTCACTGCATTTCACAACAATAATTTTTTTTCATTTCTTTATCTGATGGGAAAGCGAAATTCAATTAATTTTTCTAGGTTACTTTACATAATAAGCTAGATGAACAAATTCAGGTGTCATGTCAATATGTTAACATAAAGGTAAAAGTGGCAAGTTACAAGCACTAGGTTTTTCACACATCAATATGATAAAGTAGGCATAAGTTCACAACCCTGTAGAATACCTGTTTCAATTACGCTTTTGGTAGAGATTTTGTTAAGTATTAGTCTATAATTGAATACATTTATGTTCAATTAAACAGTGTTGTCCCCTGTATTTTCCAGGTTCTGTTGGTTTGAATTATTCTTAGTAAAAATGAAATCAAACATTAATTCAAGCACTATTTAATTTGCCTTCAAGTTAATGTCATCAAAAACAAAGTTTTTATCAAGATTGGATGCATTGACAGTATCTGCCTTTGGCTTTCCCCAAAATCAATGAATATAGAGTGAAAACAATTTGGAGACATACACAGTAAGCAATCACTCACTAGAGAACAATCATTAAAAACTGAACAAGGGTAGTATTGTTCTCGTTGGTCGACTAAATAAATAACTACTGGTGTTGTATCAAAATCTTAAACAACAACATAACTAAAGGACAGTTTCCGTATTCTAGTTTACTATCCTTTGTACTATAACTGGTCAAATATTTTATACAATAAGGATAGATGTATTTAAAAAGAAAACTATAGATACACAAAAAAAAGGAATTAAAAAAATCCAGACATGAAGATAGATGAGATTTCTAACCTTGTCACAACAGGGTAAATAGAAAAATATATGACAGTTTTCTTTCATCCCGTTCATAAGAGAAACATTCTTATATAGTATTTGATATTCGTGACATAAACAAAACTTTAAAACTATACACCACTGTTTTGGGGATTTTGTTATTCAAAGGATGGTTAGAAAAATTTTACTGTGCCTGTTCACTTTGCGTCTCCCTTCATATACAGAAATACCAAGGCTAAAGGTAATCGCTTGAGAATATTATTCTCAGTATTCCCCAGTATTGTAGGGCATTTATTTTATTCAATTGATCAATGCACACAATTTTGAACAAGTTTTGATAACTGCATTTTATGTCCATGTGATTAGAATAAAATGTCATAGAAATAGTTATGAAATATGGTGGAAACATAATAACTACCATAACATAGCAATATGGTACACAACATGACTCCAATTTGACGTTTGTTTTTCTAATCAAGAAAGCGAATAAAAACATATCAAAGGAAGGCAATTATAGTTTTAAATTAGAAAAAAAACTATTATTTGTGGAGGAACAGAAAAAATGAAATTGTGATTAACTACAATCACATCCTGACAGAAGACTTGCCACATCAGATTTTGATAAGCTAACCCACACACTGTGTAGCTTTCATTATACTACTGGCTCATGTCATTATTTTTTGACCAATATTTAAAACATGATTATATTTTCAAACTCACAACTTTAAGATAATTTTATCAACAGAGAAGTTTTTGCTGTTACTATCTGAAGTAACAATGTTTCAAACATTTACCTTTCCAACCCAATGTGATTTCTAGTGATTTTAGTAGTTTTTTCAGGTGTGGATCATGTGAACTCACATTGCAAGATTTCCAAAGTCAAAGTTGTTACCTTTTTTTTTAATTAATTGAGTGAAGGGCAAAAAGTAAGTCTATTTTTAAACCACTGAAGTTATTTTCATTCTTCATACACCTCCATACTTTAAATTAACTTTTATAACATTACAGACTATGGTAGGTGCTAGTTCTAAATAGTGCAGGACTGTTATAAAATCAAAATCTTTATTACCATGAAGTGTTACATGACATTATCAAACTTGACAAACCGTTCCATATATATATTCAATATACATAACAACTAAGCATATTAAATCACTAGTCAGGAATAAATATGTTATAGACAGTGTACATGAAGTATTTCTGAATAAATGTAAGACATGGCTATTTTCCATAGAATCGGATATTGAAGAGCATAATGTCTAACTTTACAGGTCCATTACCTGATTGTAGGCAATGTACTTGGAAATTTGTGTTGACAAAAGGGCAGAATTGCACTGTAATTACCTCTCACAAGCTTAAATACAACAATTTCAAATGATAAGTACATGAACATATTAATTGCAAATGAAACAATGAAGCACAGAATCTTTCTGGATTTGCCAGTTTTTCATGATAAAAAATGTATGCATTCTATCCTAAGTGAAAAGATCAAAAAACCTCTTAACAATCTCTTTAAAGAAAAAGGCAAATTGAAATTAAGTTTTTATTGATTTTTTATTACATGGAGTAGTTTTGTTCTAGCTAAGGCAAGTAACAGACTCGTGGGGTTCTCACTTATTTTCTTCGATCCTACTCAAGCAGAAAAACTATTGATAAAATACTATCGCAGCATTCTAAAAATATACATTTTTTTTCTTTCCTGATCAATTTTGCCATTTTTCTGCTACCAAGAATAATTAAAGAACACTCTTTAAAAAAAAAAAAAAAGGAAACAAAAATCAATGGAACAGTTTTTGTACATTTTTTTATGGATTGAAAAAATCCAGGTGGTCTATGCAAGGTTAATAATGTCATTGTTATATTCTTAACATTGGCATCTGTAAGTTACATCTCTGCTCTCTGTTCGTCCCACTAGGGGGCAGTCTATTCAGCTTAATCACTTGTTATTGTCATTATTCACGACTTAATGAGGATAATCAAAATGACTTGATCTATGAATACCACCTACAAATTAACCTTACAAGCAATCTGTCAATCTACTTTCAATCATCAAAGTTCAATAGTAGGTATAATGACATAGGCTTACCAAATGGCAAATATTTGCATATCATCTCAATTGATTACACAATCTGCCACTACAATATATCTTCATTTATATATAATAATATGTACCAGTAGGCCAATATATTGTATTTCCTCCGCTGCACTCATCAGCACAATTTCAGAAATAAATATATAAAGGACAGTATACTAGACCTGATCTATTGTCTAAGGGCGTTGGTTGGGCTCCCATTCGAGAAAAAGCATGTCACAAAAAAGCCTTATACTCTGTTGTAAAAAAACAGACAATTTTTTTAAAACTATCTGTCCTGGTGAGGATTTTTTTTATCCGAAACACTTGTAGGCAAAATTAAGTGCACACCTATCAATAACAAAATATCATATCGCATACTACACATTTTGATATAAAAGCTTTGTTGTTATAATTACATTTACATGTACATGTATATACAAGTAGATTGATAACAAAGTGATGAATGATGATTCGTCTTGAATTATTAAGATTAAAAGATTACTAACAATAGCAAATTAATAACTTCCTACAAATCTAAGGTTATAACGTCTTTAAAAAACCTTAATATCATTACTTATATTAGATTTTCTAGACATCTATATCAAACCCTAATCCAAATTCTTATATAGCTAGGTAGTTAACAACTTAAACAGTGATAAGACAAGGTTGAAATTAAATTTTGTAATATTTTTGATGAATATATATCCTAATTCATAAGACTAATATATCCATATTTATAAGACTAAACTAATATACATGTATCTCAAGTCATTAAACTAATATATCTCAAGTCATTAAACTAATATATCTCAAGTCATCAAACTAATATATCCCAAGTCATCAAACTTCGAGAGAAGATTGTTGTGCCCTAGATGAAATGGTTTCAATCTATGGAACAGCAAAAAAACTTCTTTAAGCTCAAATGGAATCTTAAGGTCAGAAACTTTTATGAAAATTGTGATTAAATCAGCCAAAAGCATGTACAGATGTCAATTGACTTCAAATTCATCTCAATTCTATTTTTTATCAAAGCTGTGACATCATTAACTGTTTAACACTTGAATACCAAAACGTGACAAAGCATAAATATCCTATACAAAGAAACCAGTGGAACATATAGGGTTAACCCCTGTCTTGACATCCCCTAATACAAGCTTTGTACATCACAGCTTGGACAAGAACTATTTACTTGTCTTGTAAAAAAAGAATCTGTTTATTTTTCTCAAAAATAAAAGTGATAAACCTACTAACTTAATACTGCTATTATTATCATTCTTTATTTTTGCTCAAATTCAGAAATGTGAAGACAGACAAGGCAGTGTAGTGTGCATGTGAAATCAACCTAAAGAATTTGATGTTATTGTAAACTTGTCTTAGTTTATAAAAGTAATATTTATTATCAGTGATAATTCCTACTAAAACAGCAATATCAATACTAACACATGTTGCACAATTAATATGCATTTTTTTTCATGCATCAAATTAATATTGAAATAACAATTGTGTCATGTGAAAGCATATCCACAAACATATATCAATTATTACTATGTTTTATGGATCTGAAGATTAAACCCTTTATACAAAATTCTCAATCTTTAGACTTGAAAAAGTCAATTTAAGACAATATATACAAGATTGTAAAATTTAACTGAAGAAACAGCAATTGCTTACCTTGGGTTGTGCTTTACGTGGAAAAGCCAATTTAGGATCAACCTGAAATTATAAAAGGAAAAAAAATGAATAATCCATTAAAACAAGATGAGCATGTATCATTACTTCATACTTCATTTTTCTTTTACTAAATGTTTAATTGCTTTCTTCTTTTCAACATATCATAAAGGTATATGAGGAACATTGATTTTTAGTTTTGTGATGCCAAGAAAAATCACCAATCTGATTTTCAGAAGAAAACATAAATTGATGGTGTTAAATCCAGGGTGGTGTAAGTGTTCTTGATGTTTCAGGATGACTAGGCAAAAGAGAATGCAAAAAGAAATGTGAATGCAAAAGGGACAAAAACATTACTTTGTTAAATGGCAAATTTAAAGTGATTTATATTTATATTCACACCTGCAATACTGTACAGGATATGATTAGGGTCAATATTATCATTGCTCATACTTCCCCATAGCTTTTTTCTAGCACATGTAACATGTGCAGTGGGGAAATTGAAACTTTTAACAATGACAGGTACATAATACTGTACTGATAACCTAGTCTACTAATTGCCTATTGATATATTTCTGTGTAATCAAGACTAGAGGAAGTAGGGTAGTAAAATCTTTTATTATTTAAGGTTTTCAAATTGATTTGTTTGACTAGCTTTGTAATGGTTATCATGTCTAAAATGATGACTGATTATGTAACCCTGGCTTGATTGAACAAAACAGGTGTTAAGAGATCAGTAATTACCAAACCCTTCATCTACACCAGTGTAACAAAGGCTTTAGTGTAATATTACATCAAACTTCACACTCAGGACTTTAAAGACATGATGTAAATTGATACCTAAATTGTTCATAAATCATGGACAAAAAGTAAACTAAGGTAGACAAAATCTAGGATAAAACTAATATTTAAAAGTTTAGATATTTGAGAGCAATTTCTTTTTTTTTAAAAGCATGATATTGCATATTGGTGTTGACAAACAAATACATGTGTTATATTCCTTCAAAAAAATTGTCTAGTTTATCACATGTTATTTAAAATATCCTTTGCCATACATGAAAGTTGTACTAATGTAATTTTAGCCAACCAATGGCAAGAATGACAGGCAATTGCTTAAAATTAAATTTTGATAAATGTCATGCAGACTAACTGACCAAATTTTCTTACTGCAAATTTGAAAATTTACAGGAAGTGAAAACATTATCATTTGAGCAATTATTAAAGAAGATTGGTTTAATTCTGTACAAAATTATGATTCCTTCAAAGGGGAAAGCAAGAGGACAAAGCTTTTTCTTTACAGGCAATGGGCCTAGAATGATAGGTTGTAAAATTCTGTTCTATTTTATTGTTTAAACTTAACCTCAGATTTCATTACATAATTTATAATTCCAATATTGTTCTTGTAATGATAATAAACAAGACAACAAGTGTGTCTGCTAAACAGAGGCCATACCCTACCAAATATTGTTTTCATATCAAATCACTGAAGAGTAGGGACAGATTTCATTCATTAGGTCCAAGCTTTGTCTAAATAGAATCATCAAAAAGTATTTAGATGAGCTGACCAGATAACTCTGTTGTCACCCCTAGGGGTCTATAGTACTAATAGCTTTCATGTGTGTCAGATTCCTAAAGTTAAGTTTTGGTCAAGCCTCAAGGGTGATGGAAAGTGTTTGAAGCCTTTAGTGTAAATCTTAAAACAGCGTGTAGATATATCACAAAGAAGTCTGCTTTATTAACACTTGGGGCTATAGACAGTGATTATATTCATTCTTAAAATGATAAATTTTGAAAAATGTAGTTTTTCACTCAAGATTTTATTCATACATAGAATGTACAAATTATGAAAATCAAGCCATGTCCATCTAAATTTGAATTATATAGAACCTTAAGGTTATCAAGAATAAATTATGTTACTACTATGTTCCTTTAGATTGACAAGACCTGAAACTGAGGCTACTTTTAATATTTTGAAATGTTTGTATCCTTTAAAGTCATGAGAGCAAATTGATTATTTTTTTCACTTTCCATCTGGGCCAGTTTTGGTGTGCACAACATTGTTTGAGAGCATCCAATGGATTATATTAATAACTGTGAATACATTAGTGGTTTTAACAAGATAAAGGTGACAATATATAATCTGTATAGGTCATATCAATTATAATATAAAAAGATCTATAGATATTATATTATGATATGTGTAATATAATGAAATATATTATGATGTTTAGAATATCCCATATAAACATCTGGTACAATCCATTATTTCAATGTCAACACCTTCATTGATTTTAACACTTATAAACAGCATGTCTTTAGGTGCTTGTGGCTTAAAGGAAACATAAAACTAAATTCAATATCTAGAGAGTTTGGGCTCTGTTTGTCTGTTTTTTTTCTCTTTTTTAAATAAGAAGTAGGCCTATAACATCTAATTTGCTGCTGTTAGTTTGCAATGGGTTACAGATTGACATTCATCATGTTATTCCATTTAATTATCGAGAGGACTAACCAAACAATGTGATAATCTTCCAATTTTGTGAAACCTAATTGAAGTCGATGTTAATACAGAAATTTGAAAAGAAAATATAGATTTGATAAGACAAGTTAAATAAGATTCAGGGTATTTAACAGTTATAATTAAAGTTTTTCAGCTTGCTTTTCTTTTATATAAACCTGAAGATTAGACTTATCCCACTTCACCAATATCTAGGTATCATATATCATAAAATCTGACAAAGTTATTGCATATAAGCATAAAATTAGTCCCTGTCACTTTGTGTTGTGCTTAACAAGACAAAATGCAAAATTCCATTATTTTGAATAAAATTGATCATTTCATGACTTAAAGTTGAAGAAATTTACAAATATAGAAATTAAAATAATTTAAGGAAAGTTTTTGACTATAAATTTCATAAATTGAAGTTCTCGCATGAATTTTTATATGACAATAAGCTCAAGGCAATAATTCTTTATTCTGAGATAACATAAATAACAATCTTTTGTAAAATAAGTTTATTACATGACAAACTTTTTAGATGTAATTTTGTTTGTACCATGCAGTATTTCTAATTTATAAATTTTAAATCTTTTTTAATTGAAAAGTTTCAAAGTTATATCTGTAATTAAAATAAACACAAAACACAGTAAATATACATAAAAATAACCAAATCTAAATCAAAGGAATAAAAGATAGAAAGAAGAAATCAAAAAAGGAATAAATGAAGAGTATTAATCTATAGAGCAATATAACCATGCATGTTAAAACACAGGGAAAGCAATAAGCAACACTATATCATGACATGCAGAATAAGAGGTTAAAGAATTGAAAGAGAAGAAATGAAGGATAAATAAAGAATGAATAAAGGAAAGATTATAAACTACCAACCGTTTTTGAATCTATAACATGAGGTCCACTACTTAGAACTTTGTCTACACTAGCCATATCTCTGAATGTAACAAAACCAAATCCCCTGAAATTAATAGACATAATTCTACGTTTAAGACAGTACATTTACTACATGGCGTTGTTTCCTAAGTTATTGTAGGTTAGATCCATGAGGCTGTCTCTTGGGAAAGGAATGAGTAATTATTCCTGGTTCAATTAAGTTGAAGCAAGATACTCTTGTACTGTAGCTGTAAGGTTCCAGTAGAAGAAGCCCTGTTTTTGGAAAGAATTTAAATTTCTGTGAATCAGGCTAGTGAAGTTGGAAAAAGGAATTATTTGTCTGAAATGATGACTATTTATGTTAAGAAATTTGATTAGTCAATATCAGTGCACTTCATATGATAAAAACCAATTAGATTTCTTAAATTGAATCGTCTGGCAAAAGCCAGAGATAAATCTTTTTTTTAAGGCTATAATAATATTCACAAAGCTTGTGCATCATGAACAAGAATGCGCAAACAATTAAACTGGATTGACACCTCATGGATAATCTCCTATCATTACATTCTACATTTCTAATAGTTGAGAGGCAATTTCTACAATAAGCCATCCAATTACACCTTTAGATTAACTAAATAAAACATGGCTGACTTTACCTATTTCAGGTAGTTCAACTCCAGTACCAAATCAGGCAAACGATTTTTTTAATTGTACCAGTTTATGGACTTCTCACACAAAAATATGTAAAAGCAGCCATGTTTCTAAGCAGAATTCTAGTTCTTACAACATCCCACAATTCTATAAAGCCCCTACTCTATGTTTTAAGCACTAGGCTACACTTATTCCCTCATGTTGCTGCTCCACAGAAGCACCGGTCACATCCAGTGTTGATGTACTGGACCTAAATTTGGTTAGTTGCATTTCATGAACATTTTTAACATACATATACATATTCATCAACATATTGGGACCCAGGGTTCAAATATTGCTCCTGTGATCTCTATTTGTCTTGATGCAAATCTTATGTCAGGAACAAAAATAAATAGAGTCTAAGTCAACAAGTCTTTACATTTTAAGAATCAAAATGAAAATAGATTAAAATAAGTAAACTGTAGTAGTAAGTGCATTGTAATTTATCTGTACATTTTTTAATTAAGTCCAATTGATTAGTTTATTAATGAGCTAGCGAGCAAGGTTTATATTATTTTTAATTACTTTTACACCTTATTACTTCTATTCTGAAACCTAATCTATGTTTCATGTATAATTTTTATCCATTTACAAAACATATCACTGTAAATCAACCAACATCAACATACAAATAACTTCAATAACGTTTTCATCATAAAATATGTCTACTCATTCAAAGAGACCTTAGACCCACAAGTTTCCATATTGATTTAGATTCTATACCATCCACTACTTTTGCAACCTAACTATACTCAATAACTTTGCACAAAAAATAACCAAAACAACATTTTAACTACCGTATGTGAAAATAATGGAGAAAAGCTGGAATGTCCATTTACTGCAGCATTCTTTAGAGTGGAGCACATAGTTCTACTTTTTAACATCTGATATATCCAAGGAACTTCCATAGCAGTTACTTCTTTATTCTGATACCAGATGCAAATACAGTTCTTCAATTGCATCTGTCTTTGGTTATATTTTAGAAAGTGGTAAGAAACCCGTTATCATGTGAAGTGCTGCAGGTAAAGAATGCTTCCATTATTGGCACCAACAACATTTATAGTCACTTAATAATTTGATTTAACTGGGGCCAGACAATTTAATTTGAAAAAAGTAGAATTGCAATTTAATTCTGTTACAAGACTAACATAGAACTGACACAAAATAGAAAAATGTTGGAAATGCACAAAGATTGGCGTAGTAGATGAGTGAATAGAATTGTAAAGCTCTAGGGATATAAATATTTGATACAGTTTCCAATCTCTACCATATCATACTACACTCTAGATATTACAAACAATTACATAGCAATATAACAAAGTTAAAACGGTTAGCTTTAATATTCAAATATTACTGCATCGGTACAAATCACTTTCATAACCAACAATATTTTAAAGTCATGGTCAGTGCTATTGGGAGTCTAGTTTTAAACACCACAATGATCAATAATATGATGATTAAAATATTATGGTTGGCTCAAATTTTAAGAAAGCCTGGTTGTAGTGCCTGCTTGAGATTGTCAACTTACAAATTCCAAAAGAATAGTATTAAATGGTGTGGCTGACAAACTAAAACTATGTGCACAACTCAGTGTCCTGTATTTGTCTGATAGTATCTTTAATACAGTGCAGATATTGATGATGACTATAAACAGAACTGACATTATGACAGTATATATTAAGTCTAATAATGAAACAATTCTCTTAAGACCTATACTCTATGATATATGACAAAAAAACTGTTAGAAAAACACAATCAACGTTTACGACAATTCAGCACGCTTATCATGCAGTTTCTTTCCTGATTAATAGACTTGAGCAAATTTTATGACATATTACAACTGTTAACTTATTGAAGAATTAAAAATTGCTTTTTATTTTCAATAAAATTGTACTGTAGTGACATGGAATTTCAATTCATAACCTTAACACAGGCATTATCAATAGAAGTACATCAAATCAATTTTTTGGACAGGCAGTTGTTGAAATTCTAAACAGATTGCCTATTTAGGACAAAGGTAAAATCATCCCATCTTGCGGAGTCCTTCTGCAACATATTGCATAATTCTGGATAGTGTTTGACTCACACCAGATCTGTCTCCAACAATAAAATGACAGTTTATTTACCCACAAGGATGATTCAAAACTATGTTACCTATTGCTTAGCTTCCCCTTGCCATATAACTGATTAGATTTTTCAAGAACTCTGTCTTTTTGCATACTTTTCTGTACAGTACGTATAAAAATCAACAAGGTTTCATGTTTAAGAATCTACTGAGTGGACTACAGCTCTTGCAATCAATGGCTATTTTATTTCCCAGTTAGATTGATGATTCGTATAATTAGGTTGGACAAAAATCTCCATATTGGGTCGAGATTATCTGAATTGTATGTTATAAATATTCACGTTACATATTATGACTCTGTTACCAACAAATACTTTATCCATTTACATCAACTTGATCAACCTTCTGTCACGAAAACCAACTTCACCGACGTCAAAATAAAACAAAATTTGTCTTTTGTCAGAGAAAAAATTGGCTGGTTTTTGATGAGTGTTGACATTTTGGAATAGAGGACAGTATTGGGTTGATTAACAATGTTTCTTTTTCTATCCATACAACATTTGAAATTCATGAAATAGCCAGCATATAAATAGGAATCAGTTTTAAGATGTCTGCTGGGTTCAAGATGTTATGTGTTGACGTATAACACAGTGTTTTAAATCACAGAAAATGTGGGTGGCGTTATAGAAAAATAATTTCAGAAAAGGTAAGAATAGTAGGTTTTGACATAATCTTCAAAATTCAAAGAATTCTTAAAGGCAAGGTAAGAATACAATGCATGAAAATTTACTTCTTTGCTACTTCATAAAAGTTGTTTCAATCAGAGGTATTCAATAATCAGTGATAGAAAGGAAAATCATCCCATCTTCACCACAGTTATAACCTACACCTAGTTGATTAAACAAATCTCCGTCTTATTTCAAGAATTTGACCCAGAAACAAGATAAATCTCAAATTTTCTACATTTCTTACACTTTCAATAAAACTTTTTACTCAGTGGTTAAACTATTGGCAAGAGAGCAACTGAGGTATTTAAGGTCATTACAATTTGACCTGACACCTAAGAAAACTGGTCTGGTACAATAGTAACCATACATTATATAAACATTGGTCTGGAGTGATACTGCACATCAATTTAGTCTGTAATGAATAATTTAACAGCACTTGTGATACACAGGTTCAAAAACACTGCATCAAAACATCTGCCTTCATTATGGCGGAATCTTATTCACTTAAAAGCAATCACTGTTTTTACATAAATGGATACAATATGCAACTGTTTCATTGGTAATACACTTTGTGGAGCTTAAAATCATTGTGCAAACAGAGAAAACAGATATTTCTTAATTCAGATCATCATTTGCGTATATATGTGTGTGATAACCCAACACAACAAATTGTCAATATAACACTGAGTTCAAACAACAGATTGGTCTAGCACAATAGAGACTAAAGACAGATTATCTAGTCTTTTGTCTCATTAGTAAATAGTATTAATTAGTAGGAATGATATGAGAGATTAAGTGGAGTAATCATTGGACTAATAAAGGACATCCTCTTTATCTATATCATAATTATCTAGTACTTGAAACAACTATCTTAAGAAGTATCTTGTTATAGTTATTTTTGGTAAGGGTGGTAAAGATGTAGGGGTGGGTGGGGGTAAAGGCATGAACTGGTCATAGCATATGAACAAATTTAGCAGGGAAGTGGGTCATGGAACCATACTTTAATACTTGTGTTCAAATTTTGTTGGTTTTTTATGGGTTTCTTTTTTTATCAGGCTAAACCTTTTATAGATATCCAAGGCCTTGATCTGTTCAATAATTCAACAATCCAAAATGTCACTGATTGAAATATAAAGGCATTGTACAACTTGGCAAAATACCACACTTTTTTTTAATAGCATGACCATTTATTATCAGCAACAAATCCTTGCAAATGACTTCAAGACTTCAAGCCTAATAACTAAGCTCTATTTCATTAGTCCAATGAAGCATATACCTCACAGTCCATCTGTATTTTCAAACCAAACTGAGACAAGCAGCAAAGCAGTCCAATATCATGTACACAGATTGTCAATGCTTGTAATTGTCAACAGGTTTCATTGGCATACCCATTCAAACTGTCATGTAATATTGTTAAATATTGAAGAATGGATTTGCATGTGATTTAAACAGTAGAAAGTAAAAATGAACCGTGTAGGAATTACAAGATGTAGAAAGGGTTTAATCCAGTTACAAATGTCAATACTATTTTTTTTACCACAAGTATAACTACACATTTTCAAATAGATCATTGATTTATGTTATGTTTAAGAGTTTACTCAAACGCTCACGGATGATTTTAGAAAACATAAGAAATAAAACATATATAATCCTGGCATTTTGCTTGAAAATAAATTTGGCATTGGCAGAAAAAAAATTGCAATTCCTCAAAGAATCATCAATTAGTATCTTTATCTCCTGCATAAAAATCTTCCCAGATTGTTTTATGGTAGGCCTATTAATTAATCAAACAAAGAAGTTTTGAATGTCTGAGATTTCAAATAATATCAATACATGTACCATTACTTACTACCGTTTTCTCCTAAAACCTGGTCTAGTCTATAGTAATATAGAGGGTCATAAGATATATAAATATCATAAAGGGAATAAACATTCCAATTCCCCACTCTAACCAAGATTTCTTGGTTGTGTTTAAAAGAAAATGTTTCAGTTTCTTTGGAAATCAATAATTTGTCAAAGCTATACTTGTATTCAAAAGAAGACCAACATTTGAGGGTTTTGCTTAAAACTGGACACAAATTATGTTACTTCAGTAATGTTGGAATACGGCATTTCTGCATATCAACAGATTATCAAATGCAATGGTCTCTTGACATGAAAGATTCATCCAATGACACACACTTGCAGACACAAATATAACTACTGATCAGCCATCAAACTCACTCCAATAACGAAAAGACTTGACATTTGCTTTAAGACAACTAAAGATTTCATGATTAAAATAAAGAATTCTTAAGAGAAATATTGAGAATGAGAGAATCATGTGTTTTTCTACGTCTAGACAAAATCGAAAATAACATATGAACTTTAAATATTATATATGTATACTCATTCTACATGATACAACTTAACTCTTCAATAAAAGAAACAGGCTGAAGCTATAATGACTCAAGTTATGGTACATTACTTATAAGTTTACATCTTATTTAATTTTATATTTTGTTGTCATGTTTTAAATCCCAAATTCATCAAAACACAAGAAATTGAGCTTACGGTCACACTAATATGGTATACAAAAAGATTTTGGCAGAGGTCAATGGGTTCAAAATTCATTCAAAACTCCAGCCATACAATTACCAAATTAGCCATTATTTGGACAAATTGAACTACTACTCCAAACCAATAGATATAGGTATTTTGTTTGTTTATGGTCACTTCTTATCTGAGAACAGGTCAATTTCTCCCTGGACAAGTCTAGTACTAGAGAAACTATACTTTGCTATAATGAGGGTAGTAAAAGTCAATAAACTTAACGGTACATAATAAATAGTATTTCATATCAGCTCACATCATTATTCATACAGGCCTGTCACTAATAGTAACATATAGTAGTAAACATTCCACCAATTAGGTAGACAATAAACATTTTATCATTATTCCTTGAGAACAAAGACATTAGGCAGACTGGGGAACTAAAATCTATTTCAGAGTCGGTCTGTTCCACACTCACAAACATGGAATCCTACTATTTTACTTATACTTGAGAAGATCAGAGTCATAGAAGCATTCACTGGGGTTACAAAATATGATAAGTTTATCAAACATAATTAATAACTATTCAATGCTTCCCAGTTCTATTTCAGTGAATCATAACTTATTTTAACGAACATTTGTTATGATATTCATTATTCTGCATAAATAAACATTAGTTCAGCATATTAACTTTAATTTCTAAATGACTGCACGAATAAATCTAACAGTTCTATGATTTAAAGAGAAAGTTTTGACATCAATTTTGTTTAAATCCAGATTTCAGAATGCTGCAGATTTTAAATTTTGATCTATTGAGTACCAAGGGTTTCCTCTTTTCCCATTGCAACCATTCCCTCATTGCACACTGCACAAAGCATAAACAGTCTTTAATAGCCAATTTGATGCAAAAAAAAAGAACAAATAATTCCAGCCATTTCCAAGATAGTTCAAATATTTGAATCTTGCACAACCAAGCAAAATAAATGATACTGAAGGCGGTCAATATCAGAAATATTACTGTATTTATTCTAAATAATGTCAACACAAAAAAGGTTTTAGATATTATATTGATGGAATAGTAATATCCAATAATATTTTCAAATGTCCTATAATAACACTAATATTAGGACAAAAACCTTATAACTAAATATTTGTTATTATTCAAATACATGGACAGACATAATCAAAAAACTATTTATTATGTTATTTCTTTTTTCCATTCCTTAACACCTAATAGCACTTTACAACCATGTTATCAACTCAAAGCCAATCTATGTACCTAATTTTGACATCTTGTTAACTTTGCATACAATATTAGATAATGCTCTAATTATGGTTTAGTTTTTCGATATATGATCATTACAAGTCATCTATAAGTATATCAAAAGTTTGCGTACTTTACACTTTAAAAAAAATATCATTTATTTCAGGATGTTTAATATTGGTGCCCTTCTTTATAACTCCATTGCAAAAATACAAAAACTTTTCCAATTATGAAATGCTTGAAAGAATTTGAGTAGGAGTTTGACATAGAGAAAAAATCCACTTAGTAGTTAGAGGAAATAAAACCCAACAATTAGTTATTGGCCTATAATATGGATCAACTTTTATACCTTCTTTATTGAAGATCTTGCTATCTAAGAGAGGCCATTTATTGAAGAATTTTATGGGTTAAAAGATATCGTGAACTTAGAAGCAAAAAGTAAAATGTGTGATTAAACATTACTAAACAATACCCTTTCTCTTTCCCATTTCAAATCATTTGTCTTCAGTCCTATTGAAACATTTTGTTTACTTTCGATTTGTTGACATCCACTGATGCATGTCAACAATAGAAGGAAGACACAATAGAACAAATTGTTAATATCTAGCTCTGTCCAGACTTGGTTTCTATGTCATACTAAACTCTGATATCTCTCTCAAGTTTATTCAATATATATTTTGTTATAATGACTAGTATAATGTATTTATGAAAGAGTCTTTATAAACATGCTATAGTTACACCCCAAGTCCTAACAAATATTTCTTTTCATTTCATTCATATCCAACCACTTAAATACTCATCCCTATTCAATCCTATATTTATTATATTGACAATGTGTGCATATTAGATCCTTTCAAGCTTTATTTCTAACCGCTAGGACTTTTTAGCTTTGACATTGAGGTCTAAGAAAAACTTATGTTTTGACTATTCTGAATCAATTTTCGAAATCAAGAAAATTTGCAAATAAATCATCCTTCCACATACTTCAATTTTCACTGATAGCCACAATAAGGATAGAAAAATGCAAGGACTAGTATTCTTAAACTCTGACACTTTAACAATAGTTTTGCATCTTCTCAACTGAAGGAAACAAAGACACTACGCTTTAACTAAAACCACATAAAGCCAAAAATGAATGCACAACACAAAATATGTGCATTAAACAGCAAATAGTACAATACAAGTTTTCAATACTATAACTTGAAATGATTATTCCTGACAAATTTCACCTATTTCCTCTTGTAAGCCTTACCAAGGAATCCTGTTAAAATAGCACCATTCACCACAACAGATTATCCTAATCTCTTAATCTAATAATACTGTATCAATATATAGCAGTTACTTAATAGAAACAATATAGCACATACAAAGACTCTTAGATTTTGATAAGATTTAGGAAGGCACTTTGCTTATCAACAATACATAATTAGCCAGTCAATTTCCTAATATTCCCAACAAAATTAATTTGTTTTGAAAATTATTTACTTCATTTATTGCCCACAGATTTTTTGAATAAAAAATTCGGCTTAAATTCCTAATTTTATTTTAGTTCTGGTATTTTTTCTCTACACAAGACATGAATCATTCTTCAGTAGAAAGTAAAAACGGTTATTAGATATCATGACCTATATTCAATAACTAACAAGACAATAACGTCCCGGGCCAATATCAGCAATAGCTGGTCAATATCAGATTTGGCAGACAAATTATACTTAAATTGTCATTTACCTTGATCGTTTTGTGGACGGATCTTTCATAACCATGGTTTCCTTTACCTCCCCGAATGCATCAAAAAATTCCCTCAAACGATCTGAAACATGAAAATCACACAAGGATGAATATTTGAAGTGAGGGATTTAACGGTGTCGTGATACACTGTAAAAACAAAAGGTGGGAATTTGGAACAAATAAACCATTTGACTTTGGTAAATACTGATGCAATAAGATACACTGTGAAATGTTGAGACTGGATGGTGTTGTGTTTTGGTATGATTCTATAGTACTGTATAGCATCAGCATAATTAACAGACTGACTCTGGAGGCTTGCAGACATTCTCATAGTTCGGTACCGTTATATTTACACTCTATACCATTTAACAGTATATATTCGCCATTTTGAAACAAGCCTCTTGTACATTTTTTTAATGAGTTTTAGGCCGTGGGAATTGTATTTTCTCCATCACTAGACATTAAAGAAGGTCGTCTTGAAGTTAAAAACAGTAAATAGGCCTATAGTATAGTAGAAATAACTGCACGCGGCTCAACTACAACACAGTATAAAACAATTATGAATGAAGAATTGAACGCCAATTTGTACAGTTAAACACAGTAAATCCATAGAATAATTATTAATCCATTGTCTTACCTGCTGTCGTTTGCCAGGACAGCCCTCCGACGAACATTTTCCTGAAAACACAAAAGAAATTGGCGCGGTTAAGTCAAGCCATTTTGAGTTAAATTGGTGACCTATTTGAAACGGCCCGTGACATAAGGAAAAGATGTTGAGAGAAAACGGTACAGAAAATAAGATTTCGAGTATTTTAAGGAACTTACCCGGGATCATTAGGCATATCATCGGAATTACTGTTGGGAGAAGATTGTGACTGTTGATCCATTTTCATGTTTTCTAAACCAACTACTCCTAACTATCTACACAGAAGAGTGAAGCATGCACGTGCCTTACTAGATACTGACTAGCTACCTAATCTTCTATTGGCCCATCGTGGGTGGGCAATTCTCACAATATACAAAGGCGAGAAGACCCGCTGATTGACAGCAGGATACACGTTTTTCATTGGCTCATTTTCCGTTTCTAGGCAACTATCAAAGGTTTTCTCTGACGTCATACATCAATTTGACACCTAACCCCGCCTTTGATAAGGTTCAGCACAATAAAAACAAACCCGCCCAACTTAAATCCTTTGATAATCGCCGCCAATCATTTCATTTATTAGATGTGAATTCTACGTTCAATACGTCAGTATATCGGTATTTAGCGGTTTACGGATTTTTTTTTTCTGAAGCATTTTGTTATAAACTAAAAAGTAATTGTTAAACCAAGAAAGAATAAATGCAGCAATAAAACTTTCGGTGGTTCAATCTAAGTAAAATTTATCTTTCAATAAATGTTATGCAACGTTCGAGACATGTTTTTTAAAATGTGTTTACCTCTATTTTTTAACAGTGATTTTAACAGTGTGCGCAATGGAGTTGAACGAATATTGTTCAATGAAGAATGCCGATGACACGAGATCTATTCATACCCTCATTTTTGACACCGTTTGTTTTCACTATGTACCGTTATTAACCTCTACGTATTTTAGGTCATTTACGGTAATCACATAACTATATAAAGAAATCAAAGGAAATCAAATTTGAAGATTTTCAATTCCTAAATGGACATACTATTCGTTCAGCTTGCGTAATATATCACAATTTTTCAGAAGAAGTTTAAGACGTCATACTGCGAGTATTACGTAATTTGAATAAACACTTTCTTTCCACAAAGACATAAAATTTTAGCTTTTGTACGTACGTTTTAAATCGACATGTTTTGGGGGTTTTGTTTGTATTCATTTACATTTATGAAAATATCCTTAATATCAATAAGAGTAATTTTGGGCCCAAGCAGATCTGTCTTTAATTAAGCAGCATTTTATACAGTTA
This sequence comes from Nipponacmea schrenckii, assembly GCA_030562195.1. Classification (NCBI taxonomy): domain Eukaryota; kingdom Metazoa; phylum Mollusca; class Gastropoda; family Lottiidae; genus Nipponacmea; species Nipponacmea schrenckii. The sequence continues at coordinate 13,865,631 of CM060201.1, forward strand.
TACTTCCTTTTTATTAGACCTTAATGGACAATTCCATTGTACATGCAATAAGAGATATTCTGGAGAGAGGAATCAGACCCATTTATTTTTCGATTTTCGACTTTAAAAAAAAATGTTACAAATTTTTGCACATGACGTGACGTGAGACAATTTATTATATAGCACATTATTTAATATCATATTCTAATCATGCAATGTTTACAACGACAATAGTAGGCATACATAATAAAAAATTGTAAATTACTTGTCCTGTTAATTCTTTTACATCATTTCCATCGGAATTTAAACCAGGAACCATGTCTGTGTTTGCCTGACACCCACCCCCTCGTCTTATTGATGAAATAACTTTATAGTATTGATATATATATATATTCTGCTAGCATACTGTACACAGTGGAAGTATGAAATGGCGTGTTCAATTGTCATTAGATTACCAAGTTTGTGTTATCATCCTGTTCCAAATGTCCATTCTATCATGCTGTAGAAAATTCCATACAATTTGGGGTATACGCGATTTTCTGTTTTCTGTCTGCCAATGCGTATTACAGGAACTATTTGATTTGAGTCGGTTTTAATAATGTACCTGTGAAATCATTTTGTTAACAACAAAAAAATATTTAAAATTAAATTTTCAGTATGATTTACATTAAATAAATTTACATTTAATAACATAATTGAATGTGAAGTCAATATGTGTAATATTCATTTCTTCAAGAGCCTGCACCGTTCTGCCAGGTCTATAGGCCTACAAGGATGAAGACAATCAGGACATTTAGCAAAACTGTTCGATTGAACACAACATGAATGGAATAATTTGTATGTAACGTGTTATTTCTGTATATTTATAAGAGAGCTCCTCCAAACTGTTCTTTACATAACCAAACGTAACTAACAGTACAGATTGCAGGCAATCAGGACAATTCACAGTTTTCTGTTCGATATAACATAACATATAGCGATTTTAAATTGACATCACATCACATCAAACATGTCAGATACTGTCTTTAATATTTTACGGAGAGCAGTGAAGTAGTCTAGGCCTAACGTTCTCTAAATGTCTAACAGAATTTTAAGAAAGATTTGATGGATTTAATATATCTGTAAATTTTACAACAATACCAAACAGTGCAAGGTGAATTGTGGTTATATCGACATTTCGTTCGACAGAAGGTTATTATTGGAAACAAGGTGAAGACATAATTATCTATAAAAATGAAATCTAGAAAATCTATAAATCTCAATTAACAGAGCTCGTTATAACTCCCTGGTCTCATCCTAATAAGCAGTTGAAGATACAGATATTTGAAGTTTTTAATTAAGCTTAATATAACTATTACTATAGGTGTTTATTAGTAACACATTAGTTGATCTTTACTGGTTTAAAGTTGGAATACCACAATAATTAAACATAATTGATTTCTGGCTTCATTATCATTAAAATCGATTTTATAAAGTACTTTATTCCAGCCTGATTTCCTAAATGGCAAACGAACATTTAAGTGAAGTACAAACTGGGACGTTTTAAACTCTTATTATATAGGCCTTCGTTTTAAGGCTTACTCCCAAGTTTGGAAATTTGGTTCTTTTCGTATGTTGGAAATTGAGAACCCATCTATTTTGGTAGTCCAACCCTCAATCCCCCATTACAATTCTTTTCGAACATTCAGGCCTAATATAATAAGAATGAGTATAAACCTACTTTAAAATAACTAAATCGGCACTTTAAGTTTAATTAAACTATAAACCACGGTACCAAATGAAGACTCGATTGTCACAAAAGTTATGTTCAGTTATTGTCGTTAGATTAGTATTTACTTTCTGAGATTTTTCTCGCAATTGCAACCTAAATTTTATAGATGTTTAATGTACTTTTTATTTAAACCTTACTTTCGTGGATTATTCACCACTCAAATCAATGACGTAAATAATTCTTTCTACTGCAAACATGGAACTTTTGCTAATTAAAACCACGATTCAAAGAAACCGTTGGCTTTACAACTGTATGCATAAAAGACTTTTCAGGATTACATAGGAATTATTAGTTGAAGGAAAATAAAATATCGTCTTTTAATATGTTGACATCCACGGTTTCACACACATCTCTCAAGATAGAAAAATCAAAGACAATTCTCTGCCAAGTGCCAACTCGTGCAGATTTCATCCCACATCAAAGAGTTATTAGTATTTAGACAGAGTTATTCCTTCTTATATCAGTGTTTGGTGAGAAAAATGACTAAATATTTAGAAAACCGTCTTTATCTCCAGGCATTGATGTCTTCGAGTTGCATGAATAAAGGAATAAGTCTTGGTCGATTCCATAATTTTCAAGATATTCTCTCTAATATTTACTTTCTATTTCCCCCACAAAGGACGAGAGTCGGTCGCCAGCTGATAGTCTCGATTTAATATCGACTATTTCAGAATATTAGAAAATTAATCAGTTTTAAGACCGGATAAAAGTGCATATTTTGCCCCAAGGCTAAAACTTCCAGACTTGAATGCACATGCTCTTTTATAATGTATAAAATATTTCTTTTGGGTCTGTAAATTTCCAGGTCAAACGGAATGTTGTGAATAAACCTGCTTTAAAAAACGGGGCGAGGTCTGAATCGTATATAAAAAGACTCGACAAGTCAGAATATCTTATTACAAGAACAACAGGAACAAAAAGAACGATTGAGGCAAACCAGCTGTTTGGAGGGAAATTCCCATATTCAACAACCGGAAGATAGGGCATGATGCCTGCAGTAAATGTCACGTGTAGTAGAGGCCTGTCAGACGAGAGGTAAAGATGGCGATTGTCTAATTAGAGGACTCAATGACATGTTTACGATATGACCGGCTGGTACATACCATGAAATATATTATCTTCAAAATTTTAATTGGTCAAGCATGTTTGGGTACTAATACTAATGTGAATCATATGTTTAAAAATTCTTTGGGAATTGTAGAAAAAATACATAAAAATTAGATCTATTAATTGGTTCCATTTATTGGAGAATTGGGTTCGTTTATTTTGACATCACTGACGACGTCGAGATTTGATTTAAAGATTGACAGTCTGATTGACAATGAAAACTTAAGACATGTGCATTTTTCTGAATCATGGTATTAATAGCATCCCAATTTGACGTTCTGATTATTCTGAATTTAATACAGAAGAAATTTAACAAAGGACGTACAGAATGCGATTCTTAAATTTTGTTTTTAGGCCAAGATAACTGGTATTAACTGGACTGCTCACGCGAATGATTCCTGCTGAAACCTGATGTTATATCATATTCTTTGAAAAATATACCGAAAGTGACATATTATATATTTGGCAACTAATTGTTAGAAATTGTTTTATTTTCAAAAAGAAGCGCAAAAAAGCAAACCAAATTCGTCAGATCAAAAATGTCATGTACATCTTATAATAAATATATCTGTTTAGTTTTTGAGAAACAGCTATAGCAGTAAAGGTACACATGTCGAATTGATGTACTAGGTGTATAAGAACGTTGATTAAGCTTGTGGTTAATAATCATACCATAACTAATTACTTCCGATTTACTTTCATATAGTTGTTGGCTAGTAGAGTGGTTAACCAAATTACAATACTCTGTTAATTTTTAATTTTCATTACCATGATTATGAGTCGCATAGTTAATGTTATGGTTCAATTTAACTACCAACTACTACGAATACCACCAACTATCTAGTTTACGATATCAGCATGCGCTGAAAACGAACGTTAACATGCCATCTACTCCGACCTGTAAGCCCCCTTAAAAATTTGGTGTCCCGTACTGTATTCCAAACAAAATACGCAAACTGTCGATAATGGAAGCTCTTTTTAGAATGTAACGGTTGCAGAAATACTGACAATTTTTAGCACAAGGGGCTCTGATTTGTGTTTCAATTGGAAAAACTAGACGATTTTACCACACCTTTGACTAAAAAGCTTTTCGGTATTCGTATTCATTTATCAACTGCGTCCCACGCAAATCATTAGAACATAAGAGTCGTTTAGCAACACGTAAAAGGTAAAGGGGTTTGATACGCATTATACCATTGAATTAACATACATGGTCGCTGGTGGCGCAATGACTTGTCGTAATAATCAGTCTCTTTATGTCGCGAAATTGGAGAGGGGGGGGGCTTATTTTGTTCAATGTGATTAATTGTAATTCCGTTCACATGAGCAGGGTTCACTGTAGGCTTCCCAGCGTCTGTACATTCTTAAAGCAATACATTCGTCTCACATCTGTGATAGGGTGTCTTTATTCGGCATGTCATGGAGCTAATAATATTTATTTAATAATTCATCAATAAAGATCATATCAATAAATACAACCCAATTTCGAGGCTGTCAATCAAAATTTCTACATTACGACTTAATACAGTAATCTAATAACGATACAGGGGAGGTGAAATTAAATCAAATCTAATTTGAAAGAAAGTAAAGCGTTATTACTTCTACCTCGATATACGAGAATGTTTGTAGGACATTGTCGTTGTCTTTCAAGAATACCCAAATGTCTTTGAAGCATCAACAGAACAAAAAGGTCAGAATATCAACAAACTTAAATATAATTTTAACACGCTACTTGTCTACATTTTTCGTATTGGAATAATACCACAGAGCTACATTCAGATGATAAAACAGCCTCGCCAAACAAATTACGAATGTATTTCTGATCAAGAAACCGCAGCCTCAACGAGCTTTCATGTTCGTCATTAATAACCTCTAAGGTCAAGGTCATCTTATAAATTCATTAATTGGTTCAGCACAAATCGGCTCATCCAATCTAAATCCTTGAAGCGGAACTTTAATTTGATTTCCAGGACAGTCTTTTCCTGACGATTCCACGCTCATTGAACATAGGATGGACGGGTTTAAATTATCCTACACGAGTCAAGACTGTCAATGTTGTCTGAGGGATTTTAACTGATGTATTGTTTTTATCTTAAGCAGACTTATTTTTAGACATTTCAGACGTTCATAATCCGAGAGGCACAAAAATCAAGCTCACGAAACATCTAAACCAAACTTACTCTAATATCTATTTTTTGCGACTGTAATCATTAAAGTGATTTGAGAGTTTTCCCCTTGACAAAAGTAACACATATTGACCCTCGTCGGCCTCAGTTAAAAAATAAAGAGATACATGTATTGCATTAACTATAATCGATAAAGACGAGGTTTCAATTCTCCATTATTTTATCTGGACCTTGATAACACTGTAAAGGTATTTTATTTTATCACCTTTTTGTTAAGTGCGTCAAGAAGTGATTTTAGAATCAAAGTCTTGTCATTTCTCCTTAATATAGTTTCAAATGGGCGTAAGTGATACGACCTAATATCAGAACTGGGTCATCTGGTTATGGTTTGTTAAAAGACATTATTGTAACAGCCAAGTGTTCCACTTTTCCAATCGATATCATACAATCTTACCAAGCGAAACCAAAGCAACGACCACCATCCAACTATAATTACAATTACACTATCATAAATAGTTTGTAAAGATGAATGCGATTGAGCAACTGTCACACTATCAAGGCCCGGTTTTACAGCTTTTTCATCTCAACCAACTAACCATTCAATCGATCAATATCCAACTACAAACTACCAATAACTGCCAAGTCATCAGCTGCTTGGTTGGAAGCGGCCGCTAACATATTACCTGCCAACAAACCAACCAACCAACGCAAGTGTGTTTTTTTTAGATCGACGGAGCTTAAGGTTCGCACTGGCTTCTCGATCTGAATATCCATATGTGATAAACTGTAATCAATAAATTAATAAACTATTTGGACTTTCCCAAAGGGATGCTTGATTTCAACTTATCGTGTATATTTGTGCTGTTGGTAAAATGTCGGGTAAATGTTGGAAATGGAACTTCTATTTCAGAATAAGGAGTCAAGCAAGTTATATTATAGAATATAAAGCTGATAACACAAATTTCTATTTATGCTGTAATGAAAATATATCTTTGAAAGAAAGTTTCACATGGAAGTGACATACAGTAGCATGTTTATACATGAAATATAAAATACTGTGGCTTCGGGGTGCCATAACATAACACCGGATACCTCAACTCATTTATACAATGACGTCATTCTGATAAGGAGAACTATACTGATGTTGACCTCTGACCCGGGCGTGTACCAGTTGCCAAACAACAGACAAATGTTCTGATTGAGAAAGGTCATATATTGGTGTATAATAAAACAGTAGTCTTACAGACGAAATATGTTTTAATAGGTTACGTCAACTTATATAGATAAATCCTATTTTTGTGATTATAATACTCACTTCCGACGTTCGTTGTGCACGCCTGTTTCAAAATAGCGGATTATGGTCCCACAACATATGTGTCAAATCTGAAAGGTCATTGAAATATCAGTTGATAATAACTCATGTTCTCTAATTGATTAATGTATATTTTGAACTTAACTTAAGACAAATATCGCATCCTTTATTGCGATCATTAACGATTTCAAATCAACAAAGCTGAATGTTCATTTTCTGATAGTCATTGCGTATCGAATATCTATAACAAGGCTGCATTTTTCTGTCAGAAGCCATGAACATTAAATCTAGTGATTGTAAAATGGTTTTTACTTTTTTACTGCCGATTTGGGTACTGAAAATTCGAAATGAAATGAATTTTGAAGACCTATATACTACTTTCTACTCCCAATTCGATGGAGATGGCCCATGGACAACGGCCATCTCTGGCTCCTTAAAGGGACATGTTCGCCACAATTTTGATACTTCTGAAGACTGTTTGCACATATTCAATACCAAACCAATCACCGAAAACTACGAAAATCTATAATAGGCTTCATAGGGACCTGGATGGATTAAAGATAAGTTACTTCAACAGAAGGCACTGACACAGGGTTAAAGAAATGTCTGTTAATGTTACGATTAGGCACACAAAATAAGTTTTAGATTTGTATTTCAATTTTTCTTTTTGACTGACACAGACAAAGGCATGGTTGTCGACGACTCAAATGAAGTGATAGTCTATCAGTTTTCAAACATATTATGAAAATATTCAAGGTACAAAACAACTTTTCAATACAAACATTTGACTACCCTTTTATTGCAAAATAACGATAGAGGGTACATACAATGCACATTTTTGACAAAAGAAAAACTTTGACACATCGAAGAATGACAAATTGGTATTAAAGTAAATGTCATGTTGACAAACTAAGATAAATAAGCGCTATTGATAGTGAGTATAATAATAGGGGACAATGGAATCTAAGATACCAACACACATAGATCAAGTATTTTATTATATTCCTAAAGACAGATAAACCCTTGAATACTAAATAGATAATGGTACACCGTTATAATATCTTTCAGAAAGTAATCTAAAGATAAGTGTTTAATACTTACACTAATAGTTAGTTGTCTACAGTCGGTAGCTAGGTACGTATTAACTATGCAGTCCGAGATATCTTCACCTTCGTCGAGAAACTGGTTGACCATCAGAATCATGCATGCGAATTATCAGATCATTCCTAATTGATGATCATAATGGTTTTGACACAAAGGTTTTTTTTTCTGATGTTGCCGGTCAGGGTGGAATCTGATAACAGAAATTTTACTTTTGGGTAGTGATATAACTGAAGCATCAAATTTACAATTTTCCAATAGCCAGTTGCTATATGCGTTATTATACTTCTCATTAAATCTTTGGGTTGGTTTCCAGGTAAAATTTGCCCCCAAAAATGTAGCCACCTGTGTACTACATTCGAAAGTGGAAGTAGGAATACCAAGGCAATAAAATGCTCAAATGGAGAATTAAACGTATGAATATATGGAAAGGTTGAACACACATCTTAATGAATAAAATCACGTAAAATGCGCCACGCCGGTTGTCTAAAGGGATCGATTTTTTCTCCTAAAAAACCCATTGTACATATATAAAAAATAACCTGGTTATTCCCGGACTATCAACTGATTATTAATATTATTTTAATACTGGTCGTAAAATATACTGCATATAGAAGTCATTGATAACACTTTCTGTCTTTATACCACTTATGGTTTTGAACATGACTCCCTATCAATCAAAAACAGTTTGATCTTCACCTGAAGAAATCACCTGTATTAAAACATTTGACGAGGCAAGGTCGATGACGTATCTGGCATTTCCACTTGAGGATGGTATTGGATGCATCAACTTGGCTGACCATCAAACATCTTCAACAACAGTTCTAATTATTGGTACATTAAACAATAGCCCCAGATAAGACTTATACGGATTGGATATGAGCTCTGGTTTTAGAGCAAGACTAATTGGATTGCTAGAATGTTCACCATGACGAAAGCCATATTAGGAATTACTAATGTGAAATATAATTCGGTATTAAAGAGAGAAATTGTAATTCGCACTGAGATGGGATGAAGTCCTAGGTAAAAGTTAACGTTTCAGGCAACAATATTTTCTCTGAAGCCAGATACATGTAGGCGATTTGGAAATGAACAGAGGCTTCCAGCGAAAGTGCAAAACAAACAAAATACATGTCATTGATTATACCCTTTCTGTAGTAATCGATTGATAAATATGTATTCAATTTTGTACTGAATTACCTGACTTTTGTCCACAAAGTATTTCGAGTTAATGAGATGATTCTAGTCTAATTATTGATATATTGGACCAAGCTAGTCAAGGACACATCGATTCCTCTCGGACATAAAAGAGTTTATCATTAGACAGTGATTTACTAAATAGGTTATTGATCAACATAAATTGTAATTTGCCATGGTTCCATATTTTCCGACACTTTCAATTGAAAAAAATTGGTATTGGATGATCTTACGTTTTGTTTTCGAGAGGGATGTGACAATGTATACGTTGTTAAAAGAATCAGCATTCAACTGGAAGAATATAACTGAAAATGGCCTTTTCAAGAAATTCTATAGCCACTGGAAGCCTCTGACCATTTAATGTTTTATTTCCAAAATATCAAATATTATTGGTCTAAAAGTATCCAAGAAAACAGAGAAAAATATACCACCTGAAATGCTTAATAGTTTATATAAAATACCCAGAGAATGTTTACAGTCTAAAAACTACATATCACGTCTGTGTTCCAAAACAAAACATATTTGTATAAATTATTTTGCTTGAACGTATATCGTATCTATTGGGTTTCTTAATTTACATTTTCTAGTTTTATAAAAATAGTTTTAGAATCAACAACATTATTTTACCACCCGATTACCATAAATTGAAACGTACTGTTTAACTATACCTGCCAAAATTAATACTTATTTATATCTCCACCCAATAAACCAGCTTTGATTTCATACAACATTTACAGATTTGACACAGAAATGCTTTTTAGTACAAGTTCCAAGATTCGTCATCTGGTTTATATCATATCACAATTTCAAGATATTAAGGACTTCCTCCTATACCTTGACTGCAATAGCAACTTTCCTTATATCCTTGGAGGTTTCAAATATAGCTGTTTGATTGGTTTGTAAGCTAGCGAGTACAGTCAATCAGAGCTCTCGACAAAATATTTGTTAACATTAAATAATGTTTACGGTTCCTCTGTCGGTGTTTCTACGCTGACGTACAATCCAATGACCCACCCATACAAGAACAGAGGCTTTTCAAGGTTAAGCACGAAGTTCATAACAGCTCTAACTTTGAACCTATTTAATGTCTTTAATTCATCTTTTGATGAACTCAATTACGTGGGTTTGACAAAGATTGTCAAATAGTCGAAATAATCAGAACTTTTTGGACAGAATTGAAATTTACATCAATATTTTCACCCAAAATAACTGTATGTGTCTTAGCTCTCGCGATGTTGAAAGAAACTGACATTTATCATAAACTTAGAATTTTCATCTGTGTTAGAAATATAAACCGGTGGTGCATGTAGCATAGTAAATGGTTGCAATATAACATAAATATAAAAGTTAATACTGTATACAAGGAACCACTATAGATAATATGGAAGAAGTTTCCAGTAAAATCTTTGGCACCAAGCCGGTTATTTAATTTGAATAATTTTCAACAAGCTGTTATTTTTTTAAAACATAGTTTATCAAGATAAATATTGAAATAATCAATTCAGAAATTGTGTTTCAAGTACACACGATTGTAGATCTATCTATATTTCAAGTGATTGTTCTCTTTTTTTTTCCAAAAGCAAGTTACCAATCCTGATGTTGATTGTACTCCGGAGCTTGGTTGGTGTATGGTTAAATCACTAGTACTATGAATTAAGATTTAATATGAGGTTTACGTCCTTCTTTTCCATCCCCAATTAGCTTAAGACAAAATAACTTTGAATTGATAGTTATACATGTATTGCCAGCACCACGGCATACGATTAACAATTGTCCAGTGATCTTAATCTAGAAAAGTCTACAAGACAACGCCACGGATTAATGTCCTATTCGAATATCAAGACGCTTTGTCAAGGAGTTTCATTTCACTATTGTTAGAATCTAACATTATAATAGGTATGACAGAATCTATGAAATTACAATTTTGATAGAAAATATCGAGGAATTTTTATTCCCATGGCACAATTTGTAGGTTCTAGCTAGTACAGTTTGGCATCAACGTTATTTCTCTAGGCGTGTTATAGGTGTTTAGAATATTAACATGTATTTTGATTAAAGGATGGCAATATGTTTTAAACAGCTAAACAAATACTCCCATGTTACTCCAAAATATTCAAACTGAAGATACATCTGGCACAAAACTTGACCAAAAGTGCAACGCAAGCACCTGTTGCTTCCGGTTTAACTCTTGAGAATTGCGACAAAAATGTCACAAACAAAGCCTACGTAAACATTTGACAAAATGTTGGCTTCTTATTATGACTGGAGCCTGTTTCAAGAAAACTTACCTTAGGATGATTTGGTCGGATTGGTCAATCACTAAAACTGAGTATTTATTAACCAATTAGGTTACTGTATTTCTTAAAATCTTGATTGTATCTTTGTTAAAATTATGTGAAACAGTCTCCTGATCACCGAATATCACTAGCCCTTTAGTTATATTTTCAGGAGTTTACAGTTGGATACCAGGTATTGGGCTACGTACATTGTATTTATGTTTAACCAAATGAAATAATGCCATATTCAATCTAATGTTATAATTCGCAATTTTTTCGCGGTACAATAACTCGCGTTAACACCATAAAATTGAGCAATGCCAACATATACTTTGATGCTGTCTAAGGATAACTATGTATCTATAAAGAAGTCTAAATTCTTGCGATGCCTCCTATAGTGATAATCAATGACGGAACGGACAATTAGAATAATTGGTCAAAATAAGGCCAGTATCTTAGTAAGAAAACTATTGTCTTCAATGAAACCTCGATGGACAAAATAAAAAAAAACTAAAAAAAACCTAAAAAAGAACAAAGAAAAAAAGAAACCTCACAATTGTCTCGTCTTTCTGATCTTTTTCTCCCCGCTTATCTGTACGCAGGTAAGACGCCGGGATCCATACAGTCAGCAACATCTTCACGGAAGTAAATATGGGGCCTGATTCTCGAAACCTTAAATAAGATAAGATCAAGAGTTTAAGGCATTCACTACTCTAAATGGACATTAAAACTAAATTTAAAATTGATTTAAGTGATTGATAAATCAAATAACTGAAAAAAATCATTTAAATTTTCGAGAACATCAACAACTTGAAGAAACAGCCGCCTTCAAAGAAGCTGTTAGATTGTCAATGTATACTTGGAAACATAAATTATTTCCTCATAAAACACATAGATCTAACCAAATCTTAGTTCAATCAGGTTTGAAAACTTGAAAATAGATACACAATCTCTATCAAATACTCACTGGAATTTAATTTAGACTGATAATAGTAAGAGTAACATTCACTCGGTACGATATGTGCTAAGATTGTATTTCCCTTTTACCTGAGTAAATTATAGTGGCGTAGTTGTAATGATGAGAATTGCAATTTCTCTCCCTACTGACATTAATTGAAAATCAATACCACAGACCATACACAATAATAATAGTAAAGAAAAAACAAAAACAAAAACAGGGATTCAATAACAATTCAATGTTTTTTAAAACATTGGATCTGGAAAGGAACTACATGTAGTTGCAAATTGATGACTGTCTTTAACTAACGTTTAGTCGTACGTAATGAAATTGTACCTCAGCATATATCGAATAAAAATATCTCATAGCATTTTGCCAAGTGTATATAACAAGGAAGTACAAAATATAAGACTAACGAAAATTCTTTGTAAAAATTTGTAAAGACTGGAAAAATTTGAGGAGTATATTTTCAATAAATAAGTCAAAGACTGTTTTTCTAATTAACTGACAACCGTGACCATAAGCTACATTGGTAATCCTAGTGAGTGGCTGGCCCGGCTTTGGCCCTTCACTTTCAAATTTCAAACTCCTTTGAAAATTCTGTTGTCCCTACTCGACCGACCCCATCTAATGATTCATAGAAAAACCAAAAGCTAACTGGTTGGCCTACACATCACGTGTAACTATCTGAATTTCATCAATACAATCTCGCAGATTGTAATCAATATAAAATAAGTAAAGGGAAATAACTCAATCGTGAATTGTTTTATTGTTCTTTTAAGTCATGCGGTTTATCTAAAATAGCTTCATTAAAACTTAGAAAACTTTCAAAACTTTACTTAATCTTTTTCTTATCTTCCAATTCGTTTTATATTTCGCTTATTTATGTGCAGCAGATAGATCTCACTACTGTTTTAGATAATGTTTTTTATTCATTAAAAACTGTATATATCATGTTTTGTCTGAAACACGGCATAAACCTCTAGTATCTAATAACCACTGCTGGAATTCGAGGCTTACATTTTTTAAATGGGCATATTAGCTTCCAATATTTACATCAACGTTACAACAGCTCAAAAAATCTACACGAAATGTTTTTCTGTTCTGGGTTGGCGTTTCATTTGAATTCCTCTATTCTTTATTAAAGCTACCAAAGCCACCAACGGGGGACATTATATTCAAAGGCTATTGTGGGGTATCTTGAGACATAACAGATAATAAGCTGTAAAACATTTTATATTATCAAGTCTTAAATCAAAGTCTACTTCTAAATGCAGGCTAAACATAGTCGTTTTTGTAACTTTAAAATTCGGATAATTTTGTATACGCGAAGAAAGGAGGCTCAAATTTCGACGAAGGTCTATTTATGCAGTGATTTTGCCACAGAAAAAGGTTATTCAGATTGTTGCTCTAGATACTAATAGGATGGTCCATGGATGTATTTATCGTTTGAACTTTAGAAGAGGATTGAACACATAATAACAGAAATCAAATTTATGGCTTTAAAATTGAGGTTTATCTTTAAACCTCCAGATTTGAATTAGGATTTTTATATAAAAATAGTCAGCTACATACACTAGAGATAGCATGTTCTTTGTGATTAGGGTTGGACAATTTCTATGGAAATTACCTTGCCTAAACATCATATTTCATGTTCTTCAACCGTCAAGATAAATTAATACGGGCGTAAGAAACTGTTACATTTCATTAAACAAACAAAAGAAGCTTTCATAAATAGATCGGCAACAACGGTTTTCATTTCATTCAGTGAAACTAGCAAGAATTTGATAAGGCAAAGAAAACATTCGACATCTTTATCAAAATAAAACAAAATATATTTTATTTCTTGGAAGAATTCTCTGTTCGATAAAGACGTCTGAAGTAATTTAAGAAAATATATAAGATAAAATTGAAAACATTCATTTATTATTTTTTTGGCACAAACTTTATTCCTTAATTTCCCAAATAATGATAGACTAACGTTTAACAGGTCTTTTACAAACTTTATTGCTATATAACGATTATTGAAATAAAACAAGTGACGTTTGCCAGCATCTTCATTCATATGAAATGATTTGGAGTGATTAATTTGAGTTTAAAACACAGGGTATAATTTTGTATTGAAAGTATATCAGATGCAAGCTGTAATTTCATAACGAACCTCAAATTTCTAAATCTATCATTTAATACTGCCCTCAACTTGAATATATATCGTACTAAATTAAGGCCAGATTACCTTAGAAATCATGTTCATCTACAATCAAAATGATATGCATGACATCGACAGTTGCATTAGCTGAAGACCTAAATTTCCCACTTTTCTAAGAAATCCACGACGATTCTGTCACTAGCCTTCAATTCTTATTGACAACAGTACAATTTGGATTTTCTAGGCTCCAATTATATATACAACAATACTGTAAAGTTTGATGCATAACAATGGTATTGTATTTATTAGATCAGGCCATGTTATACACTATATTTTTTTACTGTTTGATTATGTTATGCTGTTTTCTGTAAAATGTGTTTTAAAACATGTATTACCAGAAACAGATCTTATGGCTCACCTTTTTTTGATTTGGTATGTGTAATACAATCATTTCAGAAAAGACCCGAGTTCCCCATACAAACAATTTTTACAATAACTCTGATTTGTTGAAAGCCAGAACGGAACCTAACTCTAAATTTCATTGAAAGTTGTATAGCATTGTTAAGTCCAATCAAATTATTACTATATCATCACTGCTGGAACATCAAGACTATTTTGATTTCAAGACGATGAATTGGTTTTCGAAGCCTTCTGTAAAGTGTCTAATTTCACCAGCACAGATTTCTGGCGACTGTTGGTCTAAATATACTTACGTAAACTGGCCAATTCTGATGTGTTTATCTGTGTAACCTTTTACTGAAAGATATCTTCTGAGATAAGGTGAAATATCAGAGATAGAGAAATATCATCTCTCATACATATCTTAATATTCGATTTAATCTATTCATCAATATGGCAGGGTTTTAGTGATCAACCGTTGATAATTTACTAGTACCCTGATGTGTACAATGCTAATAAATTCAATCCTTCATATCTTGATACCTACAATTGAACAACAATTTTCGTTTGGAATCTTAATTTGGATTTTGAAATATTTAACTCAGAGGACCTTTTCTTCTACATACCTACCTCAATAGAAATCCAATACACATTCTTATTTTAGTGATTACTTTTGCACTACGTGTATTTGGTTCAGTTATCATCCTAAATTAAGTCGTAATCGTTTTCAATAAATGCATGCAGGACAATTGCGTCAATCGAAAATCCAGTCTCGCCTCGCCAGTTTCTTTTCTGGGTGCCATCCCGCCCCTTCTTTTAAAGTGTCGTCAGGTTTTTCGAAAAGAGTAAGCAATATTGTTGCCCCAATGGTGATTGTGAATCTTTCTTTCAAAATTAACACAACCTCGGCGATAAACATCTGGTACCGTTCAGTTTGTCGTCCCTGGTGGAATGAATAAGTAAGTGGACCTAAGTCCTACGATGTGCATCTCTCTGGCAGTTGGGTATTTTTTATATAGAAAAATTATACTCCTGACCATGTTAAGATTTTATATGACCTGAAGGTTACATCCTAATTCATGTTGTAAACTGACATTTCTAGCGGAATCTGGTGGAAAGATAAAACACTGATTGTCTGATAAAAATGCTCAGATTTTTGATAAAAAAATTCCAGTTAAACAAACTACAAGATATAGTGTCTTACTTTTATAAGATACATACTCTAAAATAAGACTTTAATGGCACAAACTGGATATTTAGCATTTGAAACTCCTATAAATGTTTTGAGACAGTATAAACACGGTTTCATCTGTTATGAAACCGACTTTCAACCTTTCACATCTGTTTTTGTGGCCAAATGTTGCATTAAAGTTGCTATTCCACTACTCTGTCAACCAGACGATTCAAACTTAAAGGGATATCTAGTCTTGTATTTTCTTTGCGATTATATAGGCCCCAATTCCATCTTACGCAGTATATTTCACATATAAAAATTCGTCAAGTTCGCTACAGAGACTCTTTTTGTACTGTAGTGAAACTGAAAATCGTATTTAATTCTGTGGAGCAATACGGATAGATGAAGTAAAGCTTTTTCATTAAATTTAACAACAAGTAGGGACATATAATTATCCTTCTATGCGTTAATTCCCTCGCAACGCAAAAATGGTCCATTGACTTCCGAATATTCAAATAGGTTCATATGATACTAGTTCCTGAAGCTCCCTTATAAACGTAGGTCTACAACCAACGAGTATAAAGAATATTCATTTCATTTAGAATCCATGGAATAGTACATCGCAATCCTCTTTCTATATTAATCACAACTCGAAATTTATCTAAGCATTTTCTTCAGAAAGTCTTCACTTAAAAAGATTTCGGTCTCTTTATAACGATTTCCGGGCTAGTCTGCTCGCTGGGAAATCAGCCAGAAAATCACGTACGATTCTCTCTTTTTGCATTAAAATAATTAAAACTAGTGATTATTGTCAATATTAAATGGCCACAAAACGAGACGAAAGATTTCATCCATACGTGTCCTGTAATAATAATGTGAACATCTTTAGGCGTTTTTCGGAGATTTAAAGAAAAAAACTAATCTATAATTTAAGTGTGTAAATGATATGAACTTATTGTAATTAGTTTATTGAACATATGTTTTCACCAGTTTCTTCTCTTATACTATTTTCTTTGAAAGTTTTGGTTTTGATCGAATGTAGATCCGATATTATATTGTTTGTCATGATTCTATTGACCTCAATGTCATAATATATCAGACGTTTACATTACAAATACATTTTGTTCTCTTTCTATAGTTTTGGAAAATATTTTCTGTTGTAAGTGTTGTGGCAATGGCAATATTCTGCCAATGCACTGATATATTATTAATAATAAGTGCTATTCTGTCAATATACTGATATAAAAATACTAAGTGCTATTTTGTCAATGGACTGATATAAAAATACTAAGTGCTATTTTGTCAATGGACTGATATAAATATAATAAGTGCTATTGTCAATGTACTGATATAAATATAAAAAGTGATATTCTGTTAATCTACTGATACATATAAAAGTGCAATTCTTTTAATTCACTGATATATACACAAAAAGTGCTCTCTGCCAATGTCAGTGTACTGAGACATAAATAAAAAGTGCTACTCTGTCAATATCAATGTACTGATACATACTGATACATAAACAAAAAAGTGCTACTCTGGCAGTCTACTGATTTCAATAAAAAGTGCTACTCTGTCAAAGTACTGATAATGTACATAAAAAGTGCTACTCTGACAAAGTACTGATACTTAAAAAGTGCTAATATTTTAATTTACTGATATATAAACAAAAAGTGCTACTCTGACAATGTTAATGTACTGATACATAAATAAACAGTGCTACTCTGTCAATGCACTGATATATAAATAAAAAGTGATATTCTGTCAAAGCACAAAAATATTAATCAAAAGTGCTATTCTGTCAATCTACTGATATATAAATAAAAAGTGCCACTCTGACAATGTCAATGAACTAATACATAAATAAAAAGTGCTACTCTGTCAAAGTATTGATATATAAATAAACAAGTGATATTTTGTCAATGTACTGATATATACATGTAAATAAAAAGTGCTATTCTGTCAATGCACAGATATATAAATAAAAAGTGCTATTCTGTCAATCTAATGATAATTAAAGTGCTATTCCGCAATGTACTGATATATGAATAAAAAGTGATATTCCACAATGTACTGATATATAAAAAAGTTCTGCTCTGTCAATGTTCTGATATAAAAATAAAAATTGCTATTGTGTCATAAATAAATACTAAAAAAAGTGACAAGTATCTTTATTTTTATCTCATAGGCATTATTACAGAAAAAATGGAATATTAGAGGTTCGGTAGCGCTTATAGCAGATGTTGCTGAAAATTACTAGTAGCCTACACGACATTTTAAAATGTAGGCATAAGTGTCAATGGATCTTTGGTCTGTATTATTCATTCTTCGTACACATTTAAAAATTGATATTTCTTCAACGCTAACTATGCTCTATTGCAAAACTTGCAGTTGTCTTGATGGTGGATTCGACATCTGAAACACGTGTCATCAGGAGAGGATCAGGATTTGGTCAAAATTTAGGTCTATGCACTTTTAAATTTCCAAGATATTGGATATCTGAAAACACTTTAATAATGTCATGTATTTCCATCCAAGTAATGTGATAAAAGTTAAATCAACTCTATTGGGTTATAACAACCCCAGATTCACAGATAATATTAACAGCTTTCAAAAATCATCAAATTCAAATGAACAGACATGAAATTTGTTGAAATGTTTATTCAAACTTTCTTTGAAGTCGTAGGAATGAAAAGAATGTAATGTCGGGAGATAAATACAATATGCCAGGTGCTACAGATTTTTGTCTTTATCTACTTGTGCTACCTTATCTGATTCCAAACCTCCAACGTGTCCATAAAGATTCCCATTGACACCAATTGATATCGATACGAATGTATCAAAATCTGCCAGAAAGACGGTGACTATGTTCAATAAACAGTCTTGACATGATTTTTTCTTAACTTCATAGGCATTAATAACATTATTTTTTGCCAAAGAGTCTAAATCAAGAATACATTCATTGGTTTTGAAAATTATGCCTTTAATTCAACATGTATTTTGTTACCAAGGAAAATGAAAATTTGATTGTATTTTAATGAACATATAAATGTAATAAAAGTGATAAATTTAGAATTTTTGTTTGAATTTACAGAAACAAGTAAACATGAACATGCTTTGATGTCAAATTCACAACCCGTTGAATTTTGAAGTAAACGAAATTTAATGAGGTTACATGCACATTGACTGATAAATAAACTTTGATATTTTGGCGAAAAACGTTAAATTTAACTGAATTTTTATTCACCTGTTAAGCTACTTACTCATAAATTAGATAATGTGAAGTTTTTAAGTTCGTTAAATTAACAGCTTCAAATTTCTGAAAGAATTTACTATATTTAGCGGCCAATTACGACTTGTTAATGATTTAACGTAAATTGTAATTTCTACCAAATTAAGGCAATGCCATGCTCTTTAGAGTCGATAAGAAGATTTACATAGTATGCATTGTACATTGCCAAAACATCTAATCCGGAGAATTGAAGGACATGATAATTGTAATGCACAAACATAAATTGACAGGGAATCAGTCCGAAATATGTATTTTATTCATTTTGCTTTCAGATACTGTTATACAGAAAGAAAAAAATGCTTCCGTTAATTAATTGAAACAGAATTCTTGGCTCTTTGGTCGTAGAGTGAAACTTTGACAATCGCATTTCATTAATGTGATTTCCACACCACATCATTTGACAAATTAATTGATTTTCGTTTATTGGTTCACCCGCTCATCTTCCAAATTATGGTACCTCAGTAAGTAACTCGTCAAATTTGAAGGTAAAGATGTCTGAATATACCTCAAAACCGTGTAGAGATCACGCCACGAGGAATAAAAAAACATCCAAATTTGAAAGATCAGAAAGGTACTTCCCCCTCATCAGTCAATACAAGCGTTTCAGCAGGGATTTCACTTGAGACATACAGTTGTTATATTGAAATAGGATTATGTCTAAGTGGAAGTAAAACATATAAAGGAGGGATGTGAAAGAATTGGAAGTCTTCTTAGATCTAATGAAAGAATTTGTTTCAATATTGACTAAAGATATATAACAGTAAATATTCAAGGTTTATCTTCCTTTAATCAGATTATACAATATTGATAGATTTTTCTATGATTTAAAGAAAATGACTACATTTAATTCTATATTTCGAAAAAAATTGTTGTTTAATCTATCATAGATGTCCGGATTTAGTCTGGATTTAAATATTCACTATCTGTGTATTACAGGTGAGAGAAGTCGATATCAAAGCTTTGAAAATGAAGCATTTTACATATCTCATTATGTCTGGAAAAAATGTAATGTCTTGTCTGATTACACAAAACTGGTACTAACCAGGTACTAAGACGTGGTATACGTATCATGCAATGAACTCAATAAACAAGCACTCAATCACTTAACCGTTTAATACCTATACAGAGTTTGGTTCAGCATGTAAAATTATTTAGTCTACTTTGGAATTCCAAATTAGATCAGTGAAACTAGAACTACCGCAACATTTCCTTTAAATTAGGAAAATGAAAAAAAAAGCATCGATCAGCAAAGAGGTACCAATACCATCTTGGTCGTGTCTAAGTGAATATTCACAGACTTGTGGAGTATTAGTAAAAACAAAATTCAGTTGATTGGTAGACAGTCTTAGACTTGTATCCAATTATATAAGTATATTTACTAAACGTGATGATATACACGACCATTGTCTACAGAAAGCTTTTTGTCAATAGAAGAAATCAAACCATATTGGATTAAAACAAATCTTACTAAGTAACTAACTTTATCATAATGGGAGATTTTAGTTCTATTTGATCCCTCCAGGCGATACAGATGGCAAATTCCTGGAAGATTGATAGGAAAATTAGAAGTGGCTGAAGATATCTAGTATAGCCGAGCCGTTGCATTTACATTAAAGCATTTTTTTCATACAAATTTCATTTCATTCACTTCAAGATATAATAAACATGTACGAGAAAAAAAATGCATGAAATAGTTGATCTTTCCCTATAGCTTCATATAACACTTTCAAATGCTCCCAAGGAGTAAGATAACATACCACAGAAACCTCATTAGAGAGTATTCTACAGGGGAGGCAATAAATATAGAAATAGGTGAACAGGTGAGCTGATTAAATTAAATCACGAGATAATATTTAACTGTACATTTAGAATGTTTATCATATCATTATATTGACCATTACTGTCCAGTGATTACACATCTGTCATGATAGAGTTGAACATTTATTTTGTTATTGTAATTTAGCATACACATGTACTTTCTACTGCTTGGCATCAGTAAAATACTGTATCTTAACTTGACCAAACCTGTCCAGTGATAACACACTTTCATGATAGTGTAGAGCATTTTAACAGTAAAACTAGAAGTATACATGTAATTCCCCTTTCTACACTTTCTGAGAACAAAGGAATAAAGTACCATAAGATTGACCAGCAGTGTTCACTATGTGTTCAGTTAAAGCATTACACTGATAAACACTCTGTTGTATTTTAGGAAACACTTGTTTTTTGTCAATTTAAGTGTGCTGAGTTCAAATCTGAAGTCGTTTTTTTCTTCTCATAACTACAGATTTATTGCGATTTCAAATTTTTATTATAAAAAGAAAAAAAAATCGAGCATTATTATTGTCAGTGACAATGACAGCAACAAATCAAAATAATGTTATAGAGAAAACAAAAAAGAACACTCAAATGTGATTTAAGGTACATAATTATTGCTGACTGTGCCATATTTTCTGGAGCCATTTCTAAGAAATGATCTATATCCAAAAGTTAGATAAGCTTCTTTCAGAACATTACTACTGTTGATAAATCAATTTCTATCTGTATTTTAGTCAGACAGGAATTTGCGTTTGTAACTTTTGCGTTTGTACACTTCCTCTGGACAATCTCGTTTAATGCTCCATCAGTGGAGGGCCATCATACTTTTGTCCAAGCGTCCTTGGTTGCGTTCTTCCGTGATATCTAGGCCCTGATGGAATCGATCTCCTTGTTTGTTACTCACAGCCCCCAAGTTGTCAGGAAACTTCAAGGTGGCTGTTCAAAAAATGAAGTTTGATGCTCATGTTGCATCAAATATCACGAAAGGCAAGGAGCATTCTGTTCACAAGTTCAACGTAGTTATCCGCCTTATTGTTTCCAAGGAAGTTGGAACGACTGCCACAAAGGATTACCATGCTGCCCTCTCCAAGACGGTCATCTTAGCAACAAACTGATTATCAGGAATGAAGTTTCGAAACTCTGGGTTAGCAAACTCATCTGCTTTTATCTTCTCAAATGAAAACCCTGGTATAGCTGCGATGATGTGTTTCACCTTTGGTATAAAATGCCTTGACAAAATGTTTCATCAAGCCTTACTTGAAATGAAGGGGGGGGGGGGTATGGGTCCTATCTTTGTCTACAATTTAATTTTATTTTGTCTGCTTTAAGTGTTTCACGAGCAGGCCAGTCGGACCGAGTGTCTGTCTCGTACTGGGCTGTCCCACATACAGATGTAGCATGGAAACTTGGTAAAACCTTTCTGCTGACCAAGATGAAAGTTGATAATTTTCACCCAGTTGTGCTCACGAAATTTAAGACCATTTTGATGTCATCATTGTCTTCTCGCAAATGCACTGAATGATCAATAGGCACTGCCCCATAAACATTGCCATTATACAAGGTAACACACATTAGACTGCGTTTATCTCTGTCTGAAAAGAGTCTCCATTCATTTGGACAATATTGAGTAACACTTAGATATCATGGCAGTTAACAAACTGCCTGTCTTTTTACTCTTACATATCGTTTATGTATGTTCATAATTTCACAAACCTAAAATTGTATGAAAACTAGAGCCTGTCGAGAAAAACTAATTTCAGATTTGAAATCAGCGTCTAAAACACTTTTGGAATCAATCAAAACATCCAATACAACCGAAAGTTAAAAATATATATGTATAGTGTTCCCTAGTGTTATCATTAAAATTTGAACCTTTACGTCAACTGTTTCGCGTCTTGCAATTATAAATTATTACCGTTATTATTCCATTACATTTCAATGATCCCGAGACTGAGGTACAAAAAGGAGGCAGACTGACTAAATTGGCAAATGTCGAGAATGGGGTCCAAAACTACAGCATCTTTGTTGAAGCGCATACACGAGCTTCTTCAGGATACTTTGTGATAAATAGAATTGGGTACACTTACTGATGTACACGGCATTGGACTTAAATGGCACTGAATATTTATTCTTCAGCGTATGTTGATGACAATGCTGTTGCAGATACGTTTGGCGTGAAACTTCGTTTCATTTATGATTTTACCAAAAAGAATCTAGTATTTTTCAAGACAATTTTGTCTTTTTTATGATAAAGGAGGTATACTGGTATTAATGGCATGTATCATCAGAAAGGAGAAGAAAATACACCCCATTTATCATCCTTATATTATCTTGTCGTCTCGACAACAGGAAGTCGCCATTTTATTTTGATGAAGGAAATTTAATTATGAGAGATTTTCTGAATTGGTCTGAATGAGTCTGTGGATAAAAACATAATAACCGTTGTATCCTCTGTAATAAAATCACAAGTATTTTTCTTCTTGGATTTTGGGGTCATTGCCACAAACACAGGAGCAAAAGCACTACCGCTGGGACCACCCTAAAGGATGTTATTAATATGCGTGATGTTTGGCTAATTTTTGTCTTTTATGTGTTTTGATGTACATGTAATTAAATTTGAGAGTCATATTAAAGGGATAATAGGTCAGAAAGAGCTCTGTCCATCCGTAAATATACCTGCTACCATAAATAACATAAAAAAAATAAATAAATATCCAAAAAACTAAGTCATTATCCGTATAGATGCATTTGATTATTGAAAAATGCCTAATAAATTGATTAAGCGTTTTTCAAAAATGACTTTGTTGTGCGAGTTTTCAAGATTTTAAGAGATACTGTTACTTTGTGACACCAGGTAAGTTCCCTGATAAATATACACTCATATTAACCTTTCTTGAGAACTAAAATTTCATGTTCATGCTAAGACCTATTATCCCTTTAAGATTTGATGTTTAGATATTATTATTTTCATTTTAAGTTCGTTTGCATACAGGACGAATCTTTCAGGTTCTATAAGTTGTTGCAGATATGATATAATTTATATTTGAAGGCGACTGGAAGTTTTCTCTAAATAGTTGGCACTTGAATAGGAGTAATTGTATCGGCGCAAATGTTCGAGAAAAAAACACTGCATGTTCACGAAGAGGGTCTTAAACCAGCAAGTTTTGCTTCAATTCTTTTCATTTTTGAATTGGAAAACCGACACGATTCAAGAGTAGCAGACTTTGAAATACTGTTTCTGCAAATCTTCAGACTATTTCATGCTCAAGTATTTTTTCTTGTCAAATTGAGTGAAGAATAACTAATGGTAACATTGGGTATCATTTAATTATATCTCTACTACACCTTATTTAAACATCGTCATTTTTCACTTTTCCTATTACTCTCGTAAATTAAAAAGAAGTAGATTAGGATGGAGAATTCGACTGGAAACCACTGATAAAAACAACCCCAATTTACCAACAAAACCAGAAATCCTGGATTTCAATTACTGCCAGGTCAAAGGTTAAAAATCGTGCAGCCTTCAGTGATCAGATAAAAGCAGAAAAGTTCGTTCAATTTCAGTTTCAGTTATTTATACTTTTGTCACCAATGATGAAATGACATCGAGGCTAATTAGATGAACTCTTCAGGGAAAGAGGTAATGAAGTTAGGTCATTTAGAAAAACTAACTGTTGGTAAAGCAAAGTTCGAATAAATTCATCACTGTCCACGTGGTAAAATCTTTGAACCTGTAACATCATCCATAATCCAACGACTTTTCAACGTCGGGGGGTAGGATTATAAATCTTTCGATGGCGCGTGGCGAAAACGTACTTTATAGATTTAATATTTATTCTCAAGTCTTTCTTTCAAGTCACGTGACAACCAAGTCGTCAGTTTAAGGATGAAGAATGAGGTACGGTGAGACAAAAGTCAGAATTCACGAGTAGAAAATGGTGTTTAGTTCGGCAATAACTTTCGGTCGAAGGCTTTTCAAGACGGCTTAAATTTGATGTACAAGATTATAATGCGTTTGAGTCATATATCTCTATAGGTTGTCTGTATTAAGTATTCGCTTCAACTGTTTTATTTTCTGGCATTAATGGAGTCGAGAGTATTAAACAGACCAATGGAAGAAAACATTATTTTTTTCATAGGAAAAAAAGTTCTACATTAATAATAACATAGTAACATCAAAAGTTCAGAAATAGATGTCCTATATAATGGGTCAGTTTCTCAGACATTTTGTAGATACATATTTATTATGTTACATAAATTTTCAGTTGCACAAAAAAATCAGATCTAGTGTCCGACATGTAGAGATCGAAGTCGTGTTGAGGTGGAATGATGTCGACTTGAGATTCAAAGGAATAAGGAAGCGCTCATATTCAGAAATTCACAAGTACCTTCTGCGATCAATTCGTTTTGAAAATTCAATTCACTCTCCCCTTTACCTAAACTTAGCCCACTTAGTTGCCCAATCCCTTAAAGGGGAATTTTTTTCTGATTATGTAGAACATTTTTTATGTGTTACGCTATCATAGGCCCTGCTGGTAGGAATGTCCAAAATGTGTTAATAGAGCAATTATCATAGAAACCCTGCCAGTATATCAGCTGTAATAAAAACACAGGCGTTCGTATATTACTATTTAAAGTACGTGTATCATGTTAGCGAGTTATGCACGTGCGAACATTTTATTTACGTTTCATTTTATTAACTAATTCATAAATAAACCGACAGGTGTCGCTAGATCATATATCTCAAAAAGAGGTTTGTTTACGTTAAGAACATTTCAAAGTGCTTTTAAATTGATTTGTTCAACTTTGGTAAAACAATTTTACTTTTGATAAGTATAATATTGTTATCAGATAGCGGAAGGCATATTGTTAAATGTTGATGTATCAGACACAAGTTAGCCTGAAGGATGTACAAGATGTTTGCTTGATATTTCTCAGAAGATCTGGTCACTTTTATTCGATGCCAACAAAAATAGCGATTGTATTCAATTTCTTTAAAGAGTGTTTTGTACCCTGCAACTTGGATCCTTCTTACACAAAACATTTCAAATGACTTGAAGCCGGAAATCACGTTTGATTCCGGCGATAACTTGAGAGGTTCCTGTTAATGCCAAAACCAATTTCAACTCAATATCTGATCTAAAAGTAATAACAACTTTCATGATTCTAGTTTGAAAATTGACATGGATCTAAGTTCCGGTTTATCATGGAACCTGATATCTGCAATCTACCAAGTTGTTTAAAAGGTTACTTAAAAATGTCACCTTAATCTTGAAACAGCTTCATTTTTAAACGCTTCATATTCCATAATGTAATGAACTTGGTGAATGGAAATCTTACTTTTAGTTTTATCAAGAAGGTTATCACCAATTTTCTTGTTTTAAATAGAAACATCAAATATCAAAAAATAAAGATAAATAATTTTTGTGGTTTTTTGGGTTGCATAACTGGAGACACAACCAACAATTTTGAGAGTCTTTTGTTGAAACAAGCAAGTGAATGGGGGATGTTGTTTTGTGAATCTTTACAAAAACAATTGAATGTTTCTTTTCCTATATAACCATTTAAAACTAAGATAAAATATCTATTGCCACCGAATTTCGTAATATATAAGGAAACTAGCACCTCCAGAAAATCCTTCTACTTGGACTCTTCGTATGAAACACCATTAATAGGTTACCTGGTCGATGAAAGAAAGATTTTCTACTTGATTACCAGAAGAAATAAATAATCTGATTTTATCTATCGGATATCACTAACTGTGCTCACCAGTAGGAAAAGGAAATTAATGTTATTTTTTCTACGATTTAAACTGTAGGTTTCTTCTAAAGACATTTATTTTCAGTTAACAAGCCTTTACCCACCGACTTCAATTAATGTCTTTAAAACCTGTTTAACGATTATAACAATCATGATATAGTGTAGCTTTTGCATATGCCACCTTTTTGACGTTATTGTAAAAATTGAATAAAATAAAACTGCAAGTAATCTATGTCTGCAATCACTTGCTGTAAAGAAACAAACGCAGGGAAATTAGACCATACTCTTCATTGAACTATTTTTAGGCACTGACCTATGGAATATCTGAAAATATGACATGGATGGAATTTATCAGACGCCCTGATGAAAATGTTGATGAATTTCCCTGTCCTTCCGTCCCATTTATTGTAAACAGGATACTAGCTCTTTGTTTAATTAGATCTGGATGAAACTTGATATTCATGTTTCTATTGATAAAATCTCAGTCAAGTTTGAATTTCTTAATATTAGAATGAACAGTTTTACAGTTGGTTTGTAGACACAAGTTCCAATTTGGAAAAAATCTTAATAACAATAAATACAAATTCATTATAGAGATTATCGAAGAAACTTTAAAATACATTCCTGTCAGCTGCTTGCGTGCGTATGTTACCTTGTTGGCAAGCTATAATATCTTTAGTGTTTACAATGACGTCTTTTGAATCCTGTGGTAGGGATTAAATTAATCGCAAGGAGATATCTACTTTAATTCGTTGAAGCCATTTTCCAAAAGCTATTTCAAAAGAAGACATTCCATTGTTCTGTTTAAGGGCACAAACCATAAACCTCAAATAAGTTGAAATAATACATTGGATGATATCCACTCTACAGACTTTGACAGGTGCATACTCTACCTCCTTCGAAAATTTCAATTGCAGTAGAATCTTTTTTTCGGTTGAAACTCTTGCTATAAACCATAAAAGAATTGAACCATTTGATTTAGAAATGTAGATTCACATTTAAATTGTTTTATAGTTAAAATAAAGTCTGTTTTAGAACCACGCTCTACTGTTCCAATCTATTACAAAAAAAGGTTTCCAATCACGATATATTGAAAAGTTAAAACGATAATGATATAAATTAGTTCAAATTGACCATCGATTGAATGCTTATTCTAGTTACAACTTATTCATCTCGATAAACTTTTCAATTCTCTTGTCAGCACTATTTTCACAAGTCTATTCACCAAAATGGCTTTTTATTAAGTTACCCGACGAGTTAGATAAACACAATTCGCACAAGCGACCCTGTAACAATGTGTTAATCAAGTTAGTTCTGAAAAATTAACCAAGAAAAATTGCGAGGCCGTGAAGAGCAACAATTTCGATTTTGATAATGAATAGAAATAACAAATAACAACTCCCTATTGTTGATTTTTAATCATTCTAGCCTCCAATTTGACTAAAAATAGTTTGCAATTGTGAATAGGATTTAACGAAGAAATTATGTGAGGTTTGAATAAATGTTGTTATCTTCATCTAGCCCCGTGTTAACATTTACTTTAATTAGGCAATGATTTAATTGATTAAATTTATACATAATGGAAATAATTTTGAGCAATGTTCACCCTTTATATGTCGAACATTGAGCTTTATGGGAAAACGCTGAGAGCTATGTAAACCTTATAGTGTTGGTTGAAAATCATTATAAATATAAGTAAATGTTGAATATACGTGTGTTTATCAGATCGAAAAAGATCGTAAAGATAGAAGATCGAATACAATACTTCTGAAAGGTAATAAAGAGCTGAACGAAGATTGAACATAATGAGATAAGAGAGATGAGACAAGGCAGATGAAATTAAATATAGATAGAAGATGAGATAAGGAGAGTTGAAAAATTAGGTAAGGTAGAGATGGAAGATTTAAGCAAATAAAGATTAAAGATAAGGTAGGTAGAGATGGAAGATGAAATTAAATAAAGATTAAAGATGAGATAGGATGAGAGAGAGATGGAAAATGAGATAAGATAGAGATGGAAGATGAGATTGTTTTGATAGGAAATGAGACAAAGTTGAGATTGAAGATGAGATAAGATAGAGATTGAGGGTGGCACAAGGTAAAAATGAAAGATAAGATAAGATAAAGATTGAGGATGACACATGGTAAAATTGGAGAAAAGATAGAGATGGAAATGAGATAAGAGAGATAAAAAATGAAATCGGATAGAGATGGGAGATGAGATAAGATAGAAGTGGGAAATGAGTGAAAATGAGAAATGATAGAGATGGAAGATGGGATAAGAGATAGATTGAAGATGAGATAAGATAGAAATGAAGATGAGATAAGAAAGAGAATAAAATATGATAAGATAGAAATGGCGATGAGATCAAATAGGTATGGAAGATTAGATAAGATAGATATTGAAGATTGATATAGATGGAAGATAAGATAAGATAATATGGAGATGAAGATGAGACAAGAAAAGGATATAAGATAGAGGTAGGGGATAAAGATGAAAAATGAGATAAGACAGATATGGAAGATGAGACAAGATAGATATGTAAGATGAGATAAGATAGATTTGTGGATGAGATAAGATAGATATGGAAAATGTGATAAGATTAGATAGATATGGAAATAAAGATAGATTGAAATAGATGGAAGATAAGATAAGATAGAGGTGAAGATGGGGTAAAATAGAGATAGAAGATGAGATAAGATAAAATTGAAAAAAGGAAATAAGATTGAGGTAGGGGATAAAGATGAAAACTGAGATAAGATAGATATGGAAGTTGAGATAAGATAGATATGTAAGATGAGATAAGATAGATATGGGAGGTGAAATAAGATAGAAATGGGAGATGAAATAAGATAGAGGTGGGGTATGAGACAAGATAGAGGTGGGAGATTAGATATGTATGGCAGAAATGGAGCATGAGATAATATGATAATGAAAATAGATGTGGGGTATGAGACACGATAGAGGTGGGAGATTAGATATGTATGGCAGAAATGGAGCATGAGATAATATAATATGATCAATAATTTTGAATGAGGTTTTGAATATTGTTCAGTTATGTTGCATATTATTATCAATAACAATACATGTTAAATATTTAAATCAAATACTGACGTGTACACCATACGTGCTATGACGACAGAGTTGATCAAAGGGTCGATTTAATTGAATGGTATACGAAAACGTGTGAATGGTATATAGAAGGAAAACATGTCAATTCATATACGTTCAATAAATTATTGATATTCTTTGTTAACAGATTACTATTATTAAATAGTTTTATATAGACTTTTCACCTACAATGAATACTGAATATTGGACTATTTGACTACTTCGGCCCACCCGGAGGTTTTCATAACAAGTATCTAATTGATGGACCTCATACCAATAAATACAGATTTTACTCAGTTTTTTTTTCTATATCGAATTATGTTTTCGGCAAATCTTTAACATGTACAGCTTGTCCGCCTAAACGCAACAACCGGAAGTAACATATTTTTCAAAAACTTTCAATACGATCTCTTCCAATCGGAATTACTAAAAACGGAATGTAATGTACGTCTTGACTCTAGTTATCAGAATGTCTAAAAAGCAAATAATATATTCAGAACAATACTTATTATTCTTTATATATGATCTATTCGCATAATATCACCACGTTTCATATTGCGAAGGAAAAAAAGCAAACAATCTGGAAGATAGATCAATGAAAATATGTATATTACGACTGACAATTTTTAATACCAACTAAAATATGTTGATGGCGACGCAGATCGTTGCAAGAAAGTATTCAATTCTAAAAACAAGTACACAGGGTAGGATTCCATATCCGATATCTCATTTCCAGATCATTCGTGGTTTTATTGGCAGATTTCATCTTTAAAAAGGACTTAAAAGCTCGGGTAAACATTTCTGGTAAGAGGTGCAATTGTACCAAGCACACAGGATTTCATAAATAAACAAGACCTGGTGGTCTGTAGTTTGTAGACGATCAAACCTAGTCATAAAAGTTAGTGGACAGACAGCAAATGAAAACTGTAATTCGTGGGTCATGTATAGGGTGGAAGTCAAAGGTGAGATCAATAAGTATCAATCAGAGAAGATGACTTAGAAATATTCCCCTATAAATCATGGGTATATATTAAATTATAAATACTATAAAACTCTTATATTTCGTTTCCAATAATTCTAATGTTTGCGACAATCGTTGATTAGTTTAGGCAATGCCGTTTATTATCGTAAATCGGATCGTTAAAGTAAATAAGTTTTGAGACACTATGATTGAAATTGGATGAGAAAGTTGGACACTATCCCACGCTATGATGGAATAAGTAAATGAATATATTTTATGTGTCAATGGGAGTTAACATGATTTAGACTGAGGCAATCAATATGGATTCCAGATGAAGGAAATTCAATAACAGAATCAATTTTGTTTCTCCGGCATTCTAGTTCAACGAGTGTTGATTCCAGTCTCAATTTTAAAGTCAAACTATATGTCTATGATAAAAGCTGGATTGCCCCAGAAACTTCTAATCTAAGTAGTGTTTCGACATATTATTAAATCCACCATGCTATGACGTAAAAATCATCACTTTAAAAAAAAAACAAATGAAAAGGCAAAGCCTAAAACCTTTCCTGTGTGAAAATAGAAAGTCTGTAATTATTTTGCCAGGCACTGACGAGTTTTCAAATACATCAAAAAAACATTTGTCTTGTATGTGATGTTGCATGATCAATTTAAATCACTTGTACTTCTGGATCTGAGCGGATTAGTTTTTATTATGTCTACACTTGGTATATTATATGTACCATTTCAGTCTTGAATTCATGGAAGATCGTTTA
The DNA here is from genome assembly GCA_030562195.1 of Nipponacmea schrenckii. Classification (NCBI taxonomy): domain Eukaryota; kingdom Metazoa; phylum Mollusca; class Gastropoda; family Lottiidae; genus Nipponacmea; species Nipponacmea schrenckii. The sequence goes on from CM060201.1 coordinate 13,896,895, forward strand.
GATGTATCAATAGAAATATAAGAATCAAATGAGTTGAACGACCTTTTGCATTCAAAATCAATAACAAAGTGAATTTCAAACATAATGTATTTTTAAATGATAATATGTTTTGAAACATTGTATATTATGTTATCCACCGCTGCAAGTTTAACGACCTGTTATAGTCAGAAACATAAGAAGACACCTTTTTATTATTTAATCAATACAAAGAATTTTGTTATCAAATTGAAATTACATAGACGAATAATGCTTTAATTACAGTGTAGGCCTAATATAAAAATGCTAAAATTATCAATGACTTTGCCGTAAGATTTACATGCAAAGGCATACACTTTTTATAAAAGTTTCATCGCATAATTAAACTTAGATAGAATAAGCAGTTTTAACGATAATGATGTCATAAAAGCATATAAGCTTTACATGCTCCCGATAAACACACAAAATGTTAGAAAATTTCATTTCAAGTTCGATAAGATATGATATGAATTTCATCTACTAGATACTTCAACAGTATTTCCGTCTCTTTGCTGATTGTGTAACGTTATGATTTCTAAATAATTTTCAGACAGATTGGTGGGTAATTTGTTCCAATGGCTACCATTTTGATTGTGTATTGTAGATGAAATCCCGTGAGATTTCAACAAGACAAATTACCATTAATTGGATCTTCTATAAGACAGTTTATTTGTACACTAATTATAACGACTTGAAGGAGTCTGAAAGACTCAACGATTATTTTTTTCCACATCCAATAATTTCGAAATATGTCGAACAAAATTGTCTTAATTTAATTATTAGTAGGCCTTATCATCAAAAATGAAACAGATTTCAGGGAAAGGATTACTTGGCTTATCCAAATAATATTTTACTATACAGGGCTAAATAAAAGTGGAATTGCAACGAAATTAAATAAATGAATTATTAGTCTTATCATGTTTGTTCAAAAACTTCAAGTTTGAAAAGAAAATAAATGTTTAATTCACAACCACTCAACAAGACTACAAGAATAGATGATGCATGGGAGCTTGAGGTTTTCGTAAGCTTCGTCTCTACAATGTAGCTAGAATAAGAAGATATTGTGTTGAAAACTATGGCTTTTATTTCATAGTGTAATATCTTAAGAAGCTCATTTAGATTTTGGGATCACAATCATGGGTTATATTTGAAATAACTTGGGCAGCTACTAAAGAAATATTTTTACCTAGACTTCCTTTGAAGCTATCAAGTTTATCGTAAATTAAATGAAAACTCACAATTAATTTGAACCACAAGATGATCTTTAAAAATAAGTGTGATTTTACTAGACATGAAAATTTGTGTAGAATAATTGGCTAATTTGTTAACTTGATAATAACGCAAAGTTTGTGAAGAAATATGAAAGGTTTCATATGAATATGAATAATGACTTGAGAACTATATCTAAAGGAATCGACCTTAGGGTTATGACGTGATGAAAGAGTACTTCTTAAATCAAAAGAAAGCTGATTTGGAGAAATTGTAAAGGGTTTAATACAAGCATCCACAATAATCAATGATTGAATAGAGCCAAAGTATCATTCTCATTCAATACATTTTGATTTGAGGTAACTAAGCGGCGATAAATCATTTAAAACTTCGTTTCGATACAAACACGGGGTGAAAGAGTCAAGTCCTAATTTGTACACAACCCGAATGATCTTTTGTTAAAGGAGAATTTAGTTTGGTGCTAGGGGGGGATAATTCAGTTATATTTGAATTATTAGTTTAGTAGTCAGGGCAGAAGTTAACTTTAGGGTTTTTTCAATGGAAGAAAATCCGGTTAGAATCGGCTGTTTGATAAGAAATGAACGAGACGAATAGTAATTAAGAAGATTAAAAATGGCGAATTTTCTTAAGTCAACATAATACCGAAGTATTTTCCATAATTTCCCTACTTTGATGTATGAAGTCTTTTGCCGGTTTGTGAATACAAAATTTCAATGATAAATGTAAATAATTGAGAGAAGATTCATGTTGATTGAGTCGATTCTACACTTTACCATTTTTCTCAAGATAAAAAGAACACAAGTTCCCTGCAACGTCTTTTTTATCGACCAATCAGAATTGTCAACACTCGATTTCTCCGTTCTTACACTTCACAGTTTTTCCAAGATGGCCGATTGACGATAAAAAACACGATTCTCGCTTTGAGGTATCTCAATGAAATGTCTGAAGTTGATTAAAATGTGGTTGCTATGTTAGATTCAGATTTAAGAATATTATCTGATTCATGGGAACATTGCATCTTAATTAAACCAGTACCGATCGACCTCTACTTAATGTAGTGGAAGACGCGAGAACACGAAAATTATTGCATGGAAACTGATTCCGTGCCTCTTTTGATAGCCATTAATTCTATAGATTTTCATTAAATGAAATTTCATCACATCTAACTACGTCAACGTCGTTTTTAAAAATTTTATCGGGACAATGAAATAACGGATGTCTAAATGCATTGACGTCACCGCGGCAATCTTATACTAATGAAAGTAGGTCAAACGGCAATTAGTTGGAATAATCATAATAATTTGCCTACAAGTTTAAATATGATTTTGTTTTCAAAGTTAATCGAGTGCTGTGTTGATATTTTTATGTGTTTGTGTTTAACTGATATTCTATTTGTACAATCATTAAAAAGTTCAATAACGTCATTACGCTTCGTTTCAACTTTAAGCCACAAAATCAACACATTATTGAAATAAACTATAACGGAAGACATCCTCTTAGCTTGCTTTTTAGATGGAAATTTCGTGTAATGAGAACCAGAAACAATATTATCTCAGTTCTTGAAGAAAAATATACTTTAAACCGACAGCAAAATAAATATATCAACGAATATTGAGTTATTAGCCGGCACAGATCTATTCAATATCAGAACTTAATGAAACAACAATTTCTATAGGCTATAGATCTTAATTCATCAACCAATTGACGTACAGTTTACAAATTAAGCCACTTCACAAAAAATGAATGCAGACAATTTTGATAGTTCAATAAGGTCTTGTCATCTTTTCAATTTCTAACAAATATTGACTCCATAGCGTACAATTGGCAATATTTGTACCCATATACAGTTCACTTAGCAACACAAAGGTTAGTGAAAAGGCAACGTCACTAAGTGTTAAAGTGTTTAAATTTGACAAATAAACCTCAGGTAATTAATTCTGTTTAAGAGTCGCTATATTAATGGTATGACACTCGTATCATTTGCATGCTTGGACTCGAACGTAAGACATTTTGAAGTGAAACGTGTCGAAACAGATTACAACCCCCATGGAATCCTTGAGGAATCTTTTTTTTAAATGATTTTTGTGGAGTAATAACTGACGCTGTTCTTGATAATAGTGCAGTGACGTTTCTATGAATCGTTAGTTGTCGTTCATTCGGATGGGAAAATGAACCGAGGCCCCGTGTGCTACAAACTGTGCATGTTAAAGACCCCCTAGGAATCGCTAAAAGAGTAGGCTTAAGCCGCTGTTCCGGCAAATTGTTCATTTTAAGTACTGCATGGTGTGACCCATTGGGTTACTCTATTAATTTCAATTCATTTCAAATTTCAATAAATTCCATTTGTAATCAATACAGAGTGACCTATGAGTTCTAGTCACCTACTCACTGCTAAAACAGCTGCAATAAGATGTAGTCGTATTTTGGTTGGTTATTTATTTTTATTTGTAGATACCATGAAATACTTATCACACCTCCAACTTATAAATAAACACTGATTATTTAGTCAGAAATAAACAACTACTGTTTTTACGCCATGTTGTGACGACATCGAAAGATAACATTACGTATAACTCACGGCGTTGCAGCATATGTTTGCACGTTATGCTCTTACAACATGTAAATAAACACATTTTCCTTTTCATATCAGCCGAATGGTAATGTGTCTTCTTTTTTCGACACCATAATCCATTACAAGTTGGTGACAGCCGCCATGTTGTGACACCAGATGGGTGGATAAAAATGAACCATGTTTAACGTCGAATATCGGAAATCTATCCTATAGCTCTTTATTAAAGACAAGTTTATAAAAAACAATAATTTGTGACGTCAATCAATTACAGCGTTATGTACTGAATTTAATTCAGCATATGTTAACAATAACATGTGTATTACTCAGATTAAAAATAGAAAACAAAGCTATTAATAGTAAAAGCAATACGAGAATAGGATGGTAGTTTTGGAGCCAAATATCTGGCAGTACTATAAAATAACGGAATTTACGTCACTGAAATAAGATTGACGGCGTTCGAGAAAAAGTTCGTCCGAATTCTAAATTCTTTCCAATATATTAGTAATTTACATAAGGTTTTTCTAGAATTACATGAACAAAAGACAGGACTTGAAATCCGAATAGTCTTTATATTAGTTCTCATTGAAAGTAAAAATTAAAAAACATATTTGAATACGGTTGAAATTGGCCGAAGTTTTTTCTAATCTTGCAGACTGAGATATTTGCTTAAGATCAATATTGGCCCTGTCTTAAAGCTACATTTGTGATGATGCATGTACTGTCTGTGTTTGTTTATGTTGGTGCATTTTCAAAACTTTGATTTCGATCTTCCAGATAAATTCAGCTGTTCTTCTGTATTAATCTGGAAAACTACATTCAATTCAGTGGGTTATATGTGACGAAACAGGTCATCCATAATCTGACGAAATTCTTCTTTAAATAATGTTCTTAAATGTAGAAATTTGGCCAAATAGTATTAAAAGTGTTAGTAATGGTATGCTTACAATTCAAAGGAGATGAATATCAAATGACCCAAAACATGAAATGCATACTCAAATCCTTTAGAATTCAGAGGGCATAGTTCTTGGTTTCTAATATGCTGGTAAGAGAATATATTGAGAACCGTATCCCTTTACAACTGAAGAATAAGAGCAGAGTGGTTACAGATATTTATTAATTGAAAATGACAGAATTATTAAACGTGACCAATTCTTATCACTTGATTTCATGTAATTAAAGACATTCTCTTTCTGCCCTTACAATAACAATGCCTCATCGATAATTACATTAACCAGCACGTGCACACGAGCGTGCTTTAAGTATCAAGAATACAAAGTAATCTCATTATAGCTGTTGTTTCGAATAAAAAATGGCGTCCGAGCAGAAAGATTTAACTGGTTAATATGAAGAAGAAAGATAATGGTTTACAGCAGAATTATAGAATTTATCTGAAAGTTGATTCAATGTGCATAAAACTTAATGATTTATGAATATCAGATGCTTCTCAGAATTTTGATTATTCGTAGAAAAGACTTCGGGTTTGGTGTCTTAACCTTGTCAGATGACCCAATAACACGTGAGAAAAAAAACTATTTGTTCTTAGAGATTCTGCACAATTTTTGGGCAATTATTAATCGATTTGCTGTAATTTCTGTTTTAAAAAAAAGTGTTTGTATTATTGGTGGTCTTTAAAATTAGGAGAATAAATTTGATAACTAAGACTTTGTCGACTCAATTTTTCTTCTGCATATTATGACGTTATATACTTCCAACAGAATAATTTATTCGGTGTCCGAGGTTTATCGCAATTTCAAGTAAAATTGCTTTAATAAGCGTTATTACATATATAACGTGAAAAATCAGCATGCATCAAAAACATTTATCACCGTCTAAATAGGCGTATAGTAATTAAACCAGGGAAACTAGGCCATTGCCATGACAAATACACGCAATGCTCCTCAAGAATTTGAGTCTCCATGGCCTGGCTTTTTATAAGTCTGACTTTTTTCTCAGAATCACAAACGTCATCGACCTTCGTCTACCAAAGTATAAACAGTAAATAATTCACAGACGTCATAAACTGGCAGTCGGCTCGTGCAGATATTGGGACGTCTGGTATTGTCATCAACTATTATTCCTTGTTTTCTTACGTATGATAAGACAAAAAATAGATCACACTTCTGATTAATATACGACAGAATGATGCAGTAATGAGGGTTAACTGGTCTTTCATGAGGCAGAAGATTAACACAAATAAAAAATAAATATGCCATTAGCAAGGTTCATGATTCTACTTTTAACCTGTCTACGTTTACGCAAAGGTCGTTTTCAAGACAAGACTGAAAAAAACCCTGATTCGGTTTAATTTTAAGCAAGAAATCCATATAAATGCCACAGTATAACATGATGAAAAAAGCCGGAAGTGGTTTCAGTGAGATCTTTGTGTTCAATTACGATTGGACATTTAAGATAAGCTTCCATTACGATTGGTTGGAATCGAGCAGAATTTCAATTCCATGCCATATCATTTAAGATTCAGATTCAGAAACTGCATCGTTGCTCATTCTGCCTGTAGAATGACGAAAGAAGTACTGTTCACTAACTGAAAATGTACAAACGAAAACCCTAGCATTTTTACAATTTCTATTGTCAAGATTTATACAAATTTGCACTGCACGTACACTAACAATTAATCGAATTCCTGAAAACATTCCTGAAATATACCACCTTTAATTTCATTCTATTCTCCCTTTTTATTAGCTTTTTTTTCGTTTCGTTACATGTTAAGACGTGTTTAAAATTTTTAAGTAAGCCGACCTATTCGCCATTAATTCTATTGGCTTTGTGTATGTATTACCAATTTCTTTGCACAAAATGATGATACAATACGCGAATGAAATTTAATTTGTTTCAAATAGAAAGATAAATTAAGAAGCGGTGAAGGATGGGAGAAAGGTTTAATAATGTTTTTGCCTTGAAAGACTGGTTTCAATTGAAGTGACGACACAAAATTAATATGTCTTTTGTACAATAAAAAGAAACAAATTAATTGTAATGGTACGAGGGAGAGGGCTTTTATAACATATATATTCTATACAGACCCCAATTATTACAAAGCCTCTTATGCTTTAATGCGCATACAAGTTTATATGCCACCTTTCAAGAACCCCCTTTTGGAATAGAGAAACTAAAGACCTCTTGCCTCTTGCAACAAAGGGCATAGGAATTAAATTATTATTTGATGCTTGCCACGTATCATATTATAGGAATTGAAACTGGAAATCAGGATCGAAAATTTGAATGTCAACCAGAATCTGAAAAAAGGGAATTGAGGATATCAGTAGGTTAATAGTGAATTTGTATATACAAAGATTAAAAGGTTAACTCTATTAACAAATAGTTACTAATATTTCACGTAATGAAAGGGTAAATTTATAGAAAAATAGGTTTACAAAACATCGCATTCTTCATGAAATGTTTACCTAATGGTAAATGGGCAGCATATGTACGGCGAGATCACTCTAACATAGCGCAGCCATCTGTAACGGTAATTACTCGATAGAAGATGCTGAAAATTTCCAAAAACTGTGAACTGGTTCTGGTCATATGGGCAATTCACATCATTACAGGATACATGATAAAACTATACACTAGATCTGGTCAAATTTTCAGGATACATGATGCCATTGTACTTGATAAACTCTGTAATTCAGAATTATTTATTGGGAGGTAACGCAGCTAGTAAAGAATCTTGAGGTCATAATTACTGAAAATACACAATTTTAGAGGAAGTTTTTGTTGTAAGCGATTGGTATCATTAGTTCCACTATAGAAGTACAGTGTATAAAGAATCACAGTATGGGTTTAAGGAGTGTAAACACATTAAACTGTAATTTCAACTACAATGCTACCTTTTTGATATATCAAATGTAATTCGCATACCTATTTTTGCAAATGCATAAATCTGTCTTTTGGGACTCGAGTATTGCAGATTCCCCATTTTTTTTTATCAGTATAAGCTCACATGCAATTATTGCACTTACAGCTTCTTGAGTTTGTCACGATTTGACAGTAAAGATATATGTATACCTGTCAATAAGAATGCTCAAATCATGTTTCACAAGCTCCATTACATTTTACTAGATTCAGAGTATCAACTTTAGCCTGTTCACATCTAGTATATGAAGATGCCAAATGAAGAAGGTTCGTCGTATGACCATTTACCACCACTAAAATGAATCTGTTCGACTTGTATTGGTTTCATATGAAAACAAACAGTGGATTGTGTTTACCCCGGGATCAAGTTTGTAATTTCAAAACAAAACTACCCCTGAAAATGTCAGAGCTATCAATTATCACATACATTCTATTTACATTACATTACATGTTCCAGAAAATAAGATGTTGTTTTTGTATATTATAAGAAGATTTCAACCCTAGAATAACCAAACATATGGCTGATGCCTGTATTCGTATAAATACTAATTACAAAGCGGCTTTTGGTGAACTGCAATGTAAGGCTTAAACACATTTCATGGTACTTGTAACTGTAAGATAGGTGCACAGGTTTCGTTTTATCATTTTTGTGACACTGAGCTCCTTCTATATGGATATTGTTGCAAATATGTTAAATAAACTATGTGAACTCTCCGTTTAGGACGCCCAGGTGACAAATCCTATTGCATTGGTTAGTGATTCGGAAGAGGGTTCCTCTTAAACCACAATCGTTTTTGACAGTGATATACATGCAAAGCTTCAGCCTTGATACTCATGTTTGATATAACAATTAGAAATTAGATGTCTTGTTACTGCATCTCTTGAACCTTATTAAAGAAGGCGACGCATCTCATAGTTTGGAATGTCGAATTCAATAAATATTTCGTTTCTTGAACACTATTTTGATTATATATGTCTGAAAGTCATATTCGGGTTATTTATAACCTTAACAATAAACTATTTTTTAAAATATACACCTGTGGCTTATTCAGCATTAAGCTTACCTGTAATATGCCTTAAAAATATTATCACCTTTCAAAACACCTAAGAATCCGTGAAGCTTCAATACCGAGTGGTAGCTCCGATCAATCTGTTCTATTAAATTTTTTTTTTTATCATATTTATATTTTAGTGTGGTTCTTATAATCAAATTGATTTTGTAGAGCCTCATGGGTGTCTATCTTAAGATCAAATTGGCAACCAACTGCCCCAATTCGTATTTTACTGCTCAAAGGGGCATTCTTCTACCCCTATTGTTATTTAGTACATTGGTATTATTCATGTTGCACTAGTATTATGGTAATTTACTAGTCATATTGGCATTTTGAATTGATAAGTTGGAATGATTATGATGAATTTGATGGTACCATTATTCTCAAATACGTATATTTACTAATTCTTGTAAAATAAGTATTTATTTGATTAAGATTGGAGACAATAACTGTTACAGTTTTCTACTCCTAATCTCTGAAATCGACAAGTTTTATACAGTATTGGTTGAAATGTAATAAATGGTCGAATCAACTGTCAGTTTGTCTCTACAGTCTGGTAACTTTACTACATTTTATTTACTTTATTGATGCAAATCTCATTGTACAGTCTAGCAAATCTTGTTATCTGTCTACTAGAATGGCGGTGGATATTTTCCACTATTCAAACAAAATGTCAGTTCAATCGGACTATTATTTGCAACATCTTTGGAACTGAATATTATGTGGATGCATTCAGCCCAACAAATTAAAAAATAAAATATGTTTTCAGCATCATTGTACAGCCCAGCACAACCTGTAAACTGTCTACTAGAGTGGCGGTAGATATTTTATAATGTGTCCTATATGTAATCAATAATATTATTTAATACATCAAACGTATTGTGTCTAGATATTGGTAAATTGGATAAATAGATCATAAAAATGAAATTCAGAAGTAAAATCGAGGAACTATAAATACAAAAAGGACTGGTGGGCGTTTTTCATAGAAACACATAATTACGTCGTCCAATGGATGCATCTATGGAATGAAAAATGTTGTTTCCAATTATGTTGTACTGAATTTTATTAATTTATAAAACGTTTAAAAAAGTTACATCATTTTATGAAACATGGCGGAACAAAATATTTAAAATTCATCTTGATTTAACAACTGTATTTGTATACACTAAAACCATATTTATTTTGGTAGCAAATAATGAAAATATGCACCAGAAATCTGTACTCTGTTTATAAGATGATATAAAATGGACCGAAAACAGCTGTGTTGGAACTTCTATGTTATTTTTTGTTGCCATTTGTACCTTTTGACAGAAGTTAGTTACCGTTAAAACAAACTGAAGATGCACCAATTCACTCGGATCTATCGACTGATCGTTTGAAACAGGATAGTTTGACTTTACTTGGTAAAGCACTAAATGACACAATGTAAATTTGGTATGATGGTCTGTAGGTTGAACGTGTGTAGTAAGATAAAGCATTAGTTATATGGAATCTTATAGTTTTGTCGATTTTTTTGCTATTGTAATAGAGTGAGCACAGGGTTACTTCAATAACTAAAAAGGTGTTTATCAAGTTGCTTTGAGATCGTTCAGATCGCGAGCTGGTGCACTAGTCTCTGTTAATGTCATGCACTTGGGAAAAAAATCATATGCAATAGATGTGGGAATATGCTCGTGTGTAGAGATGGTTACGATCGTTGCTCTACAGAACAAAACGGTAAGAAGTAAATGCTAAGAGACTCTGCCATTGACAGGTAACGTCAACGCTTTTGGCGTATAACAGTAAACCGGAAGTGGAGAAGGTGAGGAAGAGGAAGTGTTGATATAGATGTATAGTTTTGTAACATTATCTCTGAAAGGTTAAGCATACCATGGTTTTCATTGGTGTAAAATGATACTCTTGAACTATGGGATAGGTGTGAATTTATTAAGTAGTGTGGATTAGTAAAATCAAACGTTTTATGAGTGAAATATGAAGGTTATCGAGTTCCATCAATATGTCGATTTGGTCCTCCGGTTGCCAATTATGTTTTTAACGGTACCCATTTCTTTCGCAGTAGAGGTGATGAACGTAAAGTGTATCGAATGTCTTGGAAATCGGGTGATATTTTATTACGCCAACAACTGCAGTCAGATAATACACTGTATAATAGTGGAGCTCAATTTGATTAAAATTCTAGATAGCCATTCGCACTAAGAGAAGTCGAATTAGCGAGCCCTGTCGCGAGTATGTTCAGGTGTCTTGATGCATTTCACTCCCACGGCTGTACCTACAGTGTGTATAATGTGAAGATTCATTTGACAAGCACCAACATTGTAGACTGCAGACAAAAAACTATAAGCTAACCATCTGTAGTGTTATGTTTGTGGCAAAAGGCTTCGGGGTCAATGAATTTCCATTAATTATTCCTAGAATAATTCCTTAACTATGCATTTAATGACGCATACGATAATAACGACAGAACAGGACAACTCAATCTCAAGGATAAAGCACTTAATAGTTACTCTTGTAGATCGATTTCAAATTACCCGTGTCACTTAGTTTAATTAGGAATATATTTGACAAGAATTATTGCCTACCTGCATTAAAATACTTAATTACTCTTGCTTAATTACAGGTAATCAATCAGGCTCTATTCACCACGTGAACATAATTTGTACGGTTAATGTTTTAATTCCAACGTATTGTTTTGTTTTCTTTAAGTGTATTGATACAAATCATTATGTCTCCATTTTGAGCTGATTTTGTTAATATAGCCTTGTGGTACCTACCAGCAATTATACTCTCTTAAAGGTAACATTTGGTATAATCATGTATTATTTGAAATTTTCGGACGGTCTTGATTCTCTCTGATTAGCTACTGACATGGGATAAAAAAAAATCTGTATCGTGGTGTATAGCGAGGTTTACCTCTATTTAAAAACACACTCTAATTTCAAAAGTTCATTAGTTTCTACAAATATATTGCCAATATGTTGTTATGGATTTCGGGTTTCGTTTTTCGGTCAGGCAAATTCAGCAGACTTAAAGCATTTTGCTTCCTTGCACGTATCCTTGCATAAGCCCGAGTGAAGATTGTTTTCGGTCAAAGAGAGAGTCAGCAATCTATTGTAGATTTTTTAGTCCAATAGAGAGAGAGACAGCAATACATTGTAGTTGAAAAATTATTTATTTATTCTCTACGTTGCCTTTAAAATACAGCACACAGTCAGTCAGGATAGAACCAGCAATCGGTAAACATCACAAATGGGTTTACTCTCTGTAAATTGAAGCAATTTATTGAGATATTTTCAGGCCAAACACGATTTTCCCATTGACCTGTAGCTTGATTAACAACGCTACAAAGGTAAAAGCTGTAAGTAATATTATATCTTATTAGAATTATGTCCCTTTATCAACCGGAAACGCCACACATTGACGTTCCAATATCAATGCCATTAAGTTTTTAATTAAACCATTTAAACATCAAGCAAGTCCTTTTAATCACTTCCGAGTATTTTTTGCTGTAATTTACCAACTGGTTATTTCTGACTTAAAGAATTGAATTGAGAAAATATTAGACTTAGCTTAGCGAACAATAGTCTTTAAGTAGATTCCCTAATTTCGATCTGTTACTATTCTAAAAGGTCTTTCCGCTTACGTTGAGTCAATAACTTATTAGCTTCTAATGGTAGAATTTTCTACCGATCAGTATTGGATTGTGATGCGACTGAATCTGTTTGCTTTTAAAAGATTTTAATCTTGTGTGAAAACCTCTCGGTGACTGTGGTGAAGATTAAAGTAGGGAAATAAATCAACGACGAATCAATATTAAGAGATGGGTGATTTCCAGACTTTCAGCATTTTTCCGATTCTATTCACACTAGAATTAAAAGAATTAATCAATAAGTACGACCGTTCTAAACTTCACTCACTAGCTTAAACTTTTAAATAAACCTCATTTAACAGTCGATAAGTGGAATAGATTTTTTAATAGCTAAAAACAATAAAAATATCGCCATATTGTTGTCTTTCCGTATTTTATATGGTTCTGAAAATAGATGATAATAAAAGGGGGATAATAAATGTAGGTTCATAGCCATGGAGTGGAGATTGTACTTCAATAAATAAAATTGATCAGTTAACGGTTGGCGTCCTTTGATCTTAACATCTTTTTGTTCAATTTGTATAGTTTAAGTGTTGATAAATAAGGCCTTAAGGATAAATACATCGGAATCCAATCATATACTGGATTTTCTTTTTATTGTCAAGAAGATACCAGCGGCTAAAGAATGAGCAACCTTGGAATCTATAACTCTTTTTCTTGGTTTATGTAAAGAAATTAAATGGAAAGAAGGTGAATTAGCAACTGTTCGTCTATCTATCTAACATATAGGAATTATGTCAAGTGTAGTTGCAAAAAGTCAATTTCACATAGAAATCACTATTTCATTTTTTCCAGGTATGCCGAGAAATCTCTGTTCATTATGAAAATTCACATTACTTAATCAATTTCACATAGAAATCCCTATTTCATTTTTTCCAGGTATGCCGAGAAATCTCTGTTCATTGTGAAATTCACATTACTTAAAAAGACAGTATATATTTCACTTACAGATTTTTATCCTGTCACCGATCGCCGTTTTATTTTTTTGCTTTTGAGGTTTACCTGGAGGTTGATATACATAGTTCAATTTTGAAATGTTCTTAAATTATCAGCAATAAATCGAACAATTAATCATATACTGTATGTAAAAATGCATGTCTTCCCTTATGCCCGTGTGATTGGCAAATTGGTCCTATTGGGCGTTTCATTGGTTTAATTGTTGGTTATACTAGTGAAAATCGATCCTTCAGTATTCGTTATTTGTCTAAAACGCTTGATGAAGTACCGTGTAGGTATACCAATCAACAACAAAAAAAAAACGAAAAAAAAACCCGCCTGAAAATAGGTTAATTGTTAATTTTGTTACCAAAACGATTGGATGTAAAACGAGAAATTAAAAGAATTTTATTAATCTTACCAAAAGATTTCTTTTAACTGTTCTAATCTTTACGCGCAACCTTAATTATCATTCCTTGCTGTGTTAACTCTCACCAGGTGGCGTTCTAATCACTACCTGCTTTGATAATCTAACCAATGAAAAGTACCTTTAGTTAGCTCGTATTATACGACTATTCTAAATGCCTGGAACATTTGAGAAGAATTCTTCATTCTTAACCTTCATAAATGCGTGGTTTTGTGTGAGTGTTATTTAGAATCACCGCACGTTCTCATTAAAACTGATTTATTTATCACCAGTTATCTCCTCTTTAACCCTGGAATTTCGGGTACTAAATGAACGTGCAATAACGTATGCGAAAGGTTATGATAAGAAGGTATGGTTCAAGCATGCTGATATTGAATGGGAGAATGTGTCAATATTATTAGTTAGGCTATCAGATTAAATGTATTTTAGTATAGGATGTACTAGAAGCTAGAGCAGTATATTTTGATATATTTCTAAGGTTGTAAACAGCTCCTGTATTAATTATCTAGTTATTAAAGAATTAACTATGGTGTTTTGATTTAAACCATCTCTATTTTAGGGCGATGCAGCATACATAATTATCAAGCAGAATATCAGTTCGTATTGGTGGAATGGACGCTCCGCATATATAGAACTAGGTCAAGTGGAGCTGTTGAATCTCTTTCATAACTTTAGTCTCCTTATTCAACATATTCCAGACTAAAAATGTCATAGATATACTTTTTATTGACAGGTCAGAGGAAATGGTTACCTTTAAACCAACCGATAAGAGATAAGCGATAACCTTAGGGTGAAAAGGAGATACAAACTGAAAACGTTTCCACTAAAACTATTCATAAACCGTTAACTCTAGGTACTTGCAAACATGAACAAAACCTCAATATATAAGAGAAATAATAAGGTCAAGGAGGCAACAAGTGACCATTACATATCCTCAAGACCAGATGTATAATTTCCCGCGTATTTTATATCTTAACTGGTGATTATCAGTGATATTACACAGTAAATTGACCAATCAGATTGCCCATAAAAGTATATTAGTCCAGTAACTAGGGAGTATAAAATAAGGATAATTATAGACTATGATAACTATTAGGTTTTGATTTAGTTAACTATTCTACTAAACAACATGCTAACTTCTAAAATTGGTGGAATAAAAGTTTATTTAATAACAGGTTTATAAACTTGACCCATCCTTTCGGAATTTGCTTTAGATCTCTTCACATAACAACGATTTCGCTATTTTGTTTATAAGGAAATCGACTGCTTTGAATTCAATAATTCTAAATATCTACATTTTAATACATTTTCAGGAATGCAATAGATTATATTTAAATACGGTTGTCTTCATTAAAAAATATCGCTTGTCCTTGTTCATTGATGTCAAGGTATTACGCACTGTGTCTGTCACTTTGATAACAATAGCCACTTTTCTTGTATCATGAGGCTTGTAAATGCAGCGATTTGATTTTTTTGTGTGTGCTATCGAATATACCGCCAATCAGAGACCTTGACAGTCCATAAACCATAATCCACAATGTTAACACAGTCTTTATGTCGAGGTGTCTGATTGGCTGTTAACACTAGCGTGTTATCCAATAAAATCTGTGCATTCTGTGATACAAAAAATAGCTATTGCCGTCAAGGTATTTGACTCGGTTCATAAAACCTTGTGCAGATTTTCCATGTCACGGACATCATACTTTATGGGAGTGCTTCACAAATGGTTTCCATATGCACCCACAGAGTTGAAATTTGGAATGGGGAGAATCAGGGTGAATTCAACACACAGGGAACAATTTTGTGAATAGTGAGTCCATTGAGCATCAGCTGAACCTCAGAACGAATCTTGAGCTGATGTTTTTTTCACCCGAAGCAAAGTACATATTCATGGGGCTTGACAAAGAAGTCATTGAAAACTATATCTCGTATGGGACAGCTCGGATTATATTTATCTATAGAATTCCCAGGGGTAGTTTTAAATCTATTACATTTTAAAAGACGAGACGAATTTAATAGGTAAATATAAAGATATAGTGAGACAGACTAAGTAGTATAAAAACTTTATAATTTAACATCTAATGTTCCGTTAAAAATTATAGACTTCTACAATATTAACCTTTTAACTTTAGCGATAAATAAAAACCTCACATTGTTGATACAATCTAGCAGAATTTTACAGATTTCCATGTGTCAGTTTGGACGTTCTGTTACAGTACTGAGTAATAGCTCGCTTACAGTACACTGTACCATGGGTTCAATCACAAAGATGTTTTTCATTTTGATGCACCGGTAGCATTCAATATAACGTATTGAAATGCTCATTTTCAGCTAGAGTTGAACATTTATCATACTTACATACACTTCGGAGCCTTATAAAGTACCCAAATCAATTTCCTGTTAGCTTACATACTCAATAATATCAACAGTACATGGCCAGACTGCTCTACATCGCCTGTCTAGTCCCTTCTTTCTTTACAATATCAAATTCCCCGCCACCTTTCCTATCCGAGATGGAAACACAACAAACTCCTGCCTCAAATCTCCTTTCTCTTATTTACATTTCATTAAATATACGGATTAGATATGGCATTGTAATTAACTAACTGTCCGTATTCCAGCTAGTCTATCCATATAAAGAAATCAAGTACTTGTAATGATAAGGGTAAATAAGCATGTATTTATTTAAGATAAGAGACATAGTGACGTCATTTCCTATACAATTAAAATGGCGGCTTAATTTTCTCTCAGTTTTCATGCATCTTAATGAAGCTAATGAATAATGGCGGGAATTCCTTTCAACTTGACCTAGTTTCTAATTCTTATTTGTAGACTAGATCAGTTATCATGGACTTAATTCCGACACTGATCTTAGTTTAAATATGAATTTATAAAGAAAAGCTTATTTGCCATGTTTTGAAATCATAATTGTAAATGCAGATCGAGGCTCCATAATATCTAAGCAAAACACTTCTCATATAGTGAACTATTCTCAAAAGCGACAACAGAAAAATATTGGCGCACACGTTAGTAACAGGCTGAATGTACCAAGACCGGTAATTCATTTGTGATCTGTTACCATTTTGAATTACAAAAGTCAACCTTCTTTACCTTTTTCCACAAAATCTCTTTGATAACTTTGCAATATGTCATTTGAAAGCCTGGCAAATACTTAGTTTCTGTACAATTCAATATAGCATGACCATGAACATTTTAAACTAGTCAAAATGAAAGTAAACTACTCCATTTTATCAACATCCGCTTTACTGTCACTGCACAAAAAACACTATTTTAAGAAAGAACCTTCCGCCAATTACATTTCTCATGATCTGAGAAATTCCTAATCACCCAAGGATGAACTTTAATTAAAAATCAGAAAATCTTTCATTTACCGATAATTCATGTCAACCTCCCGGACAAATTGGCTGCTATTATAAATGTGTGCGTATTACGATGGCCATCGCTATTTTTCATTTTCTCATGAACGTTTTCGCTTTTCAGACAAGATCTATTATAATGTACATCGTTGGATATCGAGAAACTTGCAATTTGGTGATTAATAGACTATTTGTCTGTAGAAAATAGAACGATTTTTTCCTGATTTTTTATACAAACTATTTACCTTTATGTCAGTATTTTGTATAAAGAATCATTAAATAACTATTTATTATCTCTCTTTTTCTGAACTCTTCGGTTTAAATTCTGATCAATTTGACTACTCGTAGTCTTTCAATTTGACTCCACTGACCTCTTTATTCCTTTCAGATTTAAAGGGATAATAGTCAAAAGGATTCTAGTTCAAGTTTGCAAATCATAATTTCGAACGTTCAATTTTAGACATCAACAGTCTTTCCAGTAAAGTTGTACACATACTTAGCACTCTATTTCTCCTTTATAATGCCTGGGAAAATATTGCTGATGGGCTATATACAAAAACATGTACTTAGACTGAAATAAACTAAATCATTTAGTGGGAAGGCTACGAAACTGAGTCATGAACAAATTCCACAAATTCAAATCGTGCAATCAGTTTCAATAAATTATTTAGATCCCAATTCTAAAAGACCAATATTTGGTCTGAATATTCAATTCATCAAGTTTGAAATAATGACGGATGTTTTAATCAAGGCAATATAAAAGATGAAAAATTTGAAGTTTAACCTCCACCACAGAAACTTCTCGTATAAAATAAGCATGTTTGATTTGCTTCTTTAAAGTTTGGTCATTTGTCATTAATTTCTTTCAACAAGCTATAAAAGGAAAGATTGTTGATTTTTTACTCCCTTTGATTCCTCCTATTTATTACTATCATGTTTTATTTAATATCACGACAAAAATATGAAGGATGATTTATGTTGAAATGATGGCAAAACGGGCTTCCAGTAGAGAAAATAATCTCTACAAAATTTCCGCTCTGCAGATTTACAATTTGGCTTTCTTTGTCCAAAAGCAATATTTAGTTATTCGATCCATTGTGATATGACATGCTATGATGTGCAATGAAATTTTCTATCTTAGACTTTGGATGTATGAGAAAAGGAGGCAAAGTCAGTGAACAGATGATATATTAAGAAGAAGTTGCAGATTCTAAATGATTTCAATTTGACAGTCTTCTGGATCAGTCGAAGTAGGCCTATGCTATAACATACCCGGAAGTGGTCTCCTTACAGCCAATCTTAACCTTGGAAGGCGATGTGAACCCATGTCACCATATATCGTATTATTACCGTATGAAGCGGTTGGCTGGTGGGATATAAAACCCATCCTTTCTGATAATTTTAAAAGTTTAGAGGAATAGCAGAATATATCGTTTAAAGGGGCCCAGGCTTGATTTTTAGGGGTCTCTTTGGGCCTTTGTTACATTTAAACAGTCCTCAGAAATATTCAAGCTCTAAGAAAATCGCAAAATACCTTGAAATATACCTCAAACAAAAAATTTCACTTTTCATTTTTTTTCCGTGCTGTACGCGGCTGGTCTCCAGTGAGTCTGAAAATTGTGTGTCCTGTTGACAAAGTCTACAATTGAAATTACGTTGTAGTCTATTTATATAGATGACCTCTATTGCACGACGGGAAGGATAACTCTTTGACTATCAAGACGAACCGTTTTCCAATATGGCGGGACGTTCGTAATTTCTTACGGCATTATGATTTTTCAAACAGGGATAATTATGGATACAGATGGATTTGAAGGCTCAAATTTCAAAGGTAAGCTCTGTAGAATATTTCTGATTAGCTAACCAAAAGATTTCATGTGTTTGAGGCTGTCGGATGATTGTCCGAAACAAATGAAGCCTGGTCCACTTTAATAATATTATAAAATTGAGTTAGGAAAAGGTTTTACCCAGTGCTGCCCGGACTGAACGAAGAATAACATAGAGTATAGACAAATATGTTATGTTAGAAAATACTTCCTTTAAAATAGTCAAATATTTCAATAATCATTTCTCCCTCGATCTGAATGAAAAGTTCTAAAATGTGACGTTGACGACAATTTAAAAATAATTTGTTTTCACATTAATGACGTAGGAAGAAGGAAAATCCCAAGTAAATCTTCTAAAACTCGCTTTATCCCTTTCCTCATCTTCCCATCGCACTAATTAAATAACATTTTACTTTCATTCTTCAAAATAGATTTCCTTTTTTAATCAATTTCTTTTTTCTTGCCTCAAATCTGCTATAAAAACATTGAAGACATGAGATAGAATGAAATTTCAATGTAAATCTTAATTGACAAGTTTATCCGCAAGATTTCTAATTATTTTTCAACTAAATCATTAAAATCCGACATTTCTCACCAAATTTCTCTACAAATATTCCAAATAAACAAATTAACCGGTTGATAAATTGGAAAATTATTCACAGGGCTATTCGTCTAAAAGCTGATTATGGAACTAAACTCGACCTCCAGGCTGATGATTACAGTTGATCGCCTGATTACTTTAGTTAATACTCGTCTAAAAACTGGACTTGGATCATTAGCCAGTAGAAGAATTTAATGTTAATTAAGGTGATGCTGGAGGGCCGATTTCTCTCATAATTTTTATTTCGGCAATTTAAAGCGATCAGATTAATTGTAGGAAAGTCTTGGTAGAATATTGAAGGTACTACATAAAGCTGATGAATTGTGCCTGAAGCTGCTTACGTTCGTGTTATCTTGCCGGTTATCATGAACTTACTGGTAGGGCGAGGGCATCTCAACGAAGAATTTATCTGCACTTGTATTCTTCGTTCAACATAATTCATTTCCTCATATTATACAAATGATGAGAAACAAAAGCTCAGATATTGAAATATTAAGCATTCAGGTCACTTTCTATGGAATGAAAATCTTCCATCTTTACATAAAAGAAGCTTCTTGCTTTATGTGCGTTCAGATATGTTAAATACAAGGATGTATTAAACACCCATAAAAATAATATAAGACATAAAGCAACAGTTTCATAAGTTGATCTTTAACGGTGAGCTAGTTGTATCCCGTAAGTCGACAATTATTGTCGAAGTCATAGAAAAGATTGACCTCGGTACGTTCTTCCCTTGACATAAATTTACTCAAAATTAACAAAGAACAATAAATGTAGATGTCTGACATTCGAAATGGAAAAAGTAATAACATGTATGTAATGTCGCGAATTTCTCTCAGTTCACTGTTATAAGGTAAAGATATTGTGGAATTTCATAATATTTTGTGATTTAATAGCGATAGTTTAGAGTAGTTAATCTATACACGTCTCAAGGACTGACAACTTCTCTCAAACTGATACAATCTTCATAGTCTAACTACTGGTACTGTCACAAATGGCAATTTAAACCGGAATTCGTAGATCACCAGACCGATGCTAGTTACATTTAAAACTAACGCATTTTTGCCCATTTAGACTTATTAGAGTTGCGCACCGAAAGTATAGTTTGCTTTTGTAATCATGGAACGTATATTCCAGAGCGGGCACTAATGTGCTTTTACTGTTTGAAAAAAGCTTAACAAAATTAATGTCGTGTTTGATCCACCATATCTTTAAAGAGCTCCTAAAAAGGACAGCGACATGTGATTTAACATTTCTTGTATTTGATCCTACTTAAAACCGTTTCTTGAAATTGAAAAATAAAGTTATTGCATTAAATTGACCTTATTCCACTATAAAATCCTGGTAAAAAAGAAAAAAAGTAGTTTTTCATTCCGTATTGATCAATTTCAACCCAATTTTTCTCTCTTTTAAAAGGAAAGCATTAATGTTCTAGACATAAAGTTGTAAGTAATTTAAATTTAATCGTATTTTATAACAATTTCTTATGCATTTTTTAATCCATCTCAACTAATTTCCACTTTCTTTTCAAATCTGTTGAAAGGTGACATTTAATCGAATTGTCTGAATCGAGAACTCTATCTTTTTTTACAATTTTCAGTTTAAAGGTACCGTTTTCAGTGGTGCTAAGAGTTTCAAGGACAATTCGATTACAGATTAAGTCTTATATTAGATTATGGTTAGTTCCATTTCTCGTTTTGGTTTTTATAGGGTATAGATATTGTAATCGTCCGTTCACATGTGTTTGTACTCACTCTACGGCGTACAATTCTTTACGGATTCTTATGATTTTTTGCGTGGGTCAGTGTCATTATAAAGATGATCCCTATTGATCCAATAATTTTCACCGAAATATTGTGTCTTGCGACGGATGAGGTCCCATTTCATATCTCGATAGACAGCCAATTTCTCACTGTCATTGGTATTAACTGTCCAATAGTAGTTTTGAAATAAAAAAGAGAAATTGATAAATCTGCGTACTAACAAAGACTTCAATTTGTAATGATTTTTGTCATTTTGTATCTGGCATACATTATTGCCCTAAGAGTGTTTTAATGAGACTAAAGCTGATTTAGTAATAGTAAGAATATATGAAAATAAATATGAAACAAACAGAAGCTGTCCACAAGGTCTGGAATGAAGGTCTGATAATGAAAATAATTAAAAGAATACAGTCTAGATGCATGAATTTTAAACCCCATTTAATCCTGTGGCATTTAGCGACCTTCACAATCCCTGAGATGAAACCGGATTTTATCTTTGAAAGTTCCACAGCTTTCCTGCTCATTACCCAATACCGATTCCAGACGCATTTCTCTTCTCGGGCTATAATTTGATTAGAGAAGGTCACGTGATAAATGGATAATAAATAGTGCTCATGAGACCAATAAGGTTCATATTATAACAGATTAATTAAAATAAAGCCTATAGGGTAGAGTTTATAGCCCAAAGATTTTATCATTGTACCTTTTTCTAGCCAGTATTAAATCTGGATTGACTGGGTAAGAGTTCAAATTTTCTTGGTCTTTGAGAGTGGAATTAAGCTCTAGTTGTATTCGAATAACGTTACTGAATATGAATACCCTGCGGCATGGATGTCGGACTGAAAACCCAGTGGCAGAGAGGCGTGTGGTATTACAGAAAGAGAGGCAAAGTTTTTCTTTTTTTTTCTCACATATTCGATTTTCTTCTCACAAAATATGTCCGCAAACTTGTGGCGCATTGCAACAGCCAAAGTGGCGCGAGAAGGCCTGATCTAGATAATGACAATAACCTAAAAAATAAAAGTCAAAAGAATCCACAGAGAGCTGTTGCCTATAGAGTGAGTTTGAGTTGCACCTTATAGGAACTGGAGTGAAATACACTGAAAAAGTCTGAAAGGATATTTTGGTGCGAAGTTATCGGATCACCACGAAAATCGATATGGATCATCTTTATAATGACATTGACCTACAAAATAAATATCAAAAGAATCCATAAAGAGAAGCAGCCTGCATGTAGAGTCAGCACGAGTTGCACACTATAGCTAATTATTAGCTGCTAATAGAGAGAAACATGCTATATATAATATGAAGGAACTATATATGCGCAAACAATATCTTTCTGTACACATTCATTCTTGGTACTTGCCGATTGAGTTCCTACCCAAATCAGAAAAGTTAAAACTTCAATGTACGACAGATGTTATATTGACTAAAAGTTCAAAAATACCAAACGTCTGTTATTGATTAACTGGAGTGGACCAAAGAAGTAGTTTTACTGTTGGTACCGTTATATAGGTTATGTTACTAGTATACAGGTAATGTTACTACAGCTGTTACTCCAATATTTACCGGGAAGCTGGCAGGTGAATGGGGAGAGGTATCGTGTTTGCACACTATAAAAAATAGTTTTTATTATTAAATATTAAATTTTCTTAAACCAAAACATGATCCACTCTTTTAAAGATAGCTTGTCAGGCAAGGTAATATACGCACACTAGCAGCATTGAATTTAAACAAGAACTTTAAAGAACAATCAGCGGAATGAAAGATTCAACCTTCAGTCATACACTTTTTTCTAGGTTAATAAATGTACAATATTTCTAAAAAGACAATAACTCATTACATATTTTTCAGTATTTTTGATTTTCAATAGGTTTCATCTTTTGGTCATAATAAACCATTTCAGAAAGTTTCGTAAATCCGTAAAGAATTGTGCCTTGTAGAGTGTTAACGGGCTTAAAGACGAACGTCCTTTAAAGAACAAGGGCAATAATTCATATTTCATAATTTTCCATAGTGCTCATCCTTGGGCAATTTCAGAGAGTTTCGTCAAAATTGGTCGAAAATTGTGCCTTTTAGAGTGTTTACGAGCCAAAATTGAACTCGTTTTCAAAAAAAGGTTTCGATTTATTCTATTTTTAATAAGGTGCATCCTTACCCAAGCCAGGTTTCATCAAAATCTATTAAGAAATGTTCTTTCTAGATTGTTTACAAGCTAATATTGAACGCGTTTTCAAGAACTCCTTTGGTGGAACACTCACACCAAACTTCTTCAAAATCCATACAATTTTCGATTGGTCTGATTTTCAATATGGTTCACCCTTAGGTTATAACAAACACTCTCACCACGTTTCATCAAAATCCATAAACCAGCTCTCTATTGTGTCCTCAAAAAATGAAACGCGCTTTCAAGAATAGGGGCAATAACTCATACAAAATATTTTCGATTTGTTTTTTTTTTCAATAAGATTTATCCATTAGTGAATACACTCACACAAAATTTCATCAAAATCTATCAAGAAACCATCTCTCTATCGAGGAATATGTCCTCTTACTGCAGGATTTCTTCTTAGTTCGTATTTGAATCAGAAAATTCGCATTAAATGGGGTAATATTACTACTGAAACCTTCTATTAATCTAAAGGCGTAAAGCAAGGTCCTGTGTTATCTCCAATACTGTTTACTGTCTATGTTGATGAATGTCTAGCTCGATGTCATGTTCCTAAAGCCACATTTGGATAAATAAACGAACCAATCCCAGATTCTCGTCATTTGAGACTACTAATCTCCATTGGCAAACCATGTCACTACTAAATGTACCCAATCAGTGATCTCGTAACATTTGGACTAATTCAAAATGGTGGCCTCCATTGAAACATTGTTTTCATTAATTCAAAAGAAGTTTTACAACGCGTTGACAGTGATTCCCATTTATGCAACAACTTTAACTGTAAAATTGAGAGTGAATTAAAGAATGGTATTTACAATTTTATAACAAAGAGTTAATGTAACCCTCAAAAACTTTGTTCCATCTTCTGTTAAATATAAGTTATTTCACCGGAATTGGAGGAGCCATCAATAGAGTCGTCGTTATACGTACTATGTGAGTGAGTGATACGACTCTATTGATGGCTCCTTCAATTCCTGTGGTTATTTAAGACTTTTGTAAGCCCATTTATCGTTCCCAATCATGGCATTTTTTTCTGTGCATGGCGTAAAAGTATCAGGAGACTATTCAACATATCTTTTCGTACACATAACATACAGCTGCAAATCTGTAACGATTTGTCCACAGAAACATAGCTATATAAAAGGTCCGTTAAGTTTTAAAATAGTATTATCAATAGCGACAATAAATGTTTAAGAGTGTGTGGTTTGCGTGCTCAAAACTACCTGCATTATGTACTCGGGTATTTATTTCACACTGTAACTGAGTTGAATTTATGAATATGTCTTTAATTGCACATATAATGAAAAGTAATGACTGTGATAGCTGTTCTGATGACGACTTAGAGTTGGTTCTGTAATCAGAGAGTTTATAATATATCAGTTATTATGACCGTTATCATACAGAATATTCTGATATAACTGAGATGCTCGGCACCTCTAAGTTGTAAATTATCGTATATATATATAATATTAATACTATTGTACTTTATGTACGAAATAAAGCATATTATTATTATTATTATTATTAGTATCTCATAATAAATATTATTCGATTGGTCTGATTTTTTTATAGAGTTCAACTTTGACTGATTACAAAGATTCACACCAAATTTCATCAAAACCCATCAAGCAACCAGCTCTCTATCATGACCAAAAATAATTCAAGAACAAGTGAAATAAATCATAGTAAAAAAGGGGTTCATCTAAGTTAAAACAAACACTCGCACCAAGTTTTATCAAAATCCATCAAGAATCGGACATTGTAGAGTGTTTTCGAGCCTCAACTAAATCTTTCCGATTTTGCTGATTTATCCTTGGGTGATTACAATCACTAACACAAAAAAATCCGTCAAGAATGGTGCCATTTAGAGGGTTTACGAGCAATTGTGGACAGTCGGACGGACGGAAATGGGTGACGACAATATACTCTTAACATTTCATGGCCGTATAAAATGTATTTTTTGTCATCAACTTCGACTACACGGTTAAGAGCAATGGTGTCACTGAATACAGGTTCAGATGTCAAGCCGTGACAATGCCGAGCAAATTCAGAAAAAATTTAGGATTTCACATGGGCTTCAGAAATGACGTGAAATCTAAAGCCTGAGATATGCTTTGGGCATGGAATGTGTCTGAATTGATTCTCCGTGTCTATTGTAGAGTCTGTGGTTTTCTTTCCTAAGACAAATCTATAGAGAAACTGGAAACCTGCTGAGCTTTATTCCTGCAAGTAAAACACTTAAAATTAACCTTCGATTTTCGTCTGTGAAATCAATCAGAAGGTACTAATTTCACACAGCGTTCCGTTTGTTTTATTATAATATTAGTATTATGGTTAAAACTGTAATGGTCCATATCATACTGTGTTCAATATATGGAAACTCTTTTCTGGAACTATTTTGCTTGCGGCACTGTCATCTTATACAGCTTATGAATAAAATTCATTGGATTTTCCGGGGTTTTTTCTTGGAAATTGTATATCATGGTGTGCCCAATGTCTGTTTTCAAATAACTATGTTGGTTATACCACTGTTCTAACCTAGTTTGGAGTTTTAAAGTGACCTCAGAATTCAAAATTATGTCAACCAACTCTGCATTTTAATCAGACTTCTTTTGAAATGTGCCCATACTGTTGAGTCGTAAAGCAATCACAATGACAGTGTTCTAATCCCAGGGAAAATGTAAGAAATGGTTTCTGTCAGTGAGGTTTCACAAGAATAATACCTAAATTATCTCCCGGAAATAGAGATCTAATATTATCAGATAAAGGCAATTGTTTTAATACTAGAAAGATATCTTTTGTAATAATTTTTATAGGGAAATATGTTTTTATTTGGTAAATCACCTACGAGTACAGAAGTCTTATTTTTATGAGTGTGAAGTTTCCACTGTTCAATAAAATCAACTGACTTAAAAATGATTAATGATCAGAATTCAAACTCAACCCAAAACTCGTAAAATAAAAATCCATTTTCTTAAATTTCCTAGTAAAATATTGAGAGGAACTGGTTGATTTACTGTTCCCTGGTGAAATCAACTTGTAGATTCATTCTATCTTGCACTTTGTTTAACTTGTGTAGTCTGATGACGTCATACATCGATTATTGTAGGTGGACCAATGATTAATTATCGGTTTATTCATGCGCAAAACACTACTTCCGTCGGTAGTAAAGAATATGGCGGTGAAATAAAACACTGTTATAGAAAGTAAAAATAATGTCGTCATTTCCCTGTAGTGTTATTTATCAGTCTCAGTTTTATTTTCTTGACTTGTAAATTAACAACAATGTATATGTCCTGTTCAATATTTATACAAAACCTTGATTTAATGAATTTAAGTGAATAAAATGTTCCATTACCTAAATAACTTGAGTTTTCTCTGATAGTTCCCTTGATAGAAATCTATTGATACAGGGTTATAGTCTGGCGAGTTTCTTGTATCCATACATAGAAACTAAAGGTCGAATTTAAAAATAAAACTGCATGAAATTATATCACCTTTTTCATCTAATACAGTTGCATTGGCAGAAGTTTTGTTATTCACATTCCTCGATGCTCGTCTCAATTCAGGAGTAGTAAGATAGTTTGTAAATCCCGCCTAATTTCCTGTGTCTTGGTTTCTCCGACAAAGACTCTCCGCCTCCGACTATCCGACAAGCCATTTGAGACTTGATCTTCGAGTATTGAAAAGCACGTTTTTCTAATGAAGGCTACAATAAGAAGTTGGAATGTTTTATTACATATGACGAAACGAAACTTACAATTAACAAATCTTGTTCCTTTTTAACATGAAAATATTTAGCACTGTGGTGGGTTAAACGTGAACTGTACAATTTGCGCGCCACGTTATTATTTTTACTTGTGAGTAGAGATAATGTAGGCGACTGCATTTTCGATTTTCTGTTGTTAAATCGTAAATAGGCCTATAGTCATAGGTAGCCTGTAGCAGCCTATACGACCTAAATTTAAATTTCCTCAAGTTTTAGGTAATGTGACATTGTAATCTAGATTCCAGCCTCTATGGTAGTCTAATTGTCAGAAATTAAATGAAATTCATGCAGTTGCACGTTCTACTTTTCTGCACCTGTTTGGGCTAATGAGGACGGGCAGACGCCATGTAGTGGAGGAGTACTTGTCGATCTCTCGTGGGGAACGTCCAAAATTAGCAAATTAAATTTTTCCTCACTCGTTAGTATTGGTTTGTTGAGGACCGACATGCTGCTTATGTTAGGCTAACGTTGGCCTAGTGAATGTTTTCAATGACAGGAAATTAGGTTAAGGAACAATAACTCTTGCCACAATGTCAGAATAGTCCGAAACATACTATCGCTAACTAATGCCACTAAAACATAGGGAGCCACGGTGGCTCTGTTAGTTGGACGCTTGCTCGCTAAGGTCCAGGGTTTAATCCAGGCATGGGTCGAGATACAACTTTCGGATTTTTCAAGCCGGTTTCCCACTGTTAGTGATGCAGGTCAGAGAGGATGACATGGAATAAGCGTCTAGGACGATAAATCAAGGACGGTTAAAGATCCCTCGACAGTTGTAAATCGAAAATAAGAGTAGGCTCATAGGCCTACTGTCCTGGCAAATTTACCTCATTGCACACTACATGGCGTCTGCCCGTCCTCACAAACCCAAACAGGTGCAGAAAAGTAGAACGTACAACTGCATTTCATTTAATTTCTGACAATTTTAGAGAGGCTGGAATCTAGATGCTTCACTTTTATTACAATGTTACATGACTTAAAACTTGAGGAAATTTAAATTCAGGTCGTGTAGGCTGCTACAGGCTACCTATGACTATAGGCCTATTTACGATTTCACAACAGAAATTCGAAAATGCAGTCGCCTACATTATCTCTACTCACAAGTAAAAATAATAACTTGGCGCGCTAATTGTACAGTTCACGTTTAACCCACCACAGTGCTAAATATTTTCATGTTGAAAAAAAGCAAGATTTGTTTATTGTAAGTTCCGTTTCGTCATACATTATAAAAACATTTCAATTTTTTATTGTAGCCTTCATTAGAAAAACTTGCTTTTCGATTCTCGAAGATCAAGTCTCAAATGGCTTGTCGGATAGTCGGAGGCGGAGAGTCTTTGTCGGAGAAACCAAGATTTCGTATTCAAACCTGCATTATGTACTCAACTTCTGGTATTTATTTCACACTGTAACCGAGTTGTCTTTCTAAAGATGAAGTTACAGATTTAACTGACTTTGCGGTACCAATCCTTCAACTTGCAAAACGAATATATTTCTAGGCTATGACCGAAATAAAATCAATTAAAGAAACAGTACTTCAATGTACATGATCAAGACAATCGGACACTAATCAGCATCGCTGACTAGAACTATATAACGGGAGGGTGTGAAACTTTCAAATTGAAATTTGTAACTAGTAAATCATGCCTATATCATCATCCTATCACGTCTTCGTTTCTTTCACACGTCGTTGGTCTTTGTAAAAGAGATAATTGAAGGGAGATAATTAATCGAAGACTTAAGTTACTGTAGGAAGGCGTTCCAAATCAATACAATGAAATGATTATAATTATTTATACTCTACAGTGATGAGAGAAATTAAATAATCTATATAATCTCCAATAAATCATATTTATTAGTATATATATGAATTCAACGCAAAACGAATTCATTCTTACCTTAAAAACCATCATAATTTTATCAATTAATACACTCTTCTAATTTTGTACCTTAAAATAATAATTTCATTTCCAAAAAAGCAATCACTTATATTTTGAACAATTAAGAAAATATAAGATTATGTAAAGTTGTCTTGAAGCTGCGTTGTAGAAGACGTCCATGTAAAAAAGCTTGAAATAGACTGAAGACCAAAGGTGTCGTTATTGGAAGTTTTTGCTCGTTACAATCTAAAGTAAAATCTATTTTTAAACAAAGATTGATTATTTTAAAATCTTGAACGAGGTATAAAGAATGGTGTCCTACTTTCATATAGACGTGTTTCTGCTGTACAAAACCCCAGACGGCAAAAGATGGGTGATTATTGAACTGGAATATCAATCACCTTCCTTGGTATATCGGACTGATAATTTAACAAATCTTATATCAAAGCGCGTTAGTGTAACAGACATGCTTACAGGCTTACTTAGATTTCTAGTACTATTCAATAGTTACTATGATTTTACTGTCACCCTCAGGCTAGTTTTACTATAAGCAGCTTTTATCGGGTATAGTTTTTACTAATTTCAATCAATGAGATAAATTTAGTAGTATAATTGTGATGGAGAAGACTGGTGGTAATTCATCAAGACTATACTGGAACTAGATTTAGTTTCCTAAAAAAAAGTGGCAGTCTATATGTTCAGTGAGTCTGCTTACTTTGCTCATGTGCTTTGAGGTTCACACTCAAAACCTGATGATTTTTGTAAATTATTGAATAGGTTTTGTAACTCAATATTTTTCTAAATAAAGTAACAGAGTAAAAACAATACTTGGTAAACTGGTTTTGAAAAATCTAATATTTCATAGTCATATTTCCTAAATATTTAGAAGTGCTAAAAAAGAAACATGCATAAATCTCAGCAAAGAAAAATCTTGGGATTCTTTATTACTCACTTAATACCATGTTATTGATTGTCGACGCATTGTACAGACCGCGATTTCATTAAGTATATTTCTCATTCAATTGAAAGTTGACCAGGTCTGGACAAACACCCTGGCTGCATTGAAACAATGACCATGATATTGACCACTGCCCATTCTAGAATATTAGTCAACAAATTCGAGTGGATTCATTACAGTTCTTCGCATTATTTTGTCTACATTTGCTTTGGAATACATATGGTGTTTCTATATATCACTTTGCTCCAATTTAAACACGACAATAGCATTAGATTTTAAATTTAATTGGACGCCTTGAATATGTCATCCCTCCTCTGCATTCCAGTCACTCAGCTGAGTGATCAGCTGGAATTTGTTATCCTTGTGAAATATTTCTGCTGTTTTTGTAAAACCTTCCAAAAAAGCATTAGTATGCGCTATAAATGAAGCATTACAAGAGAACGTATTTATGATAATGTTATTTAAATCTACTTGAAACGGGAATAAAACGCAAATTGCGTCTTAAGTGCGTCTAACAAAATCATCTTTTGAATTATAACGTTACAGTAGCAATTAGACAATGATTCTTAAAACCAATACAACTTCTCTTTCGAACCTCAAGATGTCGAGTTGACCGACTGAGAAAGCTAAGTGTTTAAAAACTAATGGAAAACAAATAAATTGAATGGTTTTAAAAGAGAGTTTATTGTGAGAGAGTTGGGTTCTCTCTGATCAGTCATTGAATGGTACTTAAACTATATTGACCATTTAATACTTAAAATTAATGTACAAGTTTATGAGTCATTTCAGTAGACCAGAGCCGAAGAAAAAATCATAATACAACCCAGTTAGCTTGGAAACGAAAGAGGTATCTTCACATTGCAAGCTACCAGTGCTCTGATCAATGCCCTGATAGGGTGCTTACGCTGCGTAGAAACCAACTAGACTACAAACGTCTGTGATACAAGAAAATTGTATAACCCCGTTAGTCATGGTATAAGACAAAGTTCGTAATAGCTAGACATTATGAAGCTGTGTGTGTGGGACGAGGGTGAGGATGGGTGGGTATGTGTGTAAGGGGGGGGGGGTGATTTCAGCAAAATTTTATTTGCAATGCAATCGTGTGAGGTTTTTAATCCAAGCCATGATCAGACGCCTCTTAGGAAACCTAACTATTAACGACTCGACTACCAATGTGTTCTACCACCATGGTGAGACAGTGTATGTAAGTGGTTTCATACCCCTTGAAGGTTTGAAGGAACCACCGCCGAAACGTTTCGTTAATTTCCGATGGGTCCTTTACTAAAATCACATTGCAGGAGATAATGCACCACACATGTTTTACTCAACAGAATATCTAGAAAATATTGTTTGGAAAAGTGAACCCTTGTTTTGATTAAAATAATATAAAGGTTATGGTGTAATGTTGTACATCATATTCAATGGAAACTAAATAATTAAATACCATAACATGTATGAACCTTTTACGAGACAAACTTACTTTATACACTCACAATTGTGCAAACATAAAAACGAAATACCTATACATAATGATGAAACCTTCAACTAAAAATAAAACAATGTAAAATAAACATTTGAGGTTTTTTTCATTAAGAAAATGACCGACATTTTGTTTCTGATTGACATTTTGAATGATGGGTAATCTTCTCATTTAACTACATAATCTATTTATAGCAACACAGATAGCTTTTCAATGTCTGTATTATCCAATCAACGAATGGCATGAAATTAACCACACTACCTTACGTAATCTTTAGAAAGATCTATCTTGTATCTGGTTACTCTAAAAATTGGAATTGGATTCACTTCGTCTTAATTTTCAACGCCACGAATTATTGTGCCATGATTTTTTTTATAAGTCTCTCTCTGTTAAAACAAGAAGCTATTTAATGAAAAATTACAGTTGTAGAATTTTCTTTACTCGTTGGACATCTTTTTCTTGAAATTATCACATTCGGCTAAATGAGGCATAGTGAATATTCGACTAATGGAATATATTTTACACTCATCTGCACTTCAATGCAACGAACAAAATAAACGATATTAGCATTTTGTACTTTTGCGGAACAAATTAATGTACGAAATTGTCCGAACATGGTTAATGTGTTCTGAGCTTCTGTGGGCTTCTTGAAATATACCCTTTTCTTCATTATCCCAGTAATTTCTCAATGATGGATCAGTCTAAGTATTGTCTGAGCAAATTTTTTTTATCATTATTTGTATGAGAATTGGAAAAGAAGACTTAAAATATTACTATTTGACTTGTAATGGCTTGTTTGATAAAAAGACAATATATGAGCACATATTTCGTCTTCAAAATTTATTTTTACGGAGAGCAAAATTTGACCTATAATAGGTCAAATTTTGGTCTCCGTAAATAATAATTCAGGTTGAAATTCATAAGAGAGAAATGTGTTTCTAAGGTTTTAATGCCTTCTCTTTATTGACTCAAAAAATATAGGAAAAATTCCTCCTAATATGTACGATGTGGGATTATCCATACGATACAAATTTAAAAAGGGAACACCTCAAATAGTTGCATATTTATATAGTCAGGTTACTTTAGTTACACCAGCTGAACATTTGAGGTTTATACCAAGGACAATATCATTTACATAATAAGGTTCAATATATATCAATAATTATATTACGCTTAGCTCATATGGATTCCTATCTTATACAAGTATATCTTTAAGCGATGTCCATTTAATACTGTTTGTTGGTTTCACTGTAACTTGTTACTCGTCAAGAAGAAGTATGTGTTATGTGGGTAACGTCACTCAATGTATATTGATGAGTTATATCTATTTCTTTAAAAAGTATGCTATGATTGGTCGCATCAGCCACGGAGAGGGGAAACTAACGATTTCGCAGTTTGAAAACAAAGAACATGTCCATTAGAGATTTAATTCTATGGATGATCCCGCCATTAACCATGTATTGGAGTCTACATGGTGTGACAGACAAACTTAAGGGCTAATTAAACACTTATATCCAATGGTGGTCATGATTTCTAATGTCGACTCCAGGCACTGTTGACAGTAATCGTCTTTTTCTCACCAACAGTTCCATGCTTCAGGCGAAACTCATCTGTAATTCTGTAGTTCCAGAATGGCAACAATCACATAAAGGAATCAATTTTTGTGTTGACTTTGTCTACACGCAAATGAACTTAATTCCGATATGTATTTGAAAGTTCCAAACATGGTGACATGGAATTTAAAAAAAAATAACGCTCAAATAGCACGTTTGTGTGAATAAAACTTTGTGGAATAGACTATTTAGAACTCAAACCAATACGCAAATACATGTACATTCATCGAGGTGCAAAGTGCAGATGTCATGATATCATGACTATTATTGTCCGAAACATATTTATTCATTGATCGCCCATAGAGTTCACTGATCCATTTAGACTATAGTAAGTTCATTGTAGTGAACGCGGACTATTTAGAAATATATCAACATCAAACAAATTTCCCCATTCTGCTTGACCCTTTAAATTTCTGAAATAGGTCAAACAATACATGATTTGTCATCATTAATCAGAACCCATTTAGTCTGGATTATACCGCACTTAAAACACAGTTAATATAAGAGCAATGTTTAATAGAAATATTTTCATACAAATCCCTTATGAATTTGTTTTATTATCGGCACAGATTTATTTCTTAAGACGCTAATAGACTTCTCTAGCTATTTTTCCGATCACATGATTAAATATTTTAACGAACAAATCAATGGTCAAATCTGTCGCCAACTGAAGATCCTATATTTTATGACTCTGTGAAAACGTTGTGTATGGTAGGTCTTTTCGGTTTGGTTCATATTTTTTCACTTTATATAAAATATTTGTCGTGTGATATAGTTTCCAGCAGGTACACAGTCGACCCCCTTCCCAACCCATAATAGGAGATAGTCCTCTCATTCTGTAAGATGTGATCACCGTATGTCAGCTTCATATGACTCGGTAGAATGCCAGTTTTTCTCTGGACTATGTCTTTTAGGCGAGATATGGTACACTGTAGACTGCAATAAACTTTAGATATCTGTTTATTTAATATATGTGTCACCGAGAGTTCTATTTCCTCGCTGGTAGAAGTAGAGGGTGTTCTACTGTCTAGAGAAGCTATCCTATTAATCGAATTTATAGTCCACATCTTTGCTCTGAAATGGAATAAAACTGAAACGAAAGAAAAAGTTCTGAAAATCTGAATGCTATATGAAATTAGATAGGTGAAGTGCCAATCGATCTTCTATTTCACTTATACCAATAATGTAGTAGTATATATAATAATCCGCATGCTAGTTTAATTTAAATGCCTTTGTGATAGGCCCTGATATCAAATCGCTCCTTGTTTATGTTGATTCGAATAAACATTAGACATGGGGATAACCAAATAAGGACGTGATTTATTCTTGAATTCAAGCGTAGTTTTCTTTGTCTTGACTGATTAACTAGGCGGGTGTTTTTTTCTTATTGTAGCCAATAACTGAATATATGCTTACCCTTTTAAAGGCTCCAAATAGTCACTATGTTTGATACTGTATATTTGCCTCTACTACATCCAAAGTGAAAAATACACCATACTCTCTTGCTCGAACTCTTGAGTGTATTTGAAATACTCATTTGAATTAAATGCATCTTAGAATATTGTAAAAATTAGGTTTCCTTGGGTTTTTTCATTTCGACGAAATTACTTCTATTTTAAGCCAAAACCTTTATTTTTCTGTGACAAATATTAGTCTTGTGTAACCAGTAAGTAGTTCATGGTGACAGGAAGCTTTAATGATGATAATCTAGTCTACGTATATGAACTTATATTTCAAACGAAGTATAGTTTATCGGAGAATAAGCTACACCTACATAATTTCATGAGCTATCATTACGACGATTTGGAATTTCGAATAAGTTTCTTCATTCAAGGAAATTGTCACTCTATAAGAAAAGTATATTCGTGATAAGGAGAATACGAGAAAATGAATTCTGTGAGTCTTTAAGTATCTCCTTGGCGGCAGCCGCATACAGTGTGCAATGAGGGAAATTTAGCCAGAACAGCAAAGCGCTATAAATAGTTACATTGTTATATTGATGGATAAATATGTGCGAACTTTATAAACACGTTAATTGCTTTTTGGTTAATATTCCATTATTTTTAGTGATTAGGGTGGTTGAAAAGAAACCAGTTACTATTAGTTACTAGTCACTATTCAACAGGCGCAGGTTTAAAGTTATGTATAAAAAGATTTTCATGTTAATATTCATTGAGTGAACGAAAATCAAAGAAGAAAATCATAACGGTTACCAATTATACTTGGTTTTAAAATGAAAATGTATTAACTAATAGACGCTAATAATAAAACAGGAAATAATTTTCGTTCAAGGACTCGTTCGTGAAATAATCAGGTCATTTTCGGTCCCAATCCTCTTTTGAAATAACAAGAATTGAAATGAATATGTGTTTATGAAAGTGTTTTCGAACCTATGCTCTGTTATCAAAGATTAGCGATTTAATAAAAGTTATTTATAAAAACGAAGGTCATTCCCAATCTACTCGGTCATTATATGGGTTAATGTGCTTAAACAAATTTCTTATTGAGATGATCATATCTGTAAGTTGTTTGAACTGTTGTTGATCTGGAAGCCAAAATTCGAATAAGTTCGGATATAAAGTTTTAAACTGAAGTTTGAAATCTCAAAATTTCGTGACGTGTTTGAGGGGATTTCAAAAAATAAAAACAATCTAAAATACAAGTCAAATTCAAACTGAAGGGAAGGATCTCAAATTTTCATCAAATATACAAAAGTCTCAGGAAAGAGATGAACTTGATCTGCTTAAAAATAGTGTCCATTTCATCCAGCTTTTCATAACAATTTTAATATAAATATTTCAAAATAATCTTTCAATATAATATACAAATATGTAAATCTATACTTCCGTTTAATGTAACCCATACAACCCAACTATTATCGGAAGCGTTACATGAGGTCCTTTTTGTCTGCTGGTTACAGGAACTAATATTTGTCGTTTATGCCTTCTTGGATCTTTCAAAATGTTTTGGTAATTACGAATGTTCCAGATATTTCTACCCAGATTATTAGAAATCAAGTGGTACATATCATATATTCTACTAAACTTAGTTATAGCTGTCAATAAATGTGTCTTTAATACATCACGTGACCAATAAAAATAACCGATCATTTACAGATCGATGACTGGCTTTCGTTTCCTTCCAATCAAGTCGTAATCAAATCTGCTGTTAGCTAATCTTTCAATTCATCCCACAACTCGATAATTACTGTCACCATTCTGCTATTGATAGCAAACGACAGCAATCTTATATTCAATAACCTCATTCCATAATAGACACTTCCTTTATTAAGATTACATTGACTTGAGTGAATACGTGTTAACATTTCATACCAAGACTAACCTAATTACATCAAACACAGAAGAGTGGAATGTAACAATAATTAAAAACTTTATAGAATTATCTCCCTTTAATCAATATTCTTGATTGACAGGTAAATCTAATTATTCTATTCTCCGGACTGAGAGTTCTCTGACGATATTAAATAAAATTCAGAATGGATGAAATTATTTCTGTGGTTTATAAGTCAATGACTGGACAGAATATGACAGCCTTGACAGTAGTGTCTTTATTACATGTACTATGGACCAAATTAAGTTTCGTCAAGTCACGACTTTCAGTTCTTGACCAACACTAGTCATGTCGCGAACATTTGCCTAGGCATAAAGACACATAATTGATCCACTCATATGTACGTTTTTAGAAAAGTCAACTACCTTTAAAACCTGTTCTTTTCTATGTTGTTAACCTTGTAAAAAATGATTGTTTCTACCCTATTTTCTTGCTCTTTGAAATTACCCGCCTTTTAACTGGCAGATCTTGCTGTTTGATACGTGACCATTAGTTGATACTTTTTAAAAACTAACCTTGTGGTATTTGACATATAAATAATTAACAAATGAAGATTCAAATATCTTTTTAAAATCAAATCGACTCAACTAATTTTTATATTTCTCATTAATACCCAACCAGTGTCAGATTGTCGTTGTTCCTTGCTATTAAAATGACTCATAAACTTGTACATTAATTTTAAGTATAAAATGGTCAATATAGTTTAAGTACCATTCAATGACTGATCAGAGAGAACCCAACTCTCTCACAATAAACTCTCTTTTAAAACCATCCAATTTATTTGTTTTCCATTAGTTTTTAAACACTTATTATATTCAGTAGGTCACCTTGACCAAGAATGAAGGCGACTAATTTTTCAAAATCAATTTTTAGAATTTTAGTTTAACTGCCAGCATGACACACATATATCCATTAATTTTGATAAATTTTAGTATCAAATTCCAGATCGCATGAACAGTAGAGATATAAAGTTTAACAAGAACTTTACAATATCAGGTGACCGTTCTGAAACTTAATTGCTTTGGTATCCGAAATCAATCAGTTCATCTGACGTCATTTCTTTTAGTGGCCTGATGAGTGGACTGGAGTGGGCTGGGGCCAATCACCCAAGGAATTCACTTTGTACATATGCCTTCCTGTAATTTGAGAACCCTCTGTAAGCCAATTTTATGCTGTTAATAATCTGTCGAAATGTCAGAGACCGGTAGACTACTATGCTATCCTCTACAGTAAAACTAAATCTAGTTCCAGTAGAGTCTTGATGAATTACCACCAGTCTTCTCCATGACCATTACACTACTAAATTTATCTCATTGATTGAAAAATATACATTGTTAAACTAGCTTGGAGGGTAACAGTAAAATCATAGTAACTATTTGAATAGTACTAGAATATTTTGTAAGCCTGTGGGCACGTCTGTTACACTATAACGCTCTTCGATATGTTAAAAACCTGTGGGCATTATCAGTCCAATATACCATGGAAGGTGATTGATATTCCCGCTCAGTAATCACCCATTTTACATGTTTCTTTTGCCGTCTGGGGTTTTGTACAAAATTCTTTATACCTTGTTCAAGATTTTAGAATAATCAATCTTTGTTTAAAAATAGATTGTAACGAGAAAAAACTTCCAATAACAACACCTTTGGTCTTCTGTTTATTTCAACACTTTTAACATTGTAGTATTTGAAAAAAATATATCGCTTCAAACTATCTTGCCTATAAAGAGCAACTGAATCAATGACAATTTAGTCTTTAAGTCAATGTTTCACTTCGGAAGTTATTATTTAATTTGTTTATTGGACAATAGTAAATATGAATTGATTGAATTGATAAATTGTTTAATTTCAAATTGTTGTGATTGTTTATCGCTACACTTGGCAAATATCAAATTGTTGTTTTAAGGTGGCCGCAATGGCGAGCACAGTGGAGTTATAGAGGGATAAGAATGGTTTGTAACCATATATGCATCTCCAGTGTGCAAATTAAAAATATATGTCAGATGCACAATTCAGTCGCATTTGACGTACCTTGAAATCCTTTTGTTGAAGCTTGGCGTATTATTCTAATCATTACTTAGAATGTGTTAAATGTCTCGAAAAAATTCCAGTTAATGTACAGGCTCAATAAATGTGAAAATAAAATGTTTGTGAAGGAGTTTTCGAAATAATATGGATTAAATAGCCCACTGTCATTCAACATATTGGTGTCGTCCGCGAATTAGTAGATCATAAAGTCTGCGCAGTGCTTTGGCCCATTTATCAATTACTTGTAGAAGTTGGAAGGTGGTCGACTCGTATTGGCGATTTGAGAAGAGGTTTTTGATCTTTATGTGGCTTCTGACTAAAAGCCTACATAGGGCGAATGTTGCAAGCAATTTTAATACATTTGGGACTTAAGCGGATTTGGGTGATTTTTTTTTCTTTTCTTATGGGGTAGTTTATATTATAATCATTGAGGTTCTTAAGGAAATTGGGGGAACCGGGGGAATTTCTTTCTTCCCTGACAATGACTTTACTAATGTGTTTTTCGCTTATCTGTAGGTTCGTGATTGGTTCTTTTAGAATTTCTGCTACTTCGTCCATAACAAAGTTCTCAGACCGGACTCGATAAATTGTTGTAGTGTAAAAGCGAAGATTGCCAAGAACGGATTAATGCGCGTGCGCATTGACCGACCTTCACCTTTTCCCGCGGAATTTGACAACATCCTGAAATCAGTCACTATAAATGAGACAATTTGGGCATAATTTATCAATAGTCGTAGTTGTGCAGTATGAAAATGGCTATATACATGAAATAACAGAGATTTTGCCAACACAACGACATAAGATGACAGTTTTATCTAGTTGAATCCAAAAATTACAGTTCGACATTGAGTTTATATGTAGGCCTATAATATTGTTGACCTTATGGACATTTTATGCTTATGATTGTAGTCCTTTTTTGCCTTTAGTATTTTCTACATGCCAATTTTTTACTAATATTTGGTCAAGAAACTAAATATTGGCCAGGCTTTCATGTGACACATTAGATGATTTTCAATTGAGTAGTCTGGAAACAAGTTATAGAAGGTTTAATTTAGTGATTTAATATTGAAACAGATGACAAAATAACTACCTATCTATGTCCTTTATGTACGGGTTGGCCACATTTGATCTAGAACGAGGCTCTTAACACAAACAACCAAAGATTGGCTTATTACTGCAGTAAAATTGTCATATTGTCGACTTTAAAGCCCCCTTCTTCCACCAACTTATCATATTTAGTTGGTTT
This sequence comes from Nipponacmea schrenckii, assembly GCA_030562195.1. Taxonomy (NCBI): domain Eukaryota; kingdom Metazoa; phylum Mollusca; class Gastropoda; family Lottiidae; genus Nipponacmea; species Nipponacmea schrenckii. The sequence goes on from CM060201.1 coordinate 13,936,707, forward strand.
TTTTTTGATAAGGCTGTATAACAATACTATTAGATGAAATTTACCGGCTTTTCGGTTGAAAGCCACTGTTCTTGTTGATCTGTTCAGTGTTATATAGGCTAACCTATGGTTGCGATATATGGCGTAATTTGCGTCTCAAAAACGAGGAGTGAATAAGAAACTGTACACTCTATCAATAGATTTCTATCAAGGGAACTATCAGAGAGAACTCAAGTTATTTAGGTAATGGAACATTTTATTCACTTAAATTCATTATATCAGGGTTTTATGACAAACAAAAAGTCAAGTCGAGAAACTAAAAATTGAGACTGGTAAGACGATAGGGAAACGACATTATTTTTTTACAGTCGGCTAACTTTTTTCACGGCCATATTCTTTCCTACCGACAGAAGTAGTGTTTTGCGCATGAATAAACTTATAATTAATCATTGGTCCACCTCATAGAGTTATATTTACAACTCTATGGTCCACCTACAATAATCGATATATGACGTCATCAGGCTACACACGTTAAACAAAGTGCAAGATAGAATGAATCTACAAGTTGATTTCACCAGGGAACAGTAAATCAACCAGTTCCTCCAATATTTTACTAGGAAATTTAAAGAAAATGGATTTTTATTTTACGAGTTTTGGGTTGAGTTTGAATTCTGATCATTAATCATTTTTTTATTGAACTTTGGAAACTTTTAAGTAATAAATATCAAACAAATATAGTTGATTTATTTAAATAAAGCTAAAATGCTTGCAATTGCCTTTGTTTTAATGATACAGATTTCCTTACTTCATGTAAGTGAACATTCATCGTTATCTATTGAAATCAGATAGAAATGTTACACATGCATGCAAGTTTTATTTACTAGAGAAATAGTAGATCTGATACTCTTGGGTTGTTCGATCTGTTTTCTCGACAACGTTAGTTCTGAAAATCGAGAAAGCAAGACACTCTCACAAACAGACAAAATACCTTCACTTCATACTAACTTATTGATCGAAAGTGGAATTACTTCGAACATGACGTGCTTTCCTACATTCCGAGAATCCCTCTGTCAATTGAATGCTTGTTATCCGAATATTTTAGGTGTGGGGCCCCGTGGACTTTGTTGAACCCCTGTTCTTGATTTTGAAATTTCGCCACATTTGACAGTGAAGAAAACTTGTCCCTTATGTCTTTGATGGTCACATTAGGTTTCCGGTGCAGAATTATATGCACATTACAAATTGAAGACTCCCGCATCATATCCTATATTTTGGTTACTCGCATCTCCGTTTAACTTACAATGTTGACCGTACACCACACGGTACAACTTACCTCTGTTATATTGTACCTGAAGCCTTTTGGAATTATCTTTGAAAATGTCAAGGGTAATAAAACTCTACCTACTATAATAAATTTAGAAACTAAACCCCTTAAAAATATTAGAAGGAAATGAAATATGGTATAGCTTTTCGGTTACCGTACATAGTCCAAAGCCTTGATTCATTTTTACACAGCACTTTATGTGGTTGGAACGTGCTACATGAAATAATTTTTGAGATCTTTTATATTTGTACGTGCTGTTAAAACTCAGCAAACGTCTGTATAGGAAATTACAAAGATAATTTTAGATTGCTGGGTTTTTATTTAAAATATAGAGTTTATTACTTTTCTATTTAAATTTTTTTTCCGGCAATCATCAAGCTGAAGATAGGCGTCATCCAGTGTTAGGACGTTAACGAACTTAAATTATTGCAAGTTTAAGATTTTTTTAAAGTTTTATTTTACTCGAGACACATGTACACCCGACCACCGACCATCCTTTCAAATATTTCACAACGACCACCCACAATCAATTTTTGTGAGTGTTATCAAGAACAATTTTACTTCGAAAAAAATTTCGAAAAAGGAATTATTTTTTAATTGTGGAAAGGGACTGTTCCAATCTGATCGCAACGATTTACAATCTCCATGAGGTTTTTTTTTTTTTTTTTTTTTTTTTTTGCAACATTAATTTTGTATTTGGCTTTGATCATATTCACTGGAATGATCGGAATAATTTTATGCAATTACCACATCTCTTTAATTTTTGACTTAATTTTTAATTTACTTTTTTCACATGTCAAAGAATCAAACGCTAATTGTGTTTAGAATGGTTTAGAATAAGGATAAAATTATTTCAATATTTCTGCATTTTGATACAATTACTTCATTAAAGTTTATTCAGAAATCCTTTGAGTTGCAGCCTCAAATATTTGAACAAGCAGGGAAATCATACTCTTCTTCCATAAATCTCTATTCCACTTAAGTTCTTAGTAATTCCTGACCTTTTTCTAGTCAGATAAAAGGCCGGATTGCAGGAATCGAAGAAGCAAAAACTAATAATTTCATTTCGATGATTGAAATTAAAGCAATATTATTTGCATTAAATTAATCTGATCTTCACGAACTGAAGATTTTAGACTTTGATAAAAGTCAATTTGGATATTGAGGTTTTTTCTAGTGAAATAATATTCCGTCTTGATTCACCAAGTTCAGCTATATATTTAAGAACAATTTTTGCGTATTGAATTTTTAATTTGATTATCGAAAGTAACATGAATTATCTTATTTTTTCATTATATTGGTCTCAATACAATTCGTGTAAGGTAGCCTATAAAACCCGAGATATATGGACGCCTATCGGCAAGAGAAGGAAAGGCACAATGACCCATTTCTGCAAGGTTCAGTATACAATGAATCACGGAAATATGAACCAAGAGCATAACTCTATCTTAAATTAATCATTGTCAAATCATCTTGATCAGAGGCAGTGATAGCAATTGAAGCATCATCTATGAAAATTGACATCTAACAGTAACAGAAGTAACGAAGACAATAACAACAGCAACTTGAGGTCCACTATAAAAGGATACAACAACAGAAAGTATTGCAACAGTAGCAGTAGTAACAGTCATGTAGTGGAGTTAATAGAAATAGTAACAATAGCAGCAAATTTAACCAGGTCAACAAAGGAACCAGCATTACCAGAAGAATTAGTAGAAGTAAGAAGTACCAGCAATTGCAGGAGTAAAATCAGAGACATCAACAGCAACTGTGTTAGGAGCAGTAGACCAATATTCTTGATCATCCTTTTTGGGCTTTTGCAATTTTGATATTTGATGTCTAAAATTGCACATTCTTTAGATTTTGTGAGATGATAAGTGATGTACAAGCTAAAGGATAATCAAAAGAAAAATGGGGTTTTGTGTGGAGTGGCAGTCATGCGGATGTTGATAAAATGTAGTGGCTAACGTTGATTTTTAGTAGCACAAGATTTTCGTGGTCATGATATATTGAATGTTTGTACAGAAACCAAGTATAGGCCAGGTTTTCATGTGACTTGGAGAGTTTTCAACAGCATTTCTAAAAAAGTTACAGAATGTTGAATTGAACATGGAAACAGTAGGCAAATAAATAACCTATGTCCTTATAGGTCCGAGACACTATCGTCCAAGACGTAAAGTATAAATAGCCCGACTTTAGGAAGTAACTAGTACATCTATCCCTCACCTGTAACAATATTAGATTTGGCTGATCTATATTTCCAAACCATGTCGGTTTTCACCGTGCGATATTGAAACATCTCAAGATTTATAGTGTTAAAACATGTTAAAAATATACAAGATCGAAGTTACTAATTAGAGCAAAACAGAAAATACGTAAAAGTAATGCTCCAAACGTTTCATTTAACTGATAAAGCAATATTCTTCTCATTTCAAATAAATCTTTAAGAAATATCATAAAAAGATCAGAAAAAACTCTAATTCTATTAAATCTAGTCAAGTATTCTATTTCATTAGATAAGTTCAAATGTTATCTATATTTCCGCCTGTGAAGTTATTAAAGGCTATTTAAAAGAACGAATGAAGAAATATGAGGCATTCGGCAGTGAATTATGATGTAAAAATGATTAATTGATTCTTAGCCAAACTAAAGATATTAGGTCTGACGTCAATCATCAACTTTATATTGAAATTTATCATTGAGGTTATGATCTAGGACTATTGGAACAGCATCAAATACGTCACCAACACACACTCTTCAGCAATGTTACGGTTGTAGTTATGAGTTAATTATGAGCACAATTTGAATATTGCCTACTCGTTAACTTATCTACTTTACTGGATATTTCAAAGGTGGGTTCTCACTTTGACGATCGCTATTGTTCTAGTTTTAAATCTACTGGGGCATGATAATCTAGTGAGCTATAGCATTAAATCTACAGTCTATATCATAAAAACATAAAAAAAATCTCTGTAAATGTATATTAAATCGTTTAAAATGCTACAAAAAGTATAAAGTTCGGATAAACAACAGGTCAGCAACTTCATCACCATACTGTACAGCAGTGACGGTATTATTGAGGAGGTTCTTTAGTCTATTTCAAATAACATAACAACAACTCTGTTCATGTATATAAAATATATTTTGAATACATGTACTACAAAAAATAATCTTAAAGTTAGGCTTCACCAACCAGGTCAGCAACTTCATGACCGTGATGTAGAGCAGTTAGGGTATTATTGAGGAGGTTACCTTTTAGCACATTTAGTCACAAGGACCTCAACGAGGTGAAATGGCGTATGAAAACTGATCTTGACCAAGAGGCCAAATGGGCAAATGACTGGGGCTTCATTATTTCGGAAGCTAAAACCGTCGGGATGCTCTGCCACAGGCAAAGGAATAAAGAAAGTATTGACCTTAGACTGAATGGTGCGAAGATTAAGCATAAGAATTCAGTAAGGTTACTGGGAGTCCACTTTGACAGGTGTCAAACCTGGAATACGAACATTGACTATATCTGTTACCGTTCTACAAAAATCCTAAATGTTTTAGGTTATGTTTCAGGTACCACATGGGTAGCTAACAGAGAGACTATTATGATAATATACCGGTCATTGGTTCGATTAGTTATAGACTATGGTTGCATCGCCTAAGGTAAAGCCAGTGATACTCAACTGAAGAAACTCGACGTTCTACAAATGAAAGCTATAGCTATAGCTCGCGCTCTTGATCTTATCTTATTAGTGTACGCCGACCATTTGAAGATCTACACCGATGGTTCCAAAAGTAGTACAGCAACAGGTTACGGTTTGTGCATTCAGTGTTCACAGCACATCTTCTTGCCATAAGGGATGCAGTAGCATGGCTATCCGTCAATTACACGGAGCATGCAGCAATCTTTTCCGACTCTCTAAGCAGCGTCCAATCAATTTCTCTCACTTCTTCTAATTGCAGGTCAGAAGTCATCACCGAAATACGAAGAATGCTCCACAACTGCCAAACCAACAACAACCAAAAGATTGAACTAGTGGGTCCCGTCGCATGTTTCCTTCCCTGGCAACGATCAAGCAGACCGTTTTGCCCAGGAAAGTCTTAGTCTGGAGGATATCCAAGCTGAAGATTCTCCTATTTGGAGTTCTGCAATTTGGTGTCTTCCAAGATAAACCAGAAATGGGCTGACATTGATCCGAGGATACCAAACCAAACCAAACCATCCATCTGTAGCTGTCTGCAAATTGGTAACCAGACTTCGCACCAACCACGTACTACGAGACCACAAGTTGCCACAAGGTCGCATGTCTTCATTTCATGCACTGAACTGAAACCCGCTCGTAAGCCACTGAAAAACTATCTGGAAACCCATGGCATACCACGCTCCACCCACAGACCATTGGATCACCATAATGGATCACGTCTACCAACTATATACCAAATCTGTCTCGAACATATAGGCTAAGTTTCTTAACACTTTTAACTACATCCCACTTAACGTTTATAAGATTCATTGCAGAAACATCAATTAACATCTTCCCCCCTTTTTATGAAAGCTCCTCTTTCGCTCCTCTTTTCTTTTTTTTCCAGATCTCCAAGATTTTCAACAGTAATCAGATAATCGAACCAAACCAAACCAAACTCACAACTACCATTCGAATAACATTCAACAAGAACAACCATGATCAGAACATGTTTGGAAGAATGAAGAAGATCGAGTAACTCACGCCACATCATTCTGGGCTGCAAAGTGAGAATACATCGTCAACACCCTGTATATTATACAACATGACATTGTATAGGTCGAAATAGACAAACATTACTTTGAAAGAGTCGTCATTTAGGCAATGCTGATATAGCTGAAAACTATTTTGATATCACCTATCCTAAGGAAAAGTTCATTCATTCTGCGGATTTTTAAATCATTAAGGACCTCTTGCAAATCCCGTACCAATGTAATTCAGAGTGAAAATGTGCACTGGTAACATATTTTCGTTCGTATTGTATTTATTTTTGAGATTTTAGATAAAATGGTTTGTTTGTAACAACTATTATAGGAAAATATACGATATGGAACTCTATGGACCCTCTGTCAACGAATGACAACACAATTCTAAAATGTGATAAAATAACAAAATCATTGGTATAAAACTTCATTTCTATGCAATATTTAACTTTCACGTTATCTTTTAATGTAATCCAAAATCACTCTTTGATAACACATGCAATATGAACTATTAAAGGGAGATAACAACTTTTAAAGGCTACAGGCTACAACAATATTGCAGCGGTTTTATTGCATTTTCACAAGCACAAATATCTAGGTCATTTCATCCAGTCTTGAGGAAATCATAGTAAGATTTTTATATTTGTGATATGAAGTGGAACAATACTGTGTACAAAGGGTGATAAACCATTTCCTAGAGCCACAAACCGTAAGTTCAAACCTTATTTATATCGTTTTCATCCCATCTTTTTACCTAAAACATATTCCTAGAGGGTATTCTATGAAATATACAGGAATAAACTATGTCTGTTCAATTCTATATCATAGTTCTTGAACTACACAGTTAGGATCATGTTTCGATCAGTGTGAAAAATAAGAGTTATTTCCCTTTATAGTCATTTTATGGATAAACATTGTTCGTATTATTGACAACAGGAGTATTTTCAAGCACATTTCTAATATATTTTGTGAAATTTATTTTCTCACACAATACTCCTATATGTTATGTGTTGCTTTTGGTTGAAAAAAAAGAGACAATTATAATTAGTTCGTACTTAGCTCAATATAAGTTACTATAAATGTAGTTTTAAAAAAACAAATAGATAATATTATTTAAAGGATAATAGCCGTTAGAAGGAACATACAATTTTAATTTCACTCAAACTTGGCCAATAACAGTAAATATCCATCATTTGACTTACCTGGGGTCATAACTATACATCAAAATCCATCTATAATTCGATAAATCCACAAAATCAAGTAGATAATAAAACGCTTAATGTGTGTTTTCCCGCGTACTTGACCTCTACTTTTGAATTGTCCTTAACATAGTCAGGCAATGTACGGTACTTAAATTCATAGAAAACTGAAAAAAAGCAATTCATATGATTTTGGATAAATACCTTAACACTGACGTATTGTATTTATTTTTGAGATTTTAGATAAAATGGTTTGTTTGTAACAACTATTATAGGAAAATATACGATATGGAACTCTATGGACCCTCTGTCAACGAATGACAACACAATTCCAAAATGTGATAAAATAACAAAATCATTGGTATAAAACTTCATTTCTATGCAATATTTAACTTTCACGTTATCGTTTAATGTAATCCAAAATCACTCTTTGATAACACATGCAATATGAACTATTAAAGGGAGATAACAACTTTTAAAGGCTACAGGCTACAACAATATTGCAGCGGTTTTATTGCATTTTCACAAGTACAAATATCTAGGTCATTTTATCCAGTCTTGAGGAAATCATAGTAAGATTTTTATATTTGTGATATGAAGTGGAACAATACTGTGTACAAAGGGTGATAAACCATTTCCTAGAGCCACAAACCGTAAGTTCAAACCTTATTTATATCGTTTTCATCCTATCTTTTTACCTACAACATATTCCTAGAGGGTATTCTATGAAATATACAGGAATAAACTATGTCTGTTCAATTCTATATCATAGTTCTTGAACTACACAGTTAGGATCATGTTTCGATCAGTGTGAAAAATAAGAGTTATTTCCCTTTATAGTCATTTTATGGATAAACATTGTTCGTATTATTGACAACAGGAGTATTTTCAAGCACATTTCTAATATATTTTGTGAAATTTATTTTCTCACACAATACTCCAATATGTTATGTGTTGCTTTTGGTTGAAAAAAAAGAGACAATTATAATTAGTTCGTACTTAGCTCAATATAAGTTACTATAAATGTAGTTTTAAAAAAACAAATAGATAATATTATATAAAAGATAACAGCCGTTAGAAGGAACATACAATTTTAATTTCACTCAAACTTGGCCAATAACAGTAAATATCCATCATTTGACTTACCTGGGGTCATAACTATACATCAAAATCCATCTATAATTCGATAAATCCACAAAATCAAGTAGATAACTAGAACTGTGAACAGCTCCGAGCGTGGCAACTATGCGTTATCCCATGGATTTCGAACATTTTGAAACTTCTAACCTGCTAGCTTTCAATTCCGGTACTTTTCAGCCTCCAATTGTGGAACAAGCGTAACAATATTGTTAGATCTATAGACAGCTGATGTCAAGGCCATTCTATATGGAAAATTTCAAGGTCATTGAAGGTGAAGGTCACAAGATTTAGAATTTCAAATTTTTAAAAAATTCAAACGGGCATAAATAATGACGGACTAATTAAATTTTAAAGAAAATTTGCCATTCTCGGAAAAATGGCGCATGCGCAACTAGCAATTGGAATTTTTTTTCTTCTCGGGGGATACAAATTATTTTGTATAGCTAATATATATACTGTTTTTGCTTACATTCTTGAATTACACGGGATGTAGGGTCGCCTGAAATGAGATAAAAAACCGGAAGTCCCCACGCCCAAACCGGAAGTGATCAAAAAATTTTGATGATTTTTTTTTAATTGTGTTGCGTATTTATCTATATCCTGTAAATTTCAGATCGATCCGAACATTAGAGCCCGAAAGTGTAATATAACCGTCCAAAATTGCAAAATAGTCAGATTTCGGTGGGCTATAAAACCGGAAGTTAATATTTGTCATGCAATATCAGCACATCTATAGACAGCTGAGGTCAAGGACATTCTACATCTCAAATGTCAAGGTCATTGAAGGTCAAGGTCACGAGATATAGAGTTTTAAATTATTGAAAAATTCGAACGGGCATAAAAAAAATTCAAATTCGAAAATCAAAATTCTGTTCCCAACATTTTTTAGATAAAGTATCAAGGTTTTGATAGACACCAAAATCATAAAAATCGGTCAATAATTGGCGGACTTATTAAATTTTTAAGAAAATTTGCCATTTTTGAAAACTGCGCATGCGCAACATTCAATTTAATTGTTCTTCATCTCAGGGGATTAAAATCATTTAGTATAGCTTAAATATACTGTTTTTGTTTAGATTCTTGAATTACATGGGAAGCAGGGTCGCCCGACATGAGACGAAAAAACCGGAAGTCCCCACGCCCAAACCGGAAGTGATCAAAAAATTTTGATGATGTAGTTTTAATTGCGCTGCCTAACTATCTATATCCTGTAAATTTCAGACCGATCCGACTATTAGGGCCCGAGCTAGCTTGAAATCTTATTTGCATATTATGCAATTAGCCACTTTCGGGTTAGCGAAAATATTATGTTTGATATTTTCAATTTTGATTCCAGCCCATATAAAAGCCATTGGTGAAAACAAAAATAGTCTATCTTTTTCCGTTTGGGCTAGCGAGCTTCCCAAAAAAAAAAAAAAAAAAAAAAACAAAAAAAAAAAAAATAATCCGAACGAAAACAAAGCGTGACAAATTTTATTTGCCACGCAATAAAACGCTTAATGTGTGTTTTCCCGCGTCCTTGACCTCTACTTTTGAATTGTCCTTAACATAGTCAGGCAATGTACGGTACTTAAATTCATAGAAAACTGAAAAAAAGCAATTCATATGATTTTGGATAAATACCTTAACACTGACAAAATATTCAACGAAAATTAAGCATTGTAATATTTGTTTGTATACACTGGAGAATGATTGCCATAGCGCGCTTGCACCGCGCTTGCACAAGGATGTTCAAGCGCTGATTTCCCAGACGCTTTTATTCCCAAACAGAATTCAATCGTCGCTTGCTCACTCTTTTGAAAATTCCGAATTTTAGTTATATCCTAGCTTTTTGAAAATTCATCAAGTGTTGGATGCATACTTATTTAACTATTAGTCAATATTAAATACAAATATTTGTCGTAGGACACGTGTATTCTAACACTTATTATCCCTTTAAACAATTTAAATTTAAAAAGTTGAAAGCATCGGATAGTCTTTATACAAAGAAGACAATTAATATAACACTTCTAAATATGATTCAAATATATCAGAAGGCATTAATATATTACACACCAATTTATATAACTGTTTAAAGGAATACTAATTACAATTTACGTCTACTAGTTTCATTGAAATAAATAGTGAAAGTATAATAAAGATCTCAGACCCAGATATCTTGCATATGAAATTACGTATTGTGTTTTACATGGAATTAGCACACACAAAAGTATTAAATTAAAAGCTGTGTTGTCTTCATCTGAGCACCATATATAACCTACGTATAGTCTCGTATGAAAAACATAGAACACATTAAGCCTACTTGTAGATTATTGAAAGTAGCAACGTATTAAATTTGAAAAGTAAGAGTCCAAATAACCAATTAAAGTTGCTGTAAAGATCATTTGATCATTGAGGGGTGTTGATTTCCAGAAAACTATAATGTGAATGAGCTAGGAATTGTTTGATTGTTTCTTCATGAGTTACAGACATTGAACCCAAGGAGCCCTAAATTGACGGGGGAGATTTTAAAAGCCTGCCGCCAACCGCTGCCAACCGACAATAATCTAATTCGAAACCAAATAGGCCACACAAAAGGGAAGTAACTCTGAAACAAACAACCTTGCTGTCGTGATAGTCCAATATCAAAAGATTTACGGGTTCTTGTACGGTTTATTGTGTGCCCAATTTTATTTCAAATTTGATTATAGCTATTTTAGCCTGAACTGAGTAAGTTAATGTAAAGAAAAACGTCTCAGAACACTGAAAAGAAATATTTATTTGTCTCGTTTCATTTTGTAATTGCGTGGCAAATAAAATTTGTCACGCTTTGTTTTCGTTCGGATTATTGCAGTGCGTTCATCGAACGCACTGCTTTGTTTTCGAAATGTTTTTTTTTTTTTTTTTTTTTTTTTTTTTTTTTTTCGAATTCTTCCCAGAGCGCCCAGCCAAAACTACATATGCTATGAATTCACTCTTTCGATTTTCTTGTCGTACTCGTGAAAGTAATGTTAATGAATGTAATTTGATGCATTTTTTGTAAACAGGAAATGACGTAGCGCATTCCAAAGTTTTTCTTTGTTTTTCAATTTGCGGCTTTATTTTTGATCCAATGTTGATCGTTCTTTTTTAGATAACTACATTGAACTTAGTTCTAAAAGATAGGGAATTGAGAATGAAACGTTTCCCAACTTTGTCGCTGACTTTTTGAATTTTGAATTTTTAGCATTTTTTTACTTCTACAGTTTTCTTTCGATCGACTTGAAAACTTACAGATATATAGACATTTTGATTGCAAACTATAATTAATTTTCAAAATTTCGATATAACTTCCGGTTTTGAAGTTATTTGCTTTTAAAGTTGAATTTTGCACTTCCGGAATATTGAAGATATTGAAAAAATTTCTTTTGCAATTAGCTACAATTGTCTATTAAATGATGCTAAATTAAAAAAATCCGAACCGGAAGTAACAGATCAGCCGCAATCTTGATATGACTAATTTTTGTAAAACTCAAAATGGGGCCTTAGGGTTAAATCTAATTTGCATAATTTAAGATTTTCTAAAAACATTCAACGATTGCGCAAAAAAGTATGGGAAGGGATTTTTGAATTTCGCTTTTGCTTTTCTTTTATTTCCGGTTGAAATTTTCCAGTAATTGTCAAAAATTTAAAAGGTCATATTTCGCGACCTTGACCTTCGGTGACCTTTTGACCTGAACAAAAGTTATTGCCCTTGATTATATCTACCCAATGGTATCATCACCTTTGTTGTCCGATGTTTACTTCCGGTTTTGCAGCCAATTGAAAATCACGAATTTTTATTTTAAAGAGCTCTATCACGTGACCTAATTTACATAGGACATAATTTCTTACATATTCCTTTTACGCTTAATCTCATCTTTCTATTAATATATCACACTTGGTATTTTGATCAAAATTGCGCGTTTAAAAATTTCAAAATTTTGTTATTTCTTCTATACTAACTGTGCGTGTTTTTCTTTAAATCGAAATAGGGTCTCGGGGGATAATTCGATTTGTGTTATTTTGATGTATATAGAATCTATAACCGATTGACGAAATATATATGGAAACCGATTTTTGAATTTCGATTTTGATTTTGATTTTTTTACGATTAAAATTTTTAAAAACTTTGAAGGGTCGTATATTGTGACGTTGACCTTTGACGAATTTTTGACCTGTACAAACGTGATAGCTCTCGAGAAGATCTATCCAATGATATATAAAGCTTTATTGTAAGATGTATATTTCCGCTTTCATCGCCATTTAAAAATTGCGAATTTTCCCTATAAAGCAATCTGTTTAATGTGTGTTGCGTTTGGGCGATCTACAAGATATGAGTTTCAGCGATCCAAATTTATTTTTTAGTTTAATCGTTCTACATCCAGTTAAAATGATTCAAAGGTTTTATATATATTAAATAAATGAAATTGTGGTTTACTTCCTGTTGTGGGTGATGTAAATATGGAATATTTTGAACGAAATTACAATCTTTAGAATTTTAAATTGTATCTCTTATGCAACAATAATATACAGTTGAGTGGAATAATGGTCTAAGGGACAGAACTCTATTCAATATAAATAATTTAAACCATTAGTGACCTTTTGATTTGTACAAAATATATAGCTTTCGACAATGTCTATCCAATGCTATGTTGTACAATGTGTACTTTTGGTTTCATCGCCATCTGAAAATTGCGAATTTAATATAAGAAACAATCCATTGGATATTATTCTCTGCGTTTGGGCGATTTACAAAATATGAGTTTCGGCGATCCGAATATCTTTTTTTGATTAAACGAATTTTTTTTTATTATGATTTTAACTTATTACCTATCTTAATTGATGATGAGGGCTAAGGATGGGGAGGGGGAAAGGGGGGTGGAATGGGAGGGGGGATAGGAGCGTTTGTTATGAAATCCAAATCCATTTATAATGCACATTTTTTTTAATATACCCTTTCTGTCTTTTGCTTAACGAACGTATCCCTGGATGGAACGCACTGCTTCAGTGCCGTTAGGCGTACGGCTCTAGTTTTTTTTTTTTTTTTTTTGCAGTGCGTTCTTCGAACGCACTGCTTTGTTTTCGAAATGACTATTTTTTTTTTTTTGTCTCTTTCTGGTCACGCTCCCCAGCCATAACTGCAAATGTCTTACACAATCTAGCGTGATATTGTAACGTAATCTTGTGCTCGTTGTTGTTTAAATGTAAAATGACGCATTTTTGTTCTACCGGAAATGACGTAGAACGTCACAAATTTTATTTTTGTTTACTAACTCACGACTCGTTATTTTATCCAATCTGGTTCGGACTTTTTTTATTTACTACTTATAACTTAGATTTACATAATAGCAGTTTAAAAATTTTGAAATTTTTACTTTTGTTGCTGACTTTTTCATTTTAAAATTTAACACTTTTTCTAACTTTTGCAATTTTGATTAGATCGAAATCAAAATTTGCAGTTAGATAAACATTTTTCTTGTCAAGAAAAATCTGTTTTCAAAATGTCGACATCACTTCCGGTTTCGGCGTCATACGTCGCTAAACTTCGAATTTTCACTTCCGGAATTCTAAAGATATTTGAATTTTTTTTTTTGCAATTAGTTACTATTAACCCATAATGATTTTATAATTAACAAAAATTGAACCGGAAGTAACAGATCAGTCGCCATCATTAAACCACTTACTTTTGTAAAGTGAAAAATTGGGCCTTAGGGGTTAATCGGACAATTGTAATTTTGATGTCTATGCAATCTTCAATCGATTGCTAACAATTCTTAGGAAGCCGAATTTTGAATTTCGATTTAGCTTACCTTTCATTTCCGGTTCTTTTTTTTCACTCAGTGCCTAATTTTCCAACGTTCATATATCGTGACCTTGACCTTCGGTGACCATGTGACCTGCACAAAAGTTGTTGCCCTTGTCGAGATCTATCCATTGATGTCTTCATTTTTGTTGTGAAATGTCAACTTCCGGGTTTACAGCCATTTGAAAATTGCACTTTTTAACTTCGAAGAGCTCTGTCACGTGACCTCATTTACATACGTCAAAATTTCTTTTATTTCCTTATTACGCGTAATTTATTCTTTCCAATGGTGTATAACACTTTATATTTTGATCAAAATTGCGCTTTTAAATATTAGAAAATTTTGTTCTTAGTTCTATATTAATTGTGCGTGATTTATGAAAAAGCACGTGTTTTTTTTTTAAATTTACGTCTTATTTTTTCACAAAAATTGGTAGATGAGTAGACAAAAAATTATCATTAAAGATTCCGATAAAACATTTTCCGAAATTAGCCGGAAACGTCCGAAAATGACCAAAAAATGAAGAAAATCACAGAAATCGGAATTTTCGGATTAAATTTTTGCACAAACTTGCAATTTTTTTATTCCACAGAATTAGTACCATCAATATCTTCATTTTGTATGTATGCCATTTATGCAAATTCCTAACCGTTTGATCGCCATCTTGAAATATGCAAATTATTGGAAAAATACTACTCGTCCGCCATTTTTAATCCTATTTTTTCAGACTTGTTTTAAAATATAATTTGGATAATTATCTAGGTCCTCTAGTGGCATATTTTTCGATTTCAAATTTGTCTTTGGACCAGGTCCTGCCAAAGTTTTTCAAAACTGACTTCCGTCTGAAAGTTCATAACTTTTGAACTCTACCATATGCATCCTTTTGATCTCAAAACAACATCATCAGAGAGGCACTGGACTGGAATCCCCAAGGGCATAGAAGACAAGGACGACCTTTACATAGCTTGAAAAGAATAAGACTGAAAGAGCTAGGAAGGATTGGCAAGACCTGGAATGAAGCAAAAAGAACAGCTCATAATAGAGTGAGATGGAGAACGTCTGTAGCAGCCCTATTCTCCGCAAGGAACGAAGAGGACTAACTTACTAATATGCATCCTTTATTTTTCTGCACAATCATCTTCATTGGCTAAAGGTTCATATGATACCTTGATTTCTAATTTTAGTACAGAACATATGGATTAATAGGGATCCAAAAATTGGTAATTTGCATATTTCTCGTATCTTCAGATGGTTATATCTCATGAACAAGACTCTTGGCAACATTCTAATTGACATTATTGGGTGTGATTTTTATCAGCTTTCTAACAATATCTTTATTTTAGCTATAGACCGAAAACTGATGAAAATACGCCTAGTAGAAAATAAGCGATTTTAACATTCATATTTTTTTTATATTTAGTTCTATTTAACTTAA
This sequence comes from Nipponacmea schrenckii, assembly GCA_030562195.1. Lineage (NCBI taxonomy): Eukaryota > Metazoa > Mollusca > Gastropoda > Lottiidae > Nipponacmea > Nipponacmea schrenckii. The sequence goes on from CM060201.1 coordinate 13,952,305, forward strand.
AAACAAAATTCGAACAGATTTATAATGTGCAAATTCCCAGCTTTCAAGCAATATATAAATCATTATGTATAAATAAAAATTGCGAAAAGTTTAAGAATAAAATTACACTCTAATTAAACAGATATAAATGCAACAGGTCATAAAATCTGATTGTGTTAATTTCTTATCTTTTGGTCAAGACACAAATTTTGACATTTCCAGTTAAAGTATCCCCAACCAATCAAAACAAGTCATTAGACTTTGTGGGCGTGGTTAAACCCAGATATTTTACATCACTGTGTGTATTTTTCTTTCAATCGAAATAGGGTCTCGGAGGATCAGTCAATATGTGTTATTTTGATGGACATGTATATAGAATCTATAACCGATTGCCGAAATTTATATGGAAACTGATTTTTGAATTTTTAATTTGATTTTGATTTAATTACGATTAAAAATTATAAAAACTTCGAAGGTGTATATTGTGACGTTGACCTTTGGCGATCTTTATACCTGTACATATGTGATACGTTCTATCCAATGACATATTAAGCTTTATAGCAAAATGTAAACTTTCGGTTTATCGGCATTTAAAAATTGCGAATTTTTCCTATAAAACGGTCAATTCACAAATTTTGACATTTCCAGTTGAAGTTTCCAAAACAAGTCAATGGACTTTGTGGGCGTGGTTAAGCCCAGATATTTTTACATCACAAACCTTAATGATTGCCAGTCTATTAACAAGCTCAAATGTCACGTGTTAAATTATGAATAAATCATCTCTCCCAATAATCGCAAAATCAATCTACATCCTTAAATGACAGCCAGGAGACCAACAAATTCTAAATAGCCCGAAAGCTGCAGAACTGTTACAAACAGGTCTAGTTATTCTTTCCAATGGTGTATAACACTTGATTTTTGATCAAAATTGCACGTTTTAAATTTGCAAATTTTGTAATTTCTTCTATACTAACTCTTTAAATCGAAATAGGGTCTCGGAAGATAATTCAATTTGTGTTATTTTGATGTACATGTATATAGAATCTATTGCCGAAATATATATGGAAACCGATTTTTGAATTGTTATTTTGATTTTGATTTTTTAACGATTAAAAATTAATCCAGTTAAAATGATTCAAAGATATTATATACCTTAAATAAAAGGAATGATTGTTCATTTCTCGTTGTGGGCGATGTATGATATGGAATATGTGGAAGGAAATGACAACCTTTATAATTTTAAATGATATTCTCTAAAGCAAAAATAATGTACAGTTGAGAGGACTAGTGGTATAAGGGACGCAACTCTATAAAATACTCTCTTAAAGATGTAAAGCCGCGCTGTTAATTTGATGGCTCTATGTTATACCATAGCAACTTGCCACAAATTGCAGGATCTAATGTTCCTACTACACCTAAATTAAGATTGATAAATAAATAAATAAACAAATTAAAAGTATCAACGATCTGGAAAGTTAATTTAATCCGAGATCAATTTGTATTCTCAAATAAGGTGTTATGTCCCTTTATGACCACAAATTTGTTTTTTCGACGTTTTGTTTTACACACTAATTAAACAGATATAAATGTTACAAGAAGAGTTAAGAAGATAATGCAACAGGGTCAAAAAGTCAAATTGTGTTAATTGCGTGGCAATCGATTTATCGATTGACACGCTTTGATTTTGGTCGGATTATTTTTTTTTTTTTTTTTTTTTTTTTTTTTTTTTTTGTTTTTTTTTTTTTTTTTTTTTTTTGGGCAGCTCCACAGCCCAAACCGTAAATGCTACAGTGATCTGGTTTAAAAAATACGATAAGATACGTTCTGGAATCAAAAACGAATATCTAACTTCGAATTTTTGCCAACCCGAAAGTGGCTAATTGCATAATATGCAATTAAGATTTCGTGCTAACTCAGGATCTAATTGTCGGATCGATCTGAAATTTATAGGATATAAAAAGGTCGGCAAAGCAAAATAAAATATATCATCAAAATTTTTTTGTCACTTCCGGTTTTGGCGTGGGGACTTCCGGTTTATTCGACTCAAGTCGGGCGACGCTGCTTCCGCCGTAATATAATAATGTAAACAAAAACAGTATATATTAGCTATACTTAATAGATTTAATCCCCTGAAAAGAAAAAAAAATTGATTTCAAGTTGCGCATGCGCAGTTCCCCGAGAAAAGCAACTTTTCTTAAAAATTCAATAAGTCCGCCATTTATTAATTGATTTGTATGATTTTGGTGTTTATCGAAATCTTGTTACTTTATTCAAAATTTGTTGGGAACAGAATTTTGATTTTCAAATTTTAAAAAATTTTTTTTTGGCCGTTTGAATTTTTTTCAAAATTCAAAAATTTATATTTCGTTACCTTGACCTTCAACAACCTTGAAATTTGAAATGTAGAATGTCCTTCACCTCAGCTGTCTATAGATACGCTTATATTTGATGAAAAATATCAACCTTCGGCTTTGTTACTTCCGGTTTCTGCGTGGGGACTTCCGGTTTATTCGACTCAAGTCTGGCGACCCTGTTTCCGCTGTATTTCAAGAATGTAAACAAAAACAGTATTAAATAGATATACTAAATAGATTAAATCCCTTGAAAAGAAAAAAAAAAGATTTTAAGTTGCGCATGCGCAGTTACCCGAGAATAGCAACTTATCTTTAAATTTCAATAAGTCCGCCATTTATTAATTGATTTGTATGATTTTGGGCTCTATCGAAACCTTGTTACTTTATCTAAAATTTGTTGGGAACAGAATTTTGATTTTTGAATTTAAAAATTTTTTTGGCCGTTAGAATTTTTTGAAAATTCAAAATTTTTATCTCGTGACCTTGACATTCAACAACCTTCAAATTTGAAATGTAGAATGTCCTTCACCCCAGGAGGGGGGCAGCCCCACAGCCCAACCCGTAAATACTACAGTGTTCTGGTTTAAAAAATACAATAAGATACGTTTTAGAATCAAAAACGAATATCTAACTTCTGATTTTTGCCAACCCGAATGTGGCTAGTTGCATAATTGCAACTAAGATTCGTGCTTACTCAGGGTCTAATTGTCGGATCGAACTGAAATAGATAAGATATAGAAAATACGGCAAAGCAAATAAAAATATATCATCAAAATTTTTTGTCACTTCCGGTCTTGGCGTAGGCGTAAAAATATCAAAATTGCAAGCTAACAGGTTAAAAGTTTCAAAAGGTCCAAAATCAAAGGGATAAATGCGTTGCCACGCTCGGAGGCTGTTCACAGCTCTAGTTTCTTATCGTTTGGTCAAGACAAATTTTGACATTTCCAGTTTAAGTATCGCAACCAATCAAAACAAGTCATTATACTGAGTAGGCGTGATTACGTTCTATTTTAAATGACAGCCAGGATATATAACACATTCTAAATATCTCGGAAGCTGCACAATTGTTACAAACAGGTCTAGTTATTATTATGGAATTGGATATTATAAATGCAACGTTTCACCCATGCAATAGAAGGGACGCGCACTGCCTTGGTACCGTCTAACGGTTCTAGTTTTTTTTTTTTTGGGAAGCTCGCTAGCCCAAACGGAAAAAGATAGACTAATTTTGTTTTCACCAATGGTTTTTATATGGGCTGGAATCAAAAATGAATATCTAACATAATATTTTCGCTAACCCGAAAGTGGCTAATTGCATAATATGCAAATAAGATTTCAAGCTAGCTCGGGCCCTAATAGTCGGATCGGTCTGAAATTTACAGGATATAGGTAGATAGGCAGCGCAATTAAAACTACATCATCAAAATTTTTTGATCACTTCCGGTTTGGGCGTGGGGACTTCCGTTTTTTTCGTCTTATGTCGAGCGACCCTGCTTCCCATGTAATTCAAGAATCTAAACAAAAACAGTATATTTAAGCTATACTAAATGATTTTAATCCCCTGCGATGAAGAAAAGTTAAATTGAATGTTGCGCATGCGCAGTTTTCAAAAATGGCAAATTTTCTTAAAAATTTAATAAGTCCGCCAATTATTGACCGATTTTTATGATTTTGGTGTCTATCAAAACCTTGATACTTTATCTAAAAAATGTTGGGAACAGAATTTTGATTTTCGAATTTGAATTTTTTTTATGCCCGTTCGAATTTTTCAAAAATTTAAAACTCTATATCTCGTGACCTTGACCTTCAATGACCTTGACATTTGAGATGTAGAATGTCCTTGACCTCAGCTGTCTATAGATGTGCTGATATTGCATGACAAATATTAACTTCCGGTTTTATAGCCCACCGAAATCTGACTATTTTGCAATTTTGGACGGCTATATAACACTTTCGGGCTCTAATGTTCGGATCGATCTGAAATTTACAGGATATAGATAAATACGCAGCACAATTAAAAATATATCATCAAAATTATTTGATCACTTCCGGTTTGGGCGTGGGGACTTCCGGTTTTTTTATCTCATTTCAGGCGACCCTACATCCCGTGTAATTCAAGAATGTCAGCAAAAACAGTATATATTAGCTATACAAAATACTTTGTATCCCCCGAGAAGAAAAAAATTCCAATTGCTAGTTGCGCATGCGCCATTTTTCCGAGAATGGCAAATTTTCTTTAAAATTTAATTAGTCCGTCATTTATTATTTATGCCCGTTTGAATTTTTTAAAAATTTGAAATTCTAAATCTTGTGACCTTCACCTTCAATGACCTTGAAATTTTCCATATAGAATGGCCTTGACATCAGCTGTCTATAGATCTAACAATATTGTTACGCTTGTTCCACAATTGGAGGCTGAAAAGTACCGGAATTGAAAGCTAGCAGGTTAGAAGTTTCAAAATGTTCGAAATCCATGGGATAACGCATAGTTGCCACGCTCGGAGCTGTTCACAGTTCTAGTTAATTTTGATTCCATAATTTTGACGTCAACAAAAATTCCGTCAAATTGAATTGTTGCCTTTTATAGTATGAAAATCTATTTTGGCGCATTTTTTTCCTTCCGGATTGTCGGTTGTCAGTAGGCTTTTAAAACCCACCCTAAATTGACCAACCAGAAGCCAAGAAAGAGACATTAGCAACGGTAACTAGTATATGAATGATCAGGTGATTGAAACAAGTAAAACACATCTAAGCTCTTTTATAATATATCACATAGGTCACAATTGTCGTCTTATACACTAAGGTTTAGTTCTCAAAATGACAATGTGGGCTATATATTATGTAGTTGACGTAATGTACTAATAAGATGTAGTAACTTTAAAAGTATAGGCCTACCCATGATGCAATTTTTTTCGAAATACTTATATGGCAATTTTGAAAACGATACTTCATATCTTCAAACAATAGAACTAGAAATAGAAGTGGACCTTTCTAATGTATTTAAGCATTTCGAAAGTTGGAAACTAATTGATTTGAAGTGCTTTCTGTGGCTGTATATCTTAAATCGCGTTTGCAGACAAAAACAGCAGATTATTAAGGTGAATGATAGTAAGTGAAGAAGCCTACTCACAATGTTATATGAATAGTTTACTGGCACATGCTGAATAAAAAGTATGTTTTATTAGAATAATCATATACCGTGCTATTATTTCAGCCTTTTAATTGCATTTCCAAAGAATTTTTCCACACATTTTTTTCAATATATATTTTTTTTATTTCCATACCATTTATCGCCTCTCCCTATTTCGCGCTCAACTTATTTCCACTGCATTTCACTTCCCATTTCACTTCTTTTCCATTTTTGTTGCGTTTTTAAAGGTATTTCACAGTATATCAGTAAGACTAATACATAAAAAGCAAATTCATTGTAATTAGAAAAATGGGAAACGAACGTGCGAATTTGCTGTGTTTATTTTTGTACAACTGTAACTATAATATATTATATTATCTAACTATGTTTATCTGCATCCTGTTTGCACTGTGCGCATTTCAGATAACAGTATCAATTTAAATGTACAGAAAAATTCATACAAATTATTGGAGATAAACAGCAGACGTTATAATATTCGATTTCAGTCAACTATACAATATTATTGTAGGCCTATATAATTGTTCATTTGCGCGTTAGTTTTATTAGCTTACGAAATGTTAAAGGAATTGTTGAGAATCCATCCGAAAACATCTCTTTCGTCTTTTTGTATCTGTTTGTCATGAATGCAGGAGATCTAACTCGAAATTTAAAATGAGTCGAGATATTTTGGCCGAAATTAATCATTTTTTCATTCAAATTCTTTCCGGTGTTGCATGCCACGAAAGCTGATGGGGATATGCTATGTGACAAAGCGTCAGTTACAAATATTTGACCTAAATATTTCCGTATGCCTCAAAATCCCCAACGAAAAAGAATTGGGGTTATTTTCTAATGATTTTGAGATAACAATGTTTACAGAATAACTCAGTAGTAATGCAACTATTGAGTTGTTTGTATATTATAAATAGTTTCTACAGATCAAATTATTTGGTTATAAGTAGAACATTCGATCAAAAATGACTTAAGTTTTAAAAACTGGGACGGAAATAATGCTTATGTTATAAAAGAATTGTCTAAATTGTGTTATTTTTACAACTAGTTTCACAATTCTTCTCTTATTTAGCTCATAGAGAACCATGTCTCCACTTGGCCAAAAAGCCGGCTTTAAGCTAGCTTTTCTGTGTTTCCACAACATCGGTAGTCTTGTACATCGCGACCTGTCAATAATGTGCCACTTTTGTGATCGAGACTAAAGTGGTTCGGGAACCAGATATATAAACACCGTGTTCGGCAATAAAGCTGGATTTAAAGCTAGCTTTACTTCACAGGAAGTGCAGTTATTATTTTTTATTTACAGAAAGCGAGCCTTTCTATATTTAACGTGTAACGGTTCGTTGCTTTGTATAGACTAATGTAGCTCATTATTGAAAACTTTTATAATGTTAAATAGATACCCTATGTAACATGTGAATTTAAATTGTAATGATAGTCACACATTTGAATTATCTAGTCATTGGTAAGTTTGTTTATTGTCATCAGTGTTTTAAGAATGTATTTTAATTGAAATGATTCGAGTGTTACGTCCCACTTTATTTGTCCACTTGACTGGGCTAATGTAGGCGGACTGGTTTTCGATTTCCAAATGTTTAGTTGTCGTGTACTTACAGTATTTATTTTACTTGGACGTTGCATTATGTATCACACTGTTCATTTCACCTGGGTGTTACTTTATTTATCACAGTGGAGTGGGTGAGGTCAAATCTCGTGTTAGCGTTCCGTGTTAGGGTAAACACCATCACAATGCACGACATTTGAACTCATTCTTCGTGTTAATATACATGTAGTATATTATTTGGTGTTAACACCAAATAAACTACGTTAAAAGAAATAACAAATAAGTTCAATTAAAGCTTTGAAACCTATATCAAATCATTAAAACATCTTTTAGAAACTTTTATCAAGTCTAAAATATAAACAGATCGGTACTGTGTGATATTTAACACCAAAGGAATCATATCGATAATTAGCTCGTGTCACACAGTCGGTGTTAATATGTAACTATGGTGATAGTGTCCTAATTCTGTACTACCACCAGTGTTAACACAGAACACTTACACGAGATTTGACCTCACCCAGTGTTCCATTCACTTGGGTGTTAATTTAGGCATTACAGTATTAATAATAATAAACTCTTTATTTTACATGGGTCAGAATTAGGCCCAATACACAAGGACATGGTCCTGTCTCACATTCAGCCCATGGAGCAATACATTGGAAAAAAAAAAAAAAAAAAAATCGAAAATACATAATATCTCAATATACAATTCGTCTAAAATACTAAAAATACACAGGTACATGTGTATCAAATGGACAGATCTATGTTCCGGCGATCAAGTACAAGACCACAAAATATAAATACAATACTCCACGTACAATTTGTTTAAAAATACACAAGTACATGTGCATGAAATGGGCAGATTTTCAACCTACAATTTGTTTATAAAATGGATATGATATATAGTTCCCGCGGCCATGCACCGCGCAGCCGAAACCCCCCCCCCCCCAAAAAAAAACCCCAAAACAACACAACACAACACTCGAATCCGCAACCCGTTCAAGAACACACAAGCACACGTGTATAAAACGCACAAACCTAGCCCCAGCGACCAAGCACACGACCGCAAAAAACACGTATTTTTTCAACGTACAATTTGTTTTAAAATACACAAGTACATGTGTAAATAATGGACAGATTTATCTTCCGGCGATCAAGTACATGACAGCAAAAACCATATATCAATTCAACGTACAATTCGTTTTAAAATACACAAGTACATGTGTATAAAATGGACAGATTCATCTTTCTGCGATCAAGTACATGACCACAAAAACCATTCACTTGGGTGTTTCTTTGGCTACTAGAGTGTTTATTTCATTGGATATTACTTTTTGTATTACAGTGTCCCATTCACCTGGGTGTTTCTTTAGCTAATAATGTTTATTTAACGTTGGTGTTACTGTTATTGTGTTCATCTCTTTTAATAATCCAATGTATTTTCTATGATGTTATTATTATATTAATTGAATACTTGACATATTTATCATTCCAGGTCATAGATGTTGATAAATATGTAAAAGATACATCAACCGACAACACCGGATTTTCAACCACTAATTATAGCCTGATTCACTTTAGCCATGGCTTGTAAAAATTTCAATTGTATGTCGACTGTAGCGGTGGTGTTGGGAAGTATTGAGATTATGATGTTTGCAGGAATCATCTTTGGCTGGCATAATATTGTTTATATTTATAAAGACCTAAGCTACTTTAGCCACCTGTGTCCAGTTTCAAATATATCAGAAAGTGGATATATTGATATCAATATTTCAAAGTCAACATTCATTAATCACTTCTCTTCGAACGATACCAGAAGATACAGTCAAAATATTTCTACTAGACAAGGTGGTCCCGAAAGTTTAACATGTGAAGAACAATATGAACTATTAGCTAAAAAATCAAGATCTAATTGTAATGAACAAGATGAACAATTTAACATTATATTTTCGTTATCCACCTTTATTACTGGTATTATGTGTATATTTAATGGTGCTCTATATGATAGATTTGGTACTAGAAAATGTCGGATGTTGTCCATGTGAGTTATATACGATTATTTTTTAAATATGATACATTTTTAAAAAGTACCATGTTAATTTTTGACAATATCAAAATATACAGAAAGGAGTTGTACGTCAAATATAAAAAAAAAAACAAATAAAATTTGTCGTATTCATACTCTTTTTTTTTCTATTTGCTAAACTGAATATATCGATCAGAACATGGCATTTTAATGAGTTAAAGTTTGGTTTGCTTTAAGTACGCTATACTTATATTTATTCCATATAATCTATTTATATATAAATACGCAAATAAAAGCGGAGAAAAGTAAACCGTAGGTTAATTTAGCTGACTCCATTCCCTAGATTATAGTGATTTGTTGAACTTATTGCAGTGCATCTAATGCCTTAACTTCGTTGAAATCCTTTCTGGTAGCACGCAGCGCAGATGTCATTGCATTTTGCGTTAGAGTATACTGCAACTTCAGATCTCTCGACATACTGCCTTTTAACATTATGCTTTTAGTTTACGAAATTTTCTTTCGAGGGCCCGATTTGCTGTAAATTCACACTTTTATGATACAACAAAAGAGCCTAATAAAGTGTTGGATAAAATTCGCTGAAGCCTGAAATTGTGAACATGCTTGAGCGTATCAATATTTGATAATTTGATAATTTCTCTTTGTCTTTTTAGGGTTATTATGATGTGTGGTTTATTGTTTGTCATCAATGCTTCACCAGGTAATACATTTGTAGGACTTGTTCGTAATCAAATCAATCTGCTTTGATAGTGGACTTTTTTTCTGAATATACATCGAGCATTATTATCCATTGGTTAACCTATTTCAACAGCCAAAACAGCAGCTATGTCAAAACCAAAATTTTCCTTGAATTAAGAGTGACACTGATTTGCCTTAACTCTGAACAAGAGAACTCTGTGTAACAGAATTACTCGCAACGTGTCAACTTGGAAGAAAATTGTCTCTTTGAGGATCGTAACTTTGGTGAAATCTATCCTCACAAAGTCGTTCCTTGTATTTGTGAAATAGAGTGACACTGCTAAATAGACGAAATTATAATTTTCCGTAATGTTGTCAAGATATAATTCGTAAGGGTTAAGTGAGCAGTTGTATTAAGATCTGTTCAGCTAAGCTTATGGGTTGATCAGGCTATTGCTTGTTTTTTTTTGAAAAGTGTTAACTTTCTTTCGCATTTGTAGCACAGCAATTCCTTCTTCTAGTTAAATCATTCTTCGAAATGAAAACATTCGAGTTTAATGGCATACAATTATGTCTATATTATACGTATATAGACATATGACAACATTTTGTCATTTTTGAATAGTGTTAATCCATTCTGTTTTCATTATCCAGGGCAGCCATACTTCTTATATCCAGGTTTTATATTTATAACTTATGGTGGATATTTTTTGCTAATAACCAACTTACAAATAGCGGGGCTGGTACCTAACTATCGATCAATGATTATGTCTGCCTATTGTGGTTCTTACGATGTCAGTGCCACTATGTTCCTTTTCTTTAAGGTATTCAATTTATTTGTATTTAAAATTATCAATTTAAAAGTATTATACAAATTGAAACCTGGTATATCAGGTACGAATCCTGACAGATTCTATCCGAGGGACAATCGAGTACCCGCTAAAGGGAAAGTATGCACAATTTTTATTTATGAAAACATCGTAAATTTAATTGTTAGTTTTAATGGCAAGGTACTTTAGGTTAATAACTCTCAGGTAAATTAAGGGACTAATTACTTTTTATTTCAGCTTTCTTATGAAAATTATGGCATCAGTCCAAATACATGTTTCATCGTGATGGCTGTTGTCTATTGTATTGTTTTTGGATTTAGCACATTCTGTATTTTACCTAAATCCAGAATACCATGGCCGAGGCCAAGTAAATACGAATTTAAACCTCGTATATACAGACTATTCCACAGGGATATTAATTCAGATGAGAGTCAGGTTTGTTACCCAATGAAGGAAATAGTGATTGATGAATTTGGAAGTGTTGCGTTGGAATCCCCCAATCCGATAAATAACCGACTTTGTGTTGATGATAAGTTGTTGAATTCCAGTGTTGTATCTCGGAACGATGATGTAGCTATAGCATCAGACAATGTTAACTTGGTGTCTCCAAGTGACAATTCAAACATCAAATTTGATGCTGATGCCGCACCTATGGAAGAAGAACTGCCAGAAGAGAAGACGATACTAGTAAATGGTGATGAATCCATGCCAATTGAAACCATTGTTCCCAATGGACACCCATCTGCAAACAAGTCCACAACTCGTGATATCACATTTAAAACAGTGCTACAATCACCACTGTTTCTGTTTTTGTTATTATGGATAAGTGTTCATAGACTTAGGGGATGGATGTTTATTGGCGTGTTTAATCCATGGATGAGTCGTTTAGTTTGTGGTGACAAAGCTATAGGTAAGTCCTCAATACTATTTATGGCATTCGGTGGCAGTGCCTACCGAGATAGGGGTAGAAATAAAGGGCATACTGATTGAAAAAAAAAACAACTGTCGATCGAGACTGAGATTGAAAACGCGGCAGCTCTGTGGAAGTGCCAGCGTATAACGAATACGGGTCATATATTACGAATGAGGGCGTGGTTTGGACACGATGTGGAAGTGAATATGTGCTTGATTGCACGGAAAGAGTCTGAAAGTATAAAGTCCACCCTGACTCACATTTTGGGTTATAAACGCATAGAAATCATATTTTAACATGTTCTCCACCCGATCCCCACAAAGTTAGACGTTGTCTTAAACATTCTTTTTGAAAAGCGACTGCAGGTCAACAATTTTGTATTGGATATTTACCGAGATATTTTGCCTCTTGAGTAAAATCCATTTCAACCGTAGCCAATCATCATCAGGTGAAGAACTTCTCCATTTAAATGTTTATTCTGGAGCCGTGGTTGCTCAGTGAGTTAGACGCTTGCTCACTGACCTGAAGATCCAGGGTTCGATCCCGGCAAAGGTCGCGATGGGCTTTCGGACTTTTCAGCCCTTTTGCCCTTGTCACTGATGCAGGTCGGAGGGACTGACATGGAAAAGGCGTCTAGTCGTTTGGACGGGATAATAAACCGAGGCCCTGTGTGCTACAGGCTGTGCACGTTAAAGATCCCCCGGCAGTTGGAAATCACAAAAAGAGTAGGCTAATCTTCTTTCCTAGGAGGCTTTCCAATCTGCGTACGATTTTGTTTCAGATGCTTTTTATCGGTCTATTTTCAGTGAGTCATTTTACATCTTTTCTCTCTTCCACAATGTTTATCGGAATATTTTCTGCAGCATTTAGTGGTTTTGTTATGGATCGAAAAATAAAAAAGAAATACGAGAATCGTAAATTTGGTAAGTACACATATCTCAAAGTTGTTGTTTCTGAATCTAACAATTGTACATCAGGGAACCTCCGATCGAATGCGCAAGAAATAAGAAGTATTTCCGTCAAAGGACTTGGATGTTTCAACTTTTAAATCGTTGCATGTCATAAACGGTAATGCTGTCTGGATCTGCCTCACAAGCAAGCAACATTATTTTAAGAATTTTCTTAGGGATACAGATCTCTCAACCTTATGTGTCAGATATGCGAATCCATCTAAATGTCTAAAACTGAGGTGCTTATGGAACCCCGAATCATTCTCAAAGAAACGTCCCTGTTATATATCATGTTGAATTGTAGTCAATCACACTTTTACTTGAATTTTCAGAAAGGATCCATGCTTCTATAGCATCATTTCTATTAAACTGTAGTGTCGGATTATTGTTATCTATCTGTATGACCATTCCAGTTATAAATCTACAGTATTTAACATGCTTATTGTTTACATTACATCGTTCTTTTCTTTATGGACTAAATAGTGCCTTTGTAGCTAACGCGTAAGTATTGTTTATGTTTAATACACTGGTCCATTATAGCCAACGCCTTACTCTTTCTTGTCTTTATAACTAATATGGCAAGTCTTGAGTTTTATTATAGAACTTTCCTTTATAATAACGCGTCAGTACCTAGTCATTTTGTAATATTTACATTTCTACTATCACTTCCTTTAATGAACCAGTTACGCAAACTGGCGTTCATTTTCCAACAACTGTAGTTTGTCACGTGATACTATTGTAACTATGACGTCGTCAAGGCACAACGATGACGTTATTTACCAGATATCGGTGACTTGAAGAAGCAACAACGGTTTCGGGTATTTTTTCCAATAAAAAAATATACAATTTTGAAGTATTTATTCAGAAAAGATAGACCAATGTAAATATAAGGAATGAATGTGGATCTTGTTAGCGTTATGGGGAAATAAACGCTGGTTTATCACGCGACAAGACGTACATGACCCGCTTCGCCGGGTCATTTATATTGTCACGTGATAAACCAGCGTGTAAGTTATCAGACTTTTTATGTTAGAACATTCTAACCAGTTCGTAAACTTGTACAATGCCATGCTTCCTTTAATATAAACCACATTACTATACTAAATGTGCCTCAAGAGCCAACGGTTAACTACGTTATAGGTAATACGCATGGTTACAAATATTTTATGTTCTCGGCATATTTTTAAGTTGAAATCTTGGTACATCTCTATTTTGGGGGGGTGCATAAGTTTTGTCCAGCAGTAAACCCACGTTGAAATGTTAATTTATTACAATTATATTCAAGAATCGATTCTTTTCATCCAGATTTCCAATGGAACACTTTGGGAAATTAATTGGTGTAACGTTAACAGTATCGTCATTGTTTGGGATGCTACAATATCCGCTCTTTTTGTGGATACAGGGGCCATTAGATAAAGATCCTTTAGTGGTAAGTCTTCTACTCCTTTATGACAAAATAACTTTTTGCAATGAGAATCAGAACTCCAAGCCCTATACTTCCTATATAACGTATTCGTGATACGATGCATTTATATAGGGTCACACACACCAACATAGTTTGATTTTCGAATATGGTTTATTCTTGGACATTTTTGTCGCGGAAATAGATACAAGACATGCCTACCCGATCATTTGTATGCATGGAATATTCTATTTAACAAGACTGAACTATTTTTTTTTTCAGGTTAATGTTTTAATTTGCGTGATGATTTTATTAACTTTTATTCATCCAACTTACATCTGGTTTTATCTGAGAAAGAAATTTGCATCTCAAAAGAAGTAAATAATTGAATTGGATTACCATACCGTTAAATGTGGAGTAGAACAGGAAAGTCAAGCTGACCATGACAACCATATCACCTGAGGAAGATATTCACAGTAATATTCCTTAATCCTTACCATGTCAAGTTACATATTGTTCAAATGTATGTGTTCATAATGTGCAACTTTACAAGTATGTTTTTAAATTTTTGTTTGTGAAAACTGTTTTATATTCATAAATAAAATTCAATTTAGATTGAGTCGGATTCCATTTCTCATTGTATCCAACCTCTAGAATAATGTCTCCTCCCACAAATGCCGCCACTTCACAAATATCAAGTAGCTAGGACTCCCTCACTTTTTGGTATAGACATTACCTTTTGAAGTCAACCATTAAAGCCAAATAACATTTGCAATGAAGACCCGAATCTTGTCAAGTATTTCTGAATATTTCGTGGGATAAATAAAGCTAACTACATCTTGAGACATGAACATTTTAATTTTTCAATACAAAAGCAAAATGTGGACAAAACAAAACTAAAGAGAGTTTATGGTGGACAATTAAATTCCTATAAATTATGGAAATCCTGAGCTATTATGATTTATTTGTTAGCTTTCAAGGAACTGAGCTTATTGCATTTGATTCAATAGCTTCCAGAAAATTATAGCAAAATATTTGAAGTATATAGAATATATAAAAGTAGCACTACATGATAGAAATGTTATAAATAATAATGATAATAATATATTAATCTCCTTTTAATGAAGACATACCAGCTCTCATTATTTCATCTACAAGAAGTAGGTTAGAGGCAATCACAGAACTGAAAAGAAATATATTTAAATATCAATGAAAGTCTGTCACAACAAGGTTTGAAAGTATGGTTGGTACAATTTTGCTATCCAATACAAAATGTATATAAACAATATAAGGCCATACTTATGTATGGGCGTATAAAAATAGCAATTTCCATCATAATACACCCACATTAATAATTTGTCCAGTAGGTTGACAAGAGTTATATTACAAATATTTTTGATTAGTTTGATTTTACCCTTGAGTGATTACAAAAACTCGCACCAAATTTCATTAAAATCCATCTACAAACCAACTCTCGATTTTGTCCATAAAGAATTCAAGAACAAGGGCAGTAACTCATAGTAAATAATTTTTGATTGGCTTGATTTTCAATAGGGTTTATCCTTGAGTGATAGCATACACTTACACATTTCATTAAAATCCATCCAGAAACCAGCTTTCTATTGTGTCGGCAAAGAATTTAAAAATAAAGGCAGACGCGTTTTTAAGAACAAGGGCAATAAATCATTAAATATATTTCGAATGGTCTGATTTTCAATAGAGGTTATCCCTGAGTGTTTACAAGCACTAGACACAAAGTTTTGTCAAAATCAATCAAAATACTTGCTCTCTATCGTGTCTACAAAGAAATTGTGAACAAGGGCAACAAAACATACTTAATATTTTTTCGAAAGGTTTGATTTTTAAAAGGCTTCATCCTTGGTGATTATAAACACTCACACCAAGTGTCGTCAAAAGTCATCAAGAAACCAACTCTCTATCGTGTCAACAACAATTGTGGACGGAGAGACAGGGGCGACGGCAAAATACGCCCACATTAATCTGTGGGCGTCTAAAGAAAAGTTCTTGTAATGATCATGAATTATCAGCATTTATGAACATTTATATTTCTAACACAACCCAAGGTTATGTCAACCAAATACTCTTTTGGTCCTTTTAAGCTTGTGAATTTACTTCTAGTGTCTAAAATTTCAAAATTTTCAAAATCAATCAGGCAGATCATAACTGAAAACTGACATTTTGCTTTTGAAATCAATAATCTAGAGTATGAGCAAGGAAAGGTAATGATACATACCATGAATGAAGTAGTTGTTTTTTAACTCTATAATTATCTAGTATACCACAATCAGCTGGTATCAGGGCTTCACCTGCAAACAGTGTCATTTATCATTTAAAGATGTTCTTACAAGAGACAACCAGATAAAGGAATAAAACCTCTTATAATGGTCATAAAGAGTCTACATTCATCAATTGGACTTATGACTACAGAAGAGAAACCCTGACATCAAACTAAGGAATTATTCATACAGACTTATTTTGGACAAGGTTTAACATTAACTTTTTGGTAGTGTCCTTTTATCTTTTTAATTCCAATAGAATTCTACAGTACTGCTATAATCACTGGTATCCATTTTTATATTTCAAAATCTGAATTTTTTGTATTAATATCAACAGAGTGAGTAATATTTCTATTCGGTTTTACCTCTGCTTTTTAACAATTACATAGGAATTTTATAATATACTGAGTGTTCAGTATGTACTTCCCATTTTAATTTATACGAAACTACATAAAACAAAACATACCAGTTTTGATATCTAAGCCCACAGCTTGAGTTGGTGAGATATACTCTTGTTGTAATTTAACTATAGCTTCTTGTGGATCTAGACCAGAATTCTGTGCCAAAACTTTTACTATGATCAACAAAGCTTCAGCAAATGCTTGCACACCTATAATACAAAGAATAGAACACTCCAAACATTTTGAATAATTGCTCTTTCTTCCAGGCATTTCACAATAATTCTGCCAATAGTCTAAGGTCAATTGAATTCAATGCAACAAGAAAAAACCTGTGTAACAAAAATTTTCAGATCTGGTAATTTTTGAAAGCTAACAGCCAATTACCAATTATACTATCAATTAAAACCAGTTTGTTATTTTTGATAGTTAAATGTTCTCACAGATGATAATATTGATCTGCTAGTTAAAAGGTAAGTAATTGATGCTATCACAACCTAGAGTTATCAAGATTTTTCCAATCAAATACACAAACATTCTTACAATGGGAAGTAATTGCATCCATTTTGTTTTCATGAAATTCATCAAATTTACTTGTTGATAAACACCTCATCAATTAACCTACCAAGTCTAGCACGACCTTTTACAGTATCCTTATATTTCATTAGTTCTTGATAAGCAGCAATTTCAAACGCTCCAGCGCCAGGCAACACACAAGCTGAAATAAAAATACAAATATCAAAAGAGGGAATCAACTGGACTCTTACAGTTGGTACTTGAAAGTATATTTTTATATTTTGAAAAATTTGTGGCTTCTGGCAATTTTTTAAGGTGATGTAATATTCAACTGTATCTTTGAGTTCATTGTCAAAACAGGGCTTTCACAAGAGTTAAAATACACAACAAATATTTTATTAGTCACAAGAGAAGTAGCCAGCAGCACCAATTTGAATTGCAGCTCATATCAAATTCATGTAAGGGGAATAACTCAAACCAACTTACCATCCTCTATAGCATTCTTGACAGCCCTCAACCCATCTCTAAC
The DNA here is from genome assembly GCA_030562195.1 of Nipponacmea schrenckii. Lineage (NCBI taxonomy): Eukaryota > Metazoa > Mollusca > Gastropoda > Lottiidae > Nipponacmea > Nipponacmea schrenckii. The sequence goes on from CM060201.1 coordinate 13,969,901, forward strand.
AGCATCTTTAATTTGAGTCAGGCTATGTTTATTTGGTCCTTTAATCAGTATAGTAACAGACTGAGGATTCTGACAATCTTCTAGAAAAGTGAACTTATCTTCTCCCTATATCATTCAAACAATTTAAGGAATTGTTCATTATGGTTAGAAAATCTATATTTTTCTATTTAATAGCATCTGATATCTTTTTGACCCTATTTGTAGGTCTTTCATAACTGGTATAGAAGTTTGGGTCCATGACCCTTTCTTATTACACTGGAGTAACAAACGATACTTGTGCTATAAGTTATAGGCATTGGAATTTTTAACTTGGGTAATTCCAATATTAATTAAATTATTAGTACATACCAGTACTTGTTCATAGACTAAACCAGCATGTCCCAGTGCATCTGGAGTAAGATCATCTACAGAGTTAACGGCCATACCACCACAGGCTAGAGCAATTCTAGAAAATAAAATACATATATTTATATTAAGTATATTTTCAAATCTTATTTCTTTTACAGCCTAAACTTATAAATCTATAAAGTTGAAAGCAAAATAAAAGTATTTGCATAAATTAAAAGCAAGATCATATGCCAAATGAAGGATAACAAGAGGGTTTTCAAAGCAAACACTTACCTTTCCATATTCCTACGTTTTGCTCTACGTAAAGCTACAATACCTTCTTTAGCAAACATATCTAATGATAGTGGATCCACACCCTAAAATAAGATTTGAATGTATAAAATATTTGACCAATCAAATCATCCATCTATTCTATAACAAGCGGCTGCCAAGCAAGACGCTCACTTTAAAGTATATTTTCTGTTTTAACACAGGCAGAAACTCCAACAATAACTCACACCAAATTTTTTTTCAAATCAGATGAAACCTAGTTTCTATTGCATTTACGAGCTAATTTGCATGTGTTTGGACTAAGTCAAGGGCAATAACTCAGTTATAGTTCATCGAAAAATCATTAACATTGAATTTTTCAAGATCTCATCAATATAAATCTTCACACTAATTTTCATTCAACTCAAATAAAAACTGTTGTCTCTATCAAGCCAATTTTGACGGGTTTTGACTTAGTCAAGGGCAATAAGTCAAAAACCATTCATTGAAAAATCACCAATTTCGAACTTGTCCAAATCTCATCAATATAAATGATCACAGCAAGTTTCATTCAAATCTGATGAAAACTGTAAAAATACTTGTGTAATCCTTCACATGTGCCTTTCAATCACTAAGTAGGCATATAATAATTTTACTTTATTGGATCATGCTATTAAGTATGGTTGCAAATTGTAAAGAAAATTCAATAGTTTTGTAAATCTATTTCAATAGACAAACCTTTTGGTTGATTACAATAAAGCCCTTGTTATTTCCTTCACACACTTTCTTCTTGAGTTCAATAATACGTCTAACTCTATCATCTATAAACTTTCTCTCAGCATCCACTAATTTCTCTCTTTCTGCTGCGGTCTTGTAGAAAAATCCTGAATTCACTTCTCTGGAAAATACAATGTTATTTTAATAATGTCACAGTCTTCAATAATCCTAGTCAAGGTCTATTTGGTTTTTATTAGTATAATAGTTGTTTTATAGTTGTTAAAATAAATAAAATCTGAAATTTCAGTCAACATCAAAGAATACTTACGTTTTTTCATATTCCAATGATACGTTACAAGTCAATATGTAAGCATCTTCTAGCCTTTTCTTCATATCAGGATGTCTGGCGCCATGATCCATAACAATTCCTCTTACTAAACTGTAAAAAAAGTTATCTACTGCGTATAATTTCTACTGATACAATTCAGACCCACAATTTTCTAGTACTATCAATCTTGCAATTAGTGATAAAACTAAATGAAACAAGGTTTTCTTCACTTCAATCTACAAAGAATGTTACAAAGAATAGGTTTTCAAAACTTACATTGTATCCATATCAGTCTTATGTTTCATCTCCATTAGTTCTACCATATGAAGATCAATTGGCTCTTTAGGTTTCTTTATTGCCAGTACAGCATCTACTATATGCTACAATTAATTTAAATTATCTCAAGATCTTGTTGTCTTTTATGCTAAGAATCATAACTGTACTGTGCTATGAGGTTTAAAATTTAACACGAACAAAAAGGTTGAGGAGTCTTCTTATATTAATTTGGCAATTTTTTTTCCGGCTCTTCAGGTGCATGGCCGCGGGAACTATACATTATTTCCACTTTATAAACAAATTATACGTTGAGAATCTGTCCACTTAATGCACATGTACTTGTGTATTTTTAAACAAATTGTACGTTGAAGTATTGTATATTTATTTTGCAGTTATGTACTTGATCGCCCGAACATAGATCTGTCCATTGGATGCACATGTAACTGTGTATTTTTAGACAAATTGTGTATTCCCTTTTTTTTGTAATTGTTGTTTCTTTTTTTTTGTTTTTCCAATGTATTGCCCCATGGGCTGAATATAAGACAGGACCATGTCCTTGTGTATTGGGCCTAATTCGGACACATGTAAAATACAGAGTTTATTATTACTATTAAGAAAAGAAAAAAAACCTGTATAAACAGGTATGATTTGTAACAAGCAAACAAAATTTTAAATGGTACATGGAATGGAAAGTTTCTGCAATACAAGTACCGTAAGTTGTTAAAAATACCAGGTACAGATTGTATAAGTCGATGTCCAAATGTCCAAATAGTTTAAACAGAACTTCTAGGTAACTCACCTCTGTCAACAAATCAGCTAAATCTTGGTGGACCTTTGTACGTAGAGAAGTTCTAGCAACTTGCACCAGAGTATCTCTATCAATCTCACGACTAATCTTCACCTGATCCAACACCTCCAGAGCTTTACTTCTAGCCAATTCAAACCCTTCAGTAATCAGTCTAGGATGTAATCCCTGAATTAAAATATTTTGAATGATCTTAATATGAACCAAAACAAACACGTATTTCAAATGATTTACAAATATGAAGTCATTTCTGTTGTAATGTCACTCACATTGGTAAAGAAAAAAGTATAGATAAAATGATAGCTTGATCAAATCCAAACATAGCGACAATCTTATCAATTCCAATGCTCACACAGTTTCATCAAAATCCATTGAAAATTGTAGCTTCTATTGCATTCACAATAAAGTGATTTGACTAAGTCAAGGGCAATAACGCAAAGGCTATTCATTGAAAAATCATCACATTTAAACTTGACCATCATCTTATCTATTGCAATACTCAAACCAAATTTCATCAGAATCCATTTAAAATTTTAGCTTCTATTTCTTCCACAACAAATTTTTGAATTTGCGATTTTACTAAGTCAAGGGCAATAACTCAAAAACCTAATCTATAATCAAAACTGATCTGGACCACTGTCTTGTTTTATTCCAATGCTCCCAAGTTTCATTAAAATCCATTGAAATTTTAGCTTAACTGTCCTTTATAGTGTCTCAACAAATGTTGCCGGAACGATGGACAGGGGCAACAATAATATACGTACACATTTTCATATGCTTGTATTAACATCTTATAAGTTTGACTGTTAACCAATTTCAAATAAGGTCCGGGTAACAGTAAAATCGTACCAAGAATTGGTTTACTGATTAACCGTTTCAACAACACTATCTCAAATTGATATAATAATAATATATTTATATGAATAAAGAAAATAATGGAACGCTGCTTTAAGATTTGATTACCTAATTATATAAATACTGATCAGAGAGTAAAAAGCTGTAAAGTATACTTGGCATATAGATGTTTCTTAAAATATGAAATATTGAGTGAATTTTTATATATACGAATCAAGAGAGTTTAAAATTTCTTGAATAAAGATTATTGTCATGCCCCAGATTTCTTATCTACATTTATTTTCATTATGTGCCAAATTTTTAGACCCTATGATAATTATAGAAACTAAAAACATAAGAATTAAACATGACAACCAACCTCAGTAATATAGAGATCAGCTTGTTTTAACAGTTCACCAATAATCAATACATTAGATGTTGTACCATCACCAGTAATATCATCTTGTGCTGTAGCAACACGAGCTATCAAGGAGGCTGTAGGGTGTTGAATTTGCTAAAATGAAAAAACATAATTATTCCACACATGTTTCAAGTCATGCATGTGCATTCAACATTGTAAAAACTACAGAAATTTCAATTTAAATTTTTACTTCACATCATATTCACATGTGGGTTCACAGTTGGATTCACAGTTCATCGAAAAATCGTCAATATTCAACTTGTCTTGCCAAGATCTCATCAATACAAATGTTCACACCAAGTTTCATTTAATTCCAATAAAAACTGTTGTCTCTATTGTTCTCAAGACAATTTAGATGCAATTTGACTAAGTCAAGGGCAATAACTCAAAAACCTGTCATCGTAATTTGTCAATTTTGAACTTGTTCATGATCTCATCAATATAAACACACAGAAAATTTCAGTCACATCCGATGAAAATTGTAGTCTCTATCACGTTTACAAGCCAATTGTGGACGGATGGTACAGACAGCAAGGGATGATGACAATATACAACCACATTAAAATTTGGGGATATGAAAGCCATACTATTGGCTACTTACCATTTCATGTAATAAAACATTACCATCTTTGGTTAGTTTTATATCTCCTGCACCAGAAACCAACCTGTAATATAAAAAATAAAATAAACCTACTCTGATATTTGTAAATTTTACTACCAACACTGAGAGACAGCAAGTTGAGACTCAAACATTTCTGACATTGAACAATACAAAAATGTCAATTGCATCCCCTTTCCTGAAGATCATATAAACAGAACATACAGGTGAAACTGACAGTCAAAGTGACTCAAAGACGTACTCTAGAGTCTAGTAAAACACAAACAAATCTAGCCAAATATTGTACAGGAAAGGGGTTTCGCTTTGCTACACTTACCCTTTGGCTTATATTATTATAATTTGGTCCATAATGACTGACACATAAGGGGACTCAAACAAATCAAATGATTCAGTTATTTTCAATGAATTGTTTTATTTTACTCATAAGCTTACCATATATATAATATAGATCTATATATAAAGAAAACAGAAAAAAGTTCTTTGGGGAAGTTTTCATTACACAATCATCATTTAATAAAACTTTTAAAAGGTAAACTCTGAGAGTTTTTTTTTTCTTTTTCTTTAGCCTAGTCAACATTCGAGAACATTCCATCTGACTTGATGACAGAACACGCACCACGTGTTTTACCCAACTTCGTAGAATCGATGAATAAAAATTATAGTAATTACATTTTCATGGTTCCTTTCGGACCAAGATTGGTTCTGAGAACATCTTGTAGTCCTTTAGCTGCACTTATATTCACAGCTAAAGCTTGGGCAGCTCTTGCAACTTCAGCTTTTGGATTCAACGAAGTGATCGCCGACATCTTGCCTTGTCTTGTTACCGGAAGCAATGATATAAAAGATTATCCAGCCTTTCGAAAATATATAGGATGTCTATGGAAACCACAGGGACTTTTGGGGTTGAACTATCCTAGACCAATATCATGCAGTTACATAGTCAAACTAATAATAAAACCCTCTTTATTTTACCATATAACTGTATACTGACATACAATTCTATGATTTTACTTAGGAATTAGGTTCCAGAGAGAAAGTCTTGTTTTGCCAGATTCTGTTTTTTTGTTAAATATTTGCTTTCAAATATTGTTTGAGACATGCACCTACCAATAAAAGTTATTATCCGGTAAGCTAAAGAATAAACGCTTGAATGTGTACCTTACCAAAAAACAATTATGAAGAATTCGGATATTTCTCGGACTATATCTAAGCAAAGTTATATATTTAACAAGTCCCTCTGTAAAAACGGGGATCATTTCTTAAATGCCATGTCAGTCAAAACATTTTGGGGCATAAAGATGTTTTGTACGATTCTTTAAGTTTTACAAATCACTAACTTTTATATCTAAAGTTGACTTCTATAATTCATCAAATTGAAGCGAAGCAGCGATATCTAACAGAAAATAGCCATTAATGATCCCCAAATGTCAAAGGTCAGCTCATATAAAACGTCATAAGGGTTAAAGTCGACGGGTACCCGTCTGTAGTATATATTGACTAATATCTATCTGTAATCTATGAATCAATTTAAAACGCATGGACAGTGAAATTTGTCAGTGATTTGATTTATTTCAACGATTATTTGGAATCAGGTACAGTATCATTGTTAAAATATATTTTCTTCGTTGAAGCATTCAGGGGTCAAAAACTTGGTCGTTGCGGCTGATGTGATCAATTTCTTTTAGGCAGGGTTATAAAACGAACGTGTGAAATGAGGTGATCTATTATTGCCTACGTGCTACTGTTTCAATTCATGTTGATTGAGCAATATTGTTCAAAGTTGACTGAATTGATTTTTCAATTTCAAATGTTAGATATCTACAATTTTCTGAACTTGTTCAGTCAACAATAACACTCTTTATTGTTAATAAGGGGTTGATGACCTCAGTGAAATAATAGGACTAAGTCTTCTTCTAGTTCTGTCAAGGGCCAAGGCCATACCACCCTCAGTGTTATTATTATATGGACAAATTATATCGGTGAGGATGAAATAAAAAGAAATAATTGGGAGTTTATCTAACGAGCTAATGAAGACAGGCTTGTAGCACATGGGGCTTTGATTTATTGTCCCAATACACTTTTTCCATGCAAGACCCTATCCTATGACATGTAACACAGCGGAGACAAGGGTAGATCTAGTCTGAAACTTGCTGACTCTATTCCCAGACTGATGTTATACAGTCAGGTGTTAGAAACAAACGAACCATCATCTTGTACTTTCATTTTATGACCCAGAAAAAACATCGGAATTTTGGATGCGCTTGCAATTTGAGATGGCGACTGGGCGATTGAAATTCTTGAAAAAAACTTTTATCGCATTTAATCTGTCAGTATAAAAGACAACATGAATACCATGCTGGTAATATATTGATTACATCATTTAACATCAGAATCTTAGATACAAGATAGGCTACCATACAGTAGTTGTTGAGATGAATACTTAAACTAAGGGATAATAGCCATTAGAATACACTCTTCCTACAGCTTATATTTGTGTTTAATATTGACTATTAGTTAAATAAGTATGCATCCCAAAAATGATGAATTTCAAAAAGCGACAATAAAACTATATTCGGAATTCTTCAAAAAAGTGAGCAAGTGACGATTCCAGTCAGTTTGAGAATAAAAGCATATCTGGGAAATCATCGCTAACATGTCCTTGCACAAGCGCACTATGGCAATCATTCTTCATTGTATACAAACAAATATTATTACGATTAAGTTTGGTTCAACATTTTGTCAGTATTTGAGTATTCATTCAAAATCATATAAATTCCTTTTCCCAGTTTTCTGTGAATTTAAACAACGTACATTGTCTGACTATGTTATGGTAAATGCAAGAGTAGAGGTCAAGGATGCGGGAAAACCCTTTGTTAGAGTTACTTCCCTTTATAATGACAAGTTGAATTTTGTGGATTTATCGGATTATCTAGAGGGATTTTGATGTATAGCGATGACGCCAGGTAAGTCCACTGATGGATATATACTGTTATTGAGAGAAATAAAAATATTATGTTTCTTCTAACCGCTATTATCCCCCTTTAATTACCGTACACTTAGTAGGCAAAACAATAATATTGAATTGGTTTCAGAGACTCTAATTTTTGAAAAGTCTGTTGACCAATTTAAGCTTATATGCACAAAATTGATTTTATCATCACATTATGATAATGATGGACATCAGCTGTCTCAACTAATTAGTTCTTTTTCTGATCATGTGACTAATGACCTTCTAATGCAATTATTCAAATTAGATTTCATGGTTATTGGATTTATATTTCCCATTTATAATTTCCATCTATAGAATTTTGGATAGTGAGTCTTATTAGGCTAGTGTGAGCTACTTATTTGAAAAGATTATGAATGAATGACTGGTAAGTTTGACCTAAATTAAACATGACCAGTGTGAATTGATAAAACTGACTAATATGTAAGAAAGCATATATCTTTCATCAGTCAATGTCAAAGCATATATGAGGTTATTTTTTTTATTGTTGATGAAATTCTTGAAATCTTGATGTTAAATTACAAATGTTTACTGTAAAGAAGTATTAATAAACTTTAGGCTTTTACCATTTGTTGTATATAGCTTATACCATATAAGTATGTATTAGATTATAGTGTTATGTAATACAAATTGTGTTTGTATATAGAATCATGCATTTATACATTTAAATACTATAGTTTTTCTTAGTATTATCATCATTCAAGACACTTCATGCTTAAGTATTCTGTCTATGGAAGTTATTGAAAAATAGGTAATTTTGTAAACAAAGATTGTTTCTTATTGTGATGTAATGTATTTCAATATATGTTCAGAAAGTCAAGGTACCAATTATGATGTTTATTCCACAAATTCATGGGATTGAAATACAGTTACAGTTGAGGTGTAGCATAGTCTTGTCACCCCAAAACATTGTTTAAAAATGTCTGATTGTGTAAAAAAATTGAGTAAAAATTGTGTCTTGATCTTGTTTCACATAGATTGTGTATTTACTTTAACAAAATAGTACTGGTACTGTGGTTTGTGGATTCTAATGGTTCATGTAAGTTCTCAATATTCCTCCATATACCACTGTATTGTTAGCAAATATTCTTTGTAATGTATTGTAGATAAAACCTACTGCAGTAATTCTACTTTTGATTATTATATTTTTGTATGCATAATTAGACCATCTGTTTGACTTTTGTAGTCAAGTATTGAAATATATGAACAGGAGATAGATATTCCATGTCCTTTATTTTATCGACTCAGCTAAGGAGACCAACTTAATAAAACAATCTCTTGGCTAATAGAGATAACATTGATCTATCTTGTATTTTGTCAACATGACTCAGCAAAACAATGATTTGAATGGTTTTTGTTAAAAGAAATAAAAGATGTAGTTTGTTTCCTCATTTAGTAAAAATGACAAACCAGCATGATTTAATTAGAAAAAATTTAATTTTAACCGCAAGTTTAGCACAATCTTCTTTAGTATAATCGACCTATGGAAGTCGTTTTTGGTCGATGTAGGAATTTATGGGAGCAACGTCATTTTCAGATAACTTGAATTCCAGGAACCATTGAAATTGGAATGTCTTAAATATACCTCAAACAATTAAAAGGCTAGAAATTATTTAACAATCTCGTAAAAATATGTTTGAATGAAGTAACATTGTCTGAAATAGATGATTTATACTTATAACATACATCTTCTTTACCTTGTGTTTTACTTTTATATAGTTTAGATATAAACAAACTTCAAATCTACAGTAAGCTTTTTCTAAAAATTCAGATTTATTTTCTAAAAAAAAAAAAACTATGCTAAAGAGAGATATAAGAAAAAAAAAACTAAAGCACAAGCTTATAAGTTATGTTGTTTTCTTGTGTTTAAGAAAATAAATATAAAGGCTAAATAAAAGCTCTGTGTCAGTATTAAAATTCAACATTTACTTCTACTGCTGTTCATTTATAAATAAAACCACTTCGTCCTTGAAGACTGTTGTCACTTTGGGGTACCCTATGATAGATATACACATGTGCATTTATTACCAAGATCATGGTTTAAACAATATTTATTTTCTTTAAAAATAGCAAATGATACAATTTTAAATAAAGAATTAGTTGATCTGGAAACAAGCTGGAAGCTTATATTAATCCATCTCGACCAAGATCATGACATTATTCCTCATTTTCTGTGTTATTTTTATTGCAGATCTTGTAGTTGATATTTGATAAAAGAAAAGAAGGATGAGTTCAGCTAGTAGTGCTATGGCAGGAGGAGGTGGTTTGTTCTCCATGGTGGATCTCTTTGTACTGTCAGCTGCTGGAGGTTTCGCTATATATTGGTTCTTTATTAGAAGTAAAAAACAAGAACAACCTACTTTTAAAAAGCTCACTGTATCGTAAGTAGATTCTATAGCTTAAAAAAAATAATCAGGAGCTGTTAATTATAGTATTTTGTAATGAACACAATATAACACTATTTCTATTACTATGCGACCTCTAATAAAAAAAAACTGATGTGATTTGTTTTAAATCTCTTCTGAAGTACAAACTTTTAATGTCAAACTTTGGTCCGTTAAGAGCCTGTTTCTCTTCCGTAAAATTTTGTAGTCTTTGCCTGGTGAACTTTATATTAAGATATTAAATATTTTCAATTGCAAGATTTTTTTAAGGAACTGACCCTGGTCTTAAAGTCTCAGGAAATTTGGAGGAAAGAAAATTCTGAACAAAACATAGAGCTAACAGTTACTGTAACTTGTACAAGTTCTGGGAGAAAAACTCTCTGTTGTTTTTGTGGATAATTGTAACAGTTTTTTTATATTATATTATTTCAGACCAACAGTAGAAAAGGGCAGTTCATCAGGTTTTATAAATAAAATGAAAAATACAGTACGTAAGATATCTCATTGATAACATAGTATATTAGTTTTCCTTCAAATCCTTAAAGTCAGAAACACTTAATGTTCAGCATGAGATGGGCTGATAACTTTGTGATTATAAACATTATTGGTAAATGATTACCAATTACATCTAATTTGAGTAATAGGACTATATCTTAATATCATTTATTATATGGTTTTCAATTTGAAATTGTTCAATTATTTTAGAATCGGAATGTTGTGGTTTTCTATGGGTCGCAGACTGGTACGGCTGAAGAGTTTGCTACTAGGTTAGCTAAAGATGCTACAAGATATGGCATGAAAGGCATGGTGGCTGACCCTGAAGAAAGTGATATGGTATGTACTTGTGGTGTATTTTATTGCAGCTTCTAACCTCTATATAATTATATTAGATGTAAGTTTTTTTTTTTCAAATTTGTATCTACTAGAGACTACTAAAATGTCTTGTCCAAATAGTGTGTTGCAGTACACATGAAATAGTTGAGAAATTATAAAGATTACTCAAGCCTATATACCAGTTGCCTAGCCCAGTTTTTTTTGCCTACTTGGTGCATTAAAGTGCATCTCAATTCATTCACATTAAGATAATAAATATAGAGTAAGTTATCATAAATAGGTCTAGTGTAAGTAGGTTAAACTTAAATATGCTCCTGTCTGCTGAATAACACCTTAAACAAGTTGGTATGCTCACCTAATGAATAAATAGTGTTTATTATTTACTTATTATGAAAGCAGAATGTAAACTTGTTTTGTATTTATATTAAAAGGAGAACAAATTTTGAAATGTAGTCGTCAGCTTCACAACCAAATCCTTTTTTTAAATACAGTAGAACTTGTTTTCAGAGACCACTGCACTCAAGGGAATAATAATAAAGGTTGCTTAATGAAGGTGGTCTTTTATAAGAGGATTTGTTTTTATTAGCCCACATGAATATGTGGACATTCAATGTTCTGACTCTGTCCGTCGGTCCTTCCGTCAACATTAATTTGTTGTTGGTCAAATAAGACACTACAATTTTCTATGGATTTTGATGAAACTTTGTGCAATCAGGTTTGAATTTGAGGATTTTTCAATGACAATGTTTTTAGTTACTGTCCTTGACACAGGAAAATCACGTCAAAATTGTATTGTGGGTGCAATAGAAGCTACAAATTTCAATGGATTTTTGATGAAAATTGGATTTAGGTAAAGGGTTTATAGATGCTATAAATGAAATGAAAAAATGATTTATCAATCCTGAGGTGTGATTTGAAGGTTTTGACATTTTAGAAATGATAGGGTCTTACTTTTACTCATACATGTGTCTTCTACCAATGTGGTTGGATTTCTGTCACTTTGGCATGCTGTCTCTCAATCTACCCATTTTTTTGCAGTGCGTTCTTTGAACGCACTGCTTTGTTTTCGAAATGTTTTTTTTTTTTTTTTTTTTTCAAATTTCACATTCGATTATTCTCTAAGAAGGCAACATGCCACAAACTACCTGTTGCTGTCTGCTATTCAAACTGCGTGACTTGTATTTGTTAAATGCAAAATGACGCCATTGAGGTCAACCGGAAACGAGCTGTGGGCAATAGCGCTATTTTGGGTTTTTGCTGTTTATTTCCTCTATTTTTCAACTGATTTTGACAGAACTTCTTTTGTTAGCTACTTTAAACTGCTAGCTACTTAACTGCAGTTTTAAACTGCTAATTTCATTACTTTTGTAGCTGACTTTTTTATTTTTTATTTTTGCTTTTTTTTCAACTTCTACAGTTTTATTCTCATCCACCTGAAAACTTACAGGTAGATAGACATTGTTAATGCGATCTTAAATAATTTTTCAAATTTTCGACATCACTTCCGGTTTTGAAGTTATTCTCTTGTAAATTTTAAAAACCTAACTTCCGGAATTCTTAAGATATTTCAAAAATTCGTTTTGCAACATACTACAAATAGTCATACAAAAAAACGAAGATGAAAAAATCCGGACCGGAAGCAAAAGATAAGCCGCCATATTGAAATGTTAAACTTTTGTAAAATTAAAAATGGGGCCTCAGGTGATAAAGCGATTTTCATTATTTTTTCATATCTTATGACTAGAGTCGATTGCGCAATTATATTTGGGAGCCGATTTTTGAATTTTGATTTTGATATTCTTTTATTTCCATTTTAATTTTTTTGGTAATGACCAAAATTTCAAAGGCCCATATTTCGTGACCTTGACCTTTGGTGACCTTGTGACCTGAACATGAGTTATTGCCCTTGATGATATCTATTCAATGATATATTCATATGTGTTGTCCGATGTCTACTTCCGGTTTTATAACCGATTGAAATTTGTGATTTTTATTTTTAAAGAGCTCTGTCACGTGAACTAATTTATAAATAACAAAAATTCATATTGAATCTTATTACAGTTTATCTGCTCTTTGTAATGATATATAAAACCACATATTTCTATCAAAAATGCGCTTTTTAGTATTTGAGAATTTTGTATTTCTTCTCTACTAACTGTGCCTAATTTTCTTTAAATCGAAATGGGGCCTCTGGAGATACTCCGATTCGTGTAATTTTGATGTCTATAGAATGTAATATCGATTTCTGAATCATATTTGGAAACCGATTTTTGAATTTTGATTTTGATTTTGATATTTACCTGATAGTAATATATAAAAACTTCGAATGGTCGTATGGTCGTTACCTTGAAATTTGGTGACCTTGTAAGCAGCACAAATGTGATAGCTCTCGAAAAGATCTATCCATTATATTTTGATGTACGATGTATACTTTCCGTTTTATCACCATTTGAAAATTGCGAATTTCATTGTTAAAAACTGTTTGTTGAATTATGCGTTTGGGCGATCTACATGACACGAGTTTCAGCGAACCAATTATGCTTTGAAAAAAAAAGACTTGTACTCTGTAAAATAACGTCAGTGTTCTATAGATACTTTGTGGGGTAGTTTTAAAGCGTATATCAAAACTGCTACGCACTGCGTCAGAACCTCGCGAAGCCTGGGGATCTAGTTTCTTTTTGTAACCATAATTTGCATGGAATCTATGGTTTTCTTACTGAATCTCACGGATGTGTGAACGTGATCTATGTTAAGGGAGATAAGTTGCTCAATTGACTAATTTTCTTAGTAAGAATAAGAGTAGAGAAGAATAAGAGTCAAAATTATCTTAGTAAGAATAAAAGTAGAAATTACCTTAGTAAGAATAAGAGTAGAAATTCTCTTAGTAAGAATAAGAGTAGAAATTATCTTAGTAAAAATACAAGTAGAAATTATCTTTGTAAGAATAAGAGTAGAAATTATCTTAGTCAAAATAAGAGTAGAAATTATCTTTGTAAGAATAAGAGTAGAAATTATCTTAGTAAGAATAAGAGTAGAAATTATCTTAGTCAAAATAAGAGTAAAAATTATCTTAGGTCGTACAAAGTAAATTGTCTGTTTTACAGGCCCCGTGCGCTCCGGTAAAATACCCCGCGCTCCAAAACTATTTATTGACATTTTGGAATAATTAATAAATAATGCACGCGTCTCCAAAATTGTGTGTAAAATAGAGTTATTTCCCCGTCCCCGAAAATATTTTTTACCATAATTATCTCCCTTGACGTTTAACGAAAAACCGGAAGTGGCTTAGAATGCGTTTTTCATCACCGATAAAAAGATTTTCTTCTACAACTTTAAACTGAAATTGATTCTGATACAATTTAACGTTCGAAAATACAATTATTTGCTGAAGGAAGCACAATTATGAAAATTATTCACACTTTCGTGAGGACAATCCAAACATTAAATTAATCTTAATCTTGATGATTTCGTTTCTGGATAATAATGGTGGAACAAATCGAGACCCGTTACAATTACAAGTAAAAGAATGCACCGGGTTTTTTTCTGCCATTGATTTGAAAAAGTTAATATTTATGGAAAAATGGAAACGAATACAAGAAAATACGAATTTTATACGTTCGAATACGATCGATTTTCTCATTATTGGTATCACTCAACACATACCGCTTTTCTCAAGTTAAAACCGGAAGTACTCCGTTAGTACGAGTTATCGAAATGAAATGAAATGAAATGAATGGAGTTTTATGTCCTACTTTTCTGCACGAGTTATCGAAAAATCGGCATTTGTAACATAATTATTAAAATAGAAGTTCTATCTAATCAGATTGTTTTGTTCTTGCCATATGTGATGTATGACAATTTGTTCCAAAATTTCCAATAATAACAATTATTACCATACAATGGCATTTTAAAATATAGTTTACAGATGGATAGAAATGGATTAGTACTGTAGTAGAATAACATTGTCTTGACATAATATTATCAGCCCTGATGCACCCTAAGTGCATCATTGTCAGAGGTAGTAAATAGGTTGGAATGATTATGTTTATGTGAAGTTGAAGGTAAAAAGGTTCTGTTATTTCTATCAACTAATATCATTCAAACTCTAAAAACATCTGATAGTTGCATCTGAATGGGGATTTAAATCTATTTTTTAAATTTGTAGAAATAAATAATAAATAGCTTCGCTCGCTCCGATTTCTTCTGGTGCCAAATTTAAAAAAGCGCTTATAAATAATAAATAATAAATTCGCCCTCTCGCCCCATTTTTTTAAAAAAAAGGCCTGTAAAACAGACAATTTACTTTGCACGGCCTTAGTAAGAATAAAAGTACAAATTACCTTAGTAAGAATAAGAGTAGAAATTATCTTAGTCAAAATACAAGTTGAAATTCTCTTAGTAAGAATAAGAGTAAAAATCATCTTAGTAAGAATAAGAGTAGAAATTACCTTAGTAAGAATAAGAGTAGAAATTATCTTAGTCTTAAAAAGAATAACAGTAGAATTTATCTTAAGAATCAGAGTAGACATTATCTCTGTAAGGAGACGGGTAAAATTTAAAAAATATTGATTTTTTTACAGAAATTCTCAATTCTGTTCTGTTTCAATTACAGGAAGATTTATCTCAGTTAAAAGATATAGAAAATTCACTGGTAATATTTTGTCTAGCAACATATGGTGAAGGTGATCCTACTGATAATGCTCAAGAATTCTATGATTTTCTACAGTCAGGAGGGGCTGATTTTGATGATGTTAGATATGCTGTAAGTATGTCGACTAGTTTAATTAAATACACTTTACATGTACTTTACTTTATCTGTTAAATGCATTGCTTTGAAATAGTAAACAAAGTTTCTCTGAGACATGAAAGGTGAGATATGAAATTAGGCCATGGAGAATTTTATTTTGACGTTTTTTGACATAGGCTACACTTGTATCTTTATAGATTTCTTTTCACTTTGTGATTTGGAATGTTGCATTATGTGATAAAACATAAGAACACTAAAATAATGTGGGTATTTATTTTCAGGTTTTTGCACTAGGTAATAAAACCTATGAACATTTTAATGCTATGGGTATTTATGTTGATAAAAGGCTAGAAGAACTAGGTGCTAAGAGAGTTTATGATATTGGACTAGGAGATGATGATGCCAAGTGAGTTCTTCATAAAAAATTTCAGGACATCTATAAGGATTAAGTCGTGTGTATCACTTTTCAAAATTTAATTATAAAAGTTTGAGTGTGATCACTCTCTAGCTGTTAGTAATATTCTCAAATTTTGACCAGGTGGTAATCTGTTGCCCCCAAAACTTAAAACAGTTCAAAATGTAAGAATTCTTGTCATTGCAGTATTGAAGAAGATTTTGTAACATGGAGAGAGAAGTTTTGGCCAGCTGTTTGTGAAGAATTTGGTGTTGAACCTACTGGGGATGATTCCAAGTAAGTTGAAGACAGGTTGTTCTTATCACTGGCTTTTAGAAAATAAATTGAAATTTCAATCAGAGATTAACAGTGAACATGAATATATAATTAAACAATCACTGCAATCGTTAAGAAGTGTTTTAATCAGATATATGAAGGTAATAGTATTATTTAAACACATTTCAGCCAAAGACAGTATGCTCTGGAAGTTCTGTCTGATATACCTAAAGAAAAGATATACCATGGTGAAGTTAGTAGACTTGGTTCTTTCGTTAACCAAAAACCGTAAGTACATGTAGATATAATATACCAGTGCATTATCATTCACTGTGACAATCTGAATATATACCTATTATCTTTTAATTTTAGCAAGATTTGTATCACTCTTGTCTATTTTGCTTTATTGTACACTTAATCAATATATATATTTTTGATTTATTTGTAGACCATATGATGCCAAGAATCCTTTTATGGCACCAATGACAGTGAAGAAAGAATTACATAAAGGTGGAGGTAGATCTTGCATGCATATAGAGTTTGATATAACTGGTTCCAAAATAAGGTAATAAGACCGTTTCTTTGTGACAAGAGATTTACATTACTATACTTTACTGAGGATACACTATTTAGTTTATCCATTTATTATTTATTAAAACAGATAATGTCATTATAAATGAATTCACAGCTTTTGTGATAGTGATTTCATAAAACTTTAACTTTTAGATTTATTGCAATTGACTTTCAGGTGTTTGGAATGGCGCACATTAATACTATCTTTCGCATGCGTTAAAGTTGATCATGTATTGTATATAGGTGATAAACTGTAGGTTTTATTACAGATATGAATCAGGAGATCATGTAGCTGTTTATCCTATTAATGATCCTAAATTAGTAGAGAAAATAGGACAACGTTTAAATGCTGATCTAGATACAGTCTTTACTCTTACTAATGTTGATGGTAAGTTTTTCTTTTATTATATTGCATCTGCATCTTGCATTTCTCCAGTCTCAAACTCATTAGAACTGTGTTTAATATTACCTGTCAATATATCCTCCGTTAATTTGAAAACACTTCTCTCACATCTGTAATCTGAGAACTGGAGCGCTTCTTACCATCAAGAGACCAAAATTCAAGAACAGTGTCTCTACAGTGAAGAATGAATTTATTTGCTTTTTGCAGCCTTTCAGTGTTTTCACAGTCACTTTGAATGCTCTCAAGTCTTTTATGAAACCTGTAACACCAGTGGTAATGAGCTCTTCTAAGCTGAGACAAAAAATTGTCTCTATAACCTCATTCTCCAAAGAGTTTGTTTTGTTTCTTCCAAAGGTTCTTTATGAAACCCCTTTTTCAGCTGTCTTTTTTTAATTTTGTTTTGAATATTTTGCATTAGTTTGGGACCTTACCATCTTTAAATTTTCTGTTACAGAGGAAGCAAGTAAGAAACATCCATTTCCAAATCCATGTAGTTATCGTACTGCATTATTACATTATCTTGATATCCAAAGTCCTCCTAGAACACATATATTACGTGAACTATCAGAATATGCTGAGGATCCTAAAGACAAAGAATTTCTGTTGTCCATGACAGGATCAGATGGCAAGGTTAGTATATTACTGATATTACAGATTGTTACCAATGACCAGAGAATACATTAAAATCTAGAACTAACAACACTTGGCTGTGTTGCTTTCGTCACAATTTACTTGCCCAATGTATTCTTACTGCCTAGCAACTGTAATTTCATTAGAAATTAAATAATAACTCATGTTATTTGAATCGTTTAGAGGTGCCAACATTAAATTTGAAATCTTTTAATAAAAATGTTACATTTCATTGAGATTCACAAATATTTAAATATCTGCCTGTTCTTGTACTCAGTGATTTACATTTTTAACCAAAATTCAATCCACAGTTGTAATAATAGAAAATATATTATCGGCGCCACTAGGAAACATAATTCCTGCTTGACTAATGAAATCTTTAATTCATATTTGGCTGTAATGCAACTTGAACACCAAACTACAGTTTTTATTATGATAAAGTCATAATTCTACAAAATCTTGCCTTAGAACTTTATGTTCTTCATTCAAAGAGAATAAATAGAAAATGGTACAAAAGGTACCACAATTAAATCAATGCAGGTCCATGAGCTATATTCAGGGCAAGGTAGAAAGATAACTATTATTTTTGTGAGAATTGGAATAGGACCCCCTAAACAATACTATTGGCTAAAAAATTATACCAAAATCTTAAAATTTCACCTAGACAAGTTTACCATTATTAAAACTCAAGATTATGTGACAAGACTCGCATTGTTAACCAAGCAAAATGAATTTTACACAATTACATATTTAGATAATATTTTCCCGTTATTTGGATAACACTTTCTTGGTATAGCACAGATTCTAGTGCTGAAAATTGGCTGAGACCCGAATGGGTTTCGAACCAGCGGTCTCATAGTCAGGCA
The DNA here is from genome assembly GCA_030562195.1 of Nipponacmea schrenckii. Lineage (NCBI taxonomy): Eukaryota > Metazoa > Mollusca > Gastropoda > Lottiidae > Nipponacmea > Nipponacmea schrenckii. The sequence continues at coordinate 13,988,612 of CM060201.1, forward strand.
CCTAATCACCAGCAATACATGTCAACTCTCTAGACCATTCGGCCAATGGACCTTCCACCTTTTCTAAACAACATTAAATCATCTTACATATTAAGATAGTTGTCTCCCCTATAGCTGTCTGTCTTTTCACAATTGTTTTTGCTGTAATTAGTTTGGTCTAAAACAGTTACTTGTATTAATTTCAATATTAATTTGCAAATACTGTCCATAGAATCAGAATTTCAACTCTTGAGATATATTCTTGGCTCCTTTAGGGTAAGAGCAATTTGATTCCTTGGTCCTTGTGTTAACTTACAACTTCTTCAAACTCTTTATAGCTAGATTATGATGATCAGTGCTTAAAAGATTCAATGTTTGGGGATGGCTTTGAAATATTTGCCCACAGAAATTCTTCCAATGTTGTATATTTTAGGACCAGTATAATGAATGGATTATGAAAGATCACCGGAATATTGTAGCCATACTAGAGGATTTAAAATCATTAAAACCACCAATAGATCACATTTGTGAAATGTTACCAAGGTTACAATGTCGTTATTATTCTATTTCTTCATCTGCTAAGGTAAGACAACACTTCTGGTATAAGCTTATATAGTTATATACATGTGAAAGGTCAAATTTGGATTATATATGTGAAGAGACTTTTAAATTCAATGAAGGCTAAGGGAGTTGTTACCTTTAGTTCTGGATTCAAACGCTACAAAGATGTAGACAGTGACCTCAAATGTTTTATAGTTTAAAGTTCTGCATGTTCTTCAGATAGGAAAATATTTTTCATAGCAGTAGTTCTAACTGTACACTTTTGAAAGCTGGAAAATTTTTAAGCCCATGTGCTATTTTGTTAAAGGTTCATCCAACAAGTATTCATATAACAGCTGTATTGGTTGACTATAAAACACGTACAGGAAGACAGGTTGATGGTGTAGCTACTAAATGGTTGTCAGAGAAAGTTATTAATGATGACAAGAAACATACTGTCCCTATCTTTGTCCGTAAATCACAATTCCGTCTACCTTTTAAACCAAGCACACCAGTTATTATGATAGGGCCAGGAACAGGGTTAGCTCCCTTTAGAGGTTTTCTTCAAGAGCGCGAATATTTAAAGAAAGAAGGTAAGAAATGATACCAGGTAGTTCTATTTGTCTCCACGCTAATATTAACAGATCAATAAATCTTTCATGATGGCATTTCATCATTTGCTTGGTTCCATTGCACCGAGTTCTAATATTGTAATATATAGCAACTTAAATAAGTCATCTCTGCTCATTTTCTAGTCAAGCCAGCTGTTATCAGGAATTTGAGTAGATCATTGCCAAGATATTTTACCACGGATAAAGGATCCTAGTGAACCTCAGTTGTTTTCATTCTTGGTGTCTGCAATTAAAAATTAGAATCCTGTTTTGTTTTGTTTTGGTTCAAAGCTATTGAGTACTTTTTATTCTTTTAGGCAAACCAGTAGGTGACACCATATTATATTTTGGATGCCGTAATAAAGCTCATGATTTTATTTATGAAAATGAATTAAATAGTTTCCAAGAGAGTGGTGCTTTAACTAAATTACATGTAGCTTTCTCCAGAGATCAAGATAAGAAAGTCTATGTTCAACATTTGTTAAAGAATAACAAAGATGAAATCTGGAATGTTCTAGAATCTGGAGGACATATTTATGTTTGTGGGTAGGTGGCTTAATTTCCATTTCAAAATGATTTTTACCTGACATGCAAAGCAATGCTATAGATCTTATGTAACGCATGGTTGTTGTTGCCTTTTTGTCAGTGATTCTGTTAAAATATGTAGCCTAATTTTGCAGCTCTGTTCACATGTTAAAGTTACTTTTTTTTTAGTTTAATAATTACCATGAAATGGGAGCAGCCTATGCAAGAATTTATTTTGTTAATTTTGAAATATATGTATTACTATATAAGGCAGTTATTATTTATTAGTTGCTGTCTGATACTACCGGTACTTAAATATTGGTTTATGTCCCTTGTTATTTACTGTTAAAAATGTTGAATCATACTCTTGGATAAATTTCCCTTAATCCACATGACTACTGCAGAACCTTTGAAAATTCAAGATTTGATTGCAGTCTTAGATTCTACATCAATTGAATATTTGTCTTTATTTTTAAAGGGATGCTCGTAACATGGCACGTGATGTCCACAGTACATTAGAACAAACAGTAGTAGAAAAAGGCAATATGGATGCTGCTAAAGCTGCAGATTACATTAAAAAATTACAATCAAAGGGACGCTACTCTTGTGATGTTTGGAGTTGAAGAATTGTGTCTGCTGTGTGTAAAAATAAAAATGTACTGTTGATTCATTTTTCACATCAAAGACTATATAGAATTGAATTTTAATATTGTCTGTAGCATTGTTGGACCTGCCACATTAGTAGTTAAATTTTAATAGCAAGCATGTAAGACTTCATTAGTTAGGGGTTGTGAGGTATATGATTGACACTTTATCCAGCCTAATATTGATAAAAATGGTTGATATTATGAGAATTCATCATATAGATTTTTGAATATATTAAGTATATTAAGTTTAGTTAGACAAAATGTGTATTTGATGATATTAAAAACTAGGAAAGATTATGATATATTAATTATTTCCTACAATTTGTCTTCTATTCACATTTTTATTGATAGAATTCTGTATGTATGTATTTTATGAAAGCAAGTATAGATTATAGCGTAAAATATTATAGATGACAGAGATATTATATTTATATATATATGTAATGTATGATATGTAGAAAGCAACACTTCCTTTGATCTATTTAAACGCTAAGCTAAAGGATACATTCTTGAACGCCTGTTATCAGGGCTTAACATTGCTTCGAATTTTGTGTTATCAAATGTTTAACTTACCCTATGAAATCCACTTGGATACAATACTGCACTTTTTTCCATTTTTTGAAGTTTAAATACAATGTTTGAATGTTTTGAATTGTGTGCTATAGAAATGCACTTCATGTTTATCCAAGTTTCATTGGATGTTTATCTTAATTTGGATACATGTGTGTGTCTTGATTTGAATAGTGTTTTATCTTAATTTTGACTTCATAGGTAGCTAATATTTAAATTAATAAATTTTCTTGTTCAATATATATCTAAATTTTACTTCATGTGTATCTAAATTTCACTAAATTTAATCATTTGTATTCTTTTTTATTGCTCATGTTATGGTACCTCAGAAGAAGTAAGAACATTCTTATTCTTGTTTTGCCTACAGTCTATTTTCTTATATATTAAAATCAACATAGGAATTATGTTTTTTAAAATTATCAATAAAAATCATTTTCATTGAATAAATCTTACAACATATTATTTATGAATACTTGAGAAACTTTATTTGTTGTTTAAATTTGTATTTTTGTAAGATAGATTACTGCTCAAGTCAAGAAGCAAAATGATTCTTAGTCACATCTAGAATGACAACAGATGAGTCAAAAGAAGGCACAATCATGCATTATGGGGAAAATTGAATAGCCTCTTGGTACTTCTATTATCACACTTTTATGTTTTGTTATGTTTTTTGTTGTTTTGATTTTGAGTCTGATGATTTTGTCTTTGATCAAGTGTTTGGATATCATGTGCTTGGCAATAATGTCACTTGCTGTAACATTAGGGAAGGACGGGAGGCATTATTGGAAACCTAAAATGTGTTGTCTCTATTCTTCTGGATGGTTTAATTCCACAGATATTTAATATTATATTCTAATGTATGGAGCCATTATTTCCAAAGCTGTGCTAGATCTTCCTGTTGAATCTTGTTGCTTTTCAAATACTTTTGTCTCATTATTGTCAAATCCCTTGTTGTGGAAGTGCCTTTACTGTACAGTCCTTACAATGCTAACGATTTCTTGCGTGTGTCTGATACAACATTCAATTGAAATAAGCTAATCGTTGCCAATTTTCATTATTTTTTGAATGAAACTTGACAAAAATTAATCAATGCGGTGAAGTGTGCAATGAAAACTATTTTGCCAGGACAGCAGCTTAAGCTTATTGCTTTTTCAATTTCCAACTGTCAGAAGACATTTAATGTACACAGCGTAGCACATCCACAAACCTGTCTATTGATAATCGACACCGAACCAACCAACACTAGACCAGACGTAACATGACCCCCATGTAATCTCATTTCAGGAACTTCTCCAATGTCTGCTATCTAATATTATGTCATTGAAACAATAAAAATACATTGAACTACTAGACCATAACGATTCATTATTGAAATTTTTTGTGATATATTGGAATATGTACTGATGAGAAATGAATTTGTGATATTTGACCAAATAAATGTAGTTTTCTATGTTAGGTCCTAGTTGATTTTTTTTGAAGGAATTGTCTTCCTTTTTATACGCCCACATGAATATATTGTCGTCACCATGTCCGTCGGCCCGTCCATCAAAATTTGTTATGGATACAATAGAAGCTACAATTTTTATGAGACTGTGTGTGAGCATTGGAATTGATAAGACGGCGGTTCGAATTTGACGATTTTTCGATGAAAAGTTTTTGAGTTATAACCCCTGGCTATATATTTATTGTAGGTGCAATAAAGGCTACAATTTCAATGGATTTTAATAAAACTTGCTGTGAGCATTGGAATGTAGGCCTATAATTTGACGATTTTCCGATAAACGGTTCTCGATTTATTGCCCTATTCTGGATAGAAGCTACAATTTCAATGGATTTTGACGAGACTTGGTAATGGAATTGATAAGACGGCAATCATGTTTGAATTTGACAATTTTACAATGAACAGTTTTTGAGTTATTGCCCCTGACTTAGTAACATCATGTTAACAGTTTATTGTGTATACAATAGAAGCTACAATTTGAATGGATTTTGATGGAACTTGGTGTAATCATTGGTAAAAAATGGTGGTCACTCTTGAATTTGACGATTCAATAGGGGTTATCCTTCAGTGATTACAAACGCACCAAGTTTGATCAAAATTCATCGAAAAACCAGCTCTCTATCGTGTTCACAAACAATAACTTATAGTAATATTTTTCGATAGGTCTGATTTTTTAATAGGGTTCATCCTTGGGCTGAAACACTCTCACCAAGTTTCGTCAAAATCCATAAAAAAAAAATTCTCTCTATCATGTCCATAAATAATTCAAGAACAAAGGCAGACACGTTTTCAAGAACAAGGAAAATAACTCATATTAATTATTGGCGGCTATATACGCCTACATTAATGTATGGGCGTATAAGAAAGGATAAAATAAACTCTGCGTTTGAGTTATAAGATCTTTTAAGCCGGATGACATGGTTTGGTCAATGTAAATGTAAAGTGACCCTATATACAAATTAAGGATACAATATTAAATTGCTTTTAAGTCTTTCCTAACATTAATTATAAATGATTTACCCATATTGATTCAGATCTGAGGTTGATTAAAATCGTATACATTTCCATATTATATTTATCAGGTACACGACATGGTATAGATTAATGCGACCTTTCGCTTATTACGATATCTGAATTATGTTAGAATTAAAATAATGCCTTTCTAAATATAAACATTTAGAAACAAATACACATCATCTAATATATCTGTCTTGCCAAACTGCTATGAGCTAACAGTGGCTGTAGATGTGTCTCAGTCGAATGCTCTCTAACCTGAAAGTGTAAAATACACAATTCCGCTACGTCCTAATAGTACTCGTCTTGAGCAAGATATACATATCATCAGTGAACTTCAAATTGAAGTTTTTTACAGTAAGATAATAAGCAAACTACGGCTGTCCTATATACCGGAAAATACCGAAAAGAACCGAAAAGAACCGAAAAAACTCCGAAAAAACTCCGAAAAATACCGAAAAAACTCCGAAAAGTACCGAAAAATACCGAAAATACACCGAAAAAATACCAAAAAACACCGAAAAAACTTTTCTGATACTAATTGCCGAAAAAAACCGAAAAAACCTAAATACCGAAAAAATCCTATATACCGAAAAAACTGACACCTAATTTTTTTGGTTTAGTTTATCATATTAAAGTAATGTGTGTACAAATTTGCGTCAAATCTCCACTTCTTCCAATCGTCAGAAACATTTAGGGGCCCGCGATCCCACCTATCCCCGGGGCCCATTCTGTCTCTTTAAAACTTTTCCGACGTTTGAGCGCCTAATATTATTAGTTTTTAAAGGGGGGGGGGGACGACATCAGAGAATAACTCCACAGAAAACACGGGCCTTGGCATCGGAATTTGTTTCTGTCCAGAGCGGGGCAAGGCACCAAATCGCATTGCAGCTAATAGTCCAACGCCGTTCCACTGAGCCACCGCACACCAATAAAATGGAGATTGGCAACTCAGTGTCCTGATGAATATCTACCAACAAACAGTTGAGGGAAATATTTTTTCTAGAAGTCAAATTCCTGTTTAATTTATAAGTGGTCAGATTGTTCGGTATTTAGCGATTTTTTAGGTAATTAGTGTCAGTTTTTTCGGTATATAGGATTTTTTCGGTATTTAGGTTTTTTCGGTTTTTTTTCGGTAATTAGCACCAGAAAAGTTTTTTCGTTTTTTTTTGGTATTTTTTCGGTGTATTTTCGGTACTTTTCGGAGTTTTTTCGGTATTTTTCGGAGTTTTTTCGGTTCTTTTCGGTATTTTTCGGTATTTTTCGGTATATAGGACTGGCCTCAAATCTCCACTTCTTCCAATCGTCAGAAACATTTAGGGGCCCGCGATCCCACCTATCCCCGGGGCCCATTCTGTCTCTTTAAAACTTTTCCGACGTTTGAGCGCCTAATATTATTAGTTTTTAAAGGGGGAGGGACGACCACAGAGAATAACTCGAGAGAAAACACGGGCCTTGGCATCGGAATTTTTTTCTGTCCAGAGCGGGGCAAGGCACCAAATCGCATTGCAGCTAATAGTCCAACGCCGTTCCACTGAGCCACCGCACACCAATAAAATGGAGATTGGCAACTCAGTGTCCTGATGAATATCTACCAACAAACAGTTGAGGGAAATATTTTTTCTAGAAGTCAAATTCCTGTTTAATTTATAAGTGGTCAGATTGTTCGGTATTTAGCGATTTTTTCGGTAATTAGTGTCAGTTTTTTCGGTATATAGGATTTTTTCGGTATTTAGGTTTTTTCGGTAATTAGCACCAGAAAAGTTTTTTCGGTTTTTTTTTGGTATTTTTTCGGTGTATTTTCGGTATTTTTCGGTACTTTTCGGAGTTTTTTCGGTATTTTTCGGAGTTTTTTTGGATTTTTTCGGTTCTTTTCGGTATTTTTCGGTATTTTTCGGTATATAGGACTGCCCAGCAAACTATAATGTCAGCTAGATGGAAAATTAAAAACATTAACGCTTGTAATGATCAAAATCATTCAGAAACTTGCATAGTCCAAACATTATCTGAACCTCTCGAAAATCGGGACATTTATTGGCTTACATCGAACTGAAACCTTTACAGCGTTAAACAAAACGATATTAAACAGAGCATTTGATTGGTTGAATTAGTAAAAATATGTGCAGCATAACCGTTTCGTCAGATCGTTCATTTCAAGAGGGAAACTATACAGGAAAAACTGAATATTTTTTTTTATATCTATATGATTTTACAGATACTGTTTTCAACCTTTCCAAGATTCATCTCTGATAGTAATAATAACTTTATTGATCAATAAATTGTTAACCAAATCTTTCTTTGGGTCTACGAAATGTATACTACAAAGAGCTCTTAGTAGTTTTTTTTCTTTTCTGGAGATTATTGTTTAACCATTTTTGTAATAAAATAATTGTGGTCCATACTTCGAAATTTTCGGAGCTTAATTTGAGTCTTAAATATATTCAAATAGCGATATACAGAGAGGGAGTGCATGACTTAAAATATACAGTGTACCTTACCTAGAGGGAGTATGATATTTAAATATACAGTGTACCGTACCCACAGAGAGTAAAATAGTTAAAGTATGCAATGTACCGTACCCAATGGGAGTACAAGGTTTAAAATATACAGTGTACCGTACCCAAAAAAGTACACGTTTTAAAATATACAGTGTACCTTACCCAAAGGGAGTACACGATTTAAAATATACAGTGTACCGTACCCAAAAAAGTACACGTTTTAAAATATACAGTGTACCTTACCCAAAGGGAGTACACGATTTAAAATATACAGTGTACCTTACCCAAAGGGAGTATACGATTTAAAATATACAATGCACCGTATCCAAAGGGAGTATAAGATTTAAAATATACAGTGTACCTTACCCAAAGGGATAGTCCGAAACTTGCTGACTCTTATGCCCAGCCCTTGATAGCTATTTGGACAGATTTGGTTGGGGGAGAGTCTAAAAAAACTAGGCACCAAAAACTTGGGAATTGTCCGCACCTCCGCGGGTGCGGGGGTTTTAAACGTATTTATATACCTCAAATCCAACAAATCTCGATTTATTTGGAAAGATGGATGTTTTTGTAGTTCAATCATACCATCATTATCCCCTTACACCATTCATGCCACGTCTGTGGTTGCGTCAAAGTTTTTTTTAAAGAATATCAATCACGCATCTCAAATTGCGTGCGCATGAAAAAAAATCGACATTACACGGTCACGTGATAGAAACAAACGAACCATCATCTTGTACTTTCATTTTAAGACCCAGTAACGTCGGTATTTTGGATGCGCTTGCAATTTGAAAAGTCGACTGAGCGATTGAAATTCTTGAAATAAATTTGACGCAACCAATAATGATGGTATGATTGAACTACAAAAACATCCATCTTTCCAAATAAATCGAGGTTTGGTGGATTCGAGGTATATAAATACGTTTAAAACCGCCATACCCGCGGAGGTGCGGAGAGTCCCAAGTTTTGGGTGCCTAGTTTTTCTAACTCTCCCCAGCCATATCTGTCCAAATAGCTATCAGAGGCTGGGAATAGAGTCAGCAAGCTTCGGACTACCAAAGGGAGTACACGATTTAAAATATAAAGTGTACCGTACCCAAAGCGAGTACAAGACTAAAATATACAATGTATCTTACCCAAAAGGGAGTATAAGATTTAAAATATACACTGTACCGTATCCACAGGGAATAAAATAGTTAAAATATACGATGTACCTACCCAAAGGGAGTAAAATATCTGAAATATACAGTGTACCGTACCCAAAGGAAGTACAAGACTAAAATATACAGTGCATCTTACCCAAAGGGGGTACACGATTTAAAATATACAGTGTACCGTACCAAAAGGAAGTACAAGACTAAAATATAAAGTGTATCGTACCCAAAGGGAGTACAAGATTTAAAATATACAATGTACCGTACCAAAAGGGAGTATAACATGTAAAATATACAGTGTACCGTACCCAAAGGAAGTACAAGACTAAAATATAAAGTGTATCGTACCCAAACGGAGTATAAGATTTAAAATATACAATGTACCGTACCAAAAGGGAGTATAAGATGTAAAATATACAGTCTACCGTACCCCAAGAGAGTAAAATCGTTAAAATATACAGTGTACCGTACCCAAAGAGAGTTCAAGACTAAAATATACACTGTATCGTACCGTACCTCAAGAGAGTAAAATATACACTGTATCATACCCAAAGGTATTACAAGATTTACAATTTATAATGTACCGTAAATATACATTACCCACAGGGAGTAAAAGATTTTAAAAAATACGTCCAAGAGGACATCCAGCCCTCTAACTTGTTCTTTATACGTTTCAAAATCCATTGACTGTAAGACCAGCCGCAGATATTATTTATTGCAACATCAAAGTAAAGAATAAACAGTTGTATGTTTCAAAAACTTTTGGTTTTCCTGTTGATATGGTACGATTCGTACAAATAAAAACAACAAAAAATGCGGTTAATTGAACGCAGGGCAGGTTTGTTATCAAACTATTGACTATTGGCAGCAGAAATGAAGTCTCGACTTCCAGCAAGATGGACACGATTTTCTAAACGTAACTCACTGAACGTCAGTTTCTGAAAAGAAAATTGTCAGTTGCTTGACGTCACCTATCAACGTCACTACCTTACAGTTACAATTCTTTGTCCTGAGACGACCTTTTAGTGTTGAAATAGTACTGAGTACTAATAAGCAGTAATTAACTGCTAATGAACTGTTTTGAAATTCTATAATTCTGATCATCCCATTTCAGCTCTGTTTTGCAAGATCCTCAATCCTCTGTCAATGTCTTCACAGTCGATGTTTACACGGTTAACAAGGCTCTTCTATAGTTTGTTTGTAGGCCTATCTTGCTCTGACGAACTTTGCTTGATACACTGCACTAAACTTCTCTTTCAGTTCATTAGATGTACTAGGTATAAGTACCATGTTCTTCCTAGAGACTCCATCTTGCATCTATCTGCGTTTTGCTTTCTGCTGTCTTATAACATTCTCTTAATACCACCATACACTTACAAATAAGTACATGTATACAAATACCTCGTACGACAAGGCTTTTAGCTTTCCTTTGACTTACTGCCTTACTTGACATACACTATACGCTTTTCTGCAACGTTAGTTTGGTCTCACTGCCTTAAAGCAAAGTTGATGTAGATCAATGTATAATCTGTAGTGATCTATACTTTGCTTTTTATTTTATTGCTCTCATTTCACACTGTATGTCGCTACTTATCCCCATTAGCCCAACTATGTACAGACAGATAGTTAGGAAAAGTTGATTTCATTTCTTCCTTGCCCTCATTGAAGTATATATGCAAGTCAAAGAATCAAAGGAATGTAAGACTGATTTTGGCACGTCGTGTTGGTGAGGGGTCGTTTTCTTTAACATCTGGCACACTGGGTGGGTGTATATAGGCTATCTCTTTTTCCACATGGTGTTTCATGTGTTATTTTACCAAGGATGGATATTGTCAATTAGATGTAAAATGTATGTCTACAGAATGTAATAAAAAATAACGATGTAATTAGAATTTATCCTATAATATCATATGTCAAGTGTAATTATATGTCCAGTCTAATTAGAGGCCGTGTAATTAACTCATTTTCCCCATAATTACCATCTTTTATCTAAAAGTCTTTATTGAGACTAACGAAATACATCTTATTAGCCTCATAATTCACTTGTCATTGTTACCTGGAGAAATAACTGTTTAGTAAAGATTCCTTGAAAGCTGATTCACAATTGATCTACAATGAAAACACGACGGATTCGGTTGATTCAACTCTTTGTTTCTATGCTGGAGGTCCAAGGTACATGATGAGTACATTCTAGTTCCCACATCAGTTCCCCAATATCAGTAATTAAAGTAAAGCAAAGCATATTTTGTTGTTTTAGTACCGTCATTTTTTGGGGTGAAATTGCAGGAACCATAATGGCCCCTAGGTCTGGTTCTAAATTGGAATGGTTCAATTGATGGTATGAGTGTCCTCGATATATGATACACATTTTGAATAATATTAGTAGTCTCTTGACTTAAGATTAAAGTAACTGAACAGACGATAGAACTTTTTTGTTTCTTATGAACTGCGAGATGCTAGCCTACATTTCCCCAGAAGCTTTGTAGAACCAACTGTAGATTCCCTTGTTGTTTATTATTACAATATAAACAAACATAATACAATTTTCACAGTTTGAACTGTCAAGGTTTGTATGTTTGTGATTAAGAGACACCATGTTAAATAACAACATGCAGTGGAGCTGGTAATAATGTAAGATTAAAATTTCTAGATTGGAACTACATCCTCACATCATTCTTCTATTCCTGGCAAATTACAGACTTCACGTTGCCATAATTACCGGCGCCATCGCTCCATGTTTTCAGGAAGGTTTAAATTTTCATAGAATTTTCCCTGTTTTTTTCCCCTTAATTTTAAGTTAATTATGAGAGAATTTGTAGCCTTTCAATTACTGGAACAATGAAGAGTCAGGATTTCTCACAGCCTCGGGTTAATTAAAATTGTACTATATGGCTTCGTTATGGCCTTTCTAGACCGTAGGCTCTTGATTCAATTTTTCGTTGAAATAATTTAAATGTCTGTTTCCATTTTTGAACATGAAAAATAAATATTTGTCTTTCAGATTAGAAAATGAAAAATGAAGTGATTCTGTTCTCGAAATCGTGAATATTATCCATACGGGTCAATAATAAAGGGAAATTTATTTCAAGGTCAAAAACATATTACAATAAATGATAACAACAGTAACACCACACCCCTCATAAAAAGGCAAAAACTCAGTAGTCTTTTGTGCTTGACGATACCAAGCTAATGACGTCATTGATTTCAACTCTTTAACCGATTGTGATACAGCCAGATCTCAAACATGCTACAGCAATACAAATTGGTGAAACGACAAGATGGTTTATCAATGTAATTTCTGCTACTCAGAAAACCAAGAGGAATATTTAATTTGGACCATTTAATTCTCTTATTGGATCTTAGCTTTGGAATATTTTGTATGAGTAAGATATCGTGGAATATGTTTTTATGTCAGGTCTGCTTATAAAATATACCGCCGACGATAACACAACTGTAGTATTCTGTATACTGTATATACACAAATTTAGAATTTTGTTTTAGTCGCGCAGATTAGTTTGTATATGAATGGTATATTAGATATTATTATTATGAAAGTATAATCTGCACACCCGCTAAACAAATATCAAACCATAATCATTATTATTATTCTTGGGAAGAGATCAAATTCATGGTCAAGGATATGCTGTGGTCCCTCGCTGATCACGCTTTTTGAATTTAAATAAGAAAGCATTGGTGTCGTGAGTACGGACTTTAATGTATAGAGCATTAGATATATGCTTGCTTAGTAAGATCATTGTCCTGAAGTGGGAGTAGCCATCTTTGAATTTATATCAACATAACCTTTCTATATGAAAGAATTGTTGAATATGTCTCCATATACAAAGCGCAAGAAACGACAACAAAATTACAACGTGTTTAATGGCTGGACAAACTCTACATAACTAACTAAGATAGCTTGCCAGGCAAGGTAACATACGCCCACTGGCAGCATTGAATTTGAAAAATAAATTGAGCAATGACTCAAAAACATTCACTAAATGGATATTGAAGTCAAGGACAAAAACTCAAAAACGGTTCATTGAAAAACTGTCAAATTCAAACTTGACTAAGGTCTAATCAATTCCAATGCCCCCACCAAGTTTCATGAAAATCCTCTGAAAATTGGAGGATTTCTTGCATCGAAACTAAAATTTTGACAAGATTTCACTACATCAAAGGCAATAACTCAAAACTGTTCATCAAAAAAATTTCCAAAGTCAAACTAGACTGTTGTCTTATCAATTCCAATGCTCACACCAAGTTTCATCAAAACCCATTGAAAATTATAGCTTCTATTGAACCCACAATAAAATTTTGACGCAATCTTGCTAAGTCAAGGGCAATATCTAATAAACTGTTCATCGAAAATCTTCAAATTTGACCTTGACCGTCGGCTAATATTTTGTCTACAACAAATATAGAGGCAGGGGCAATAACTCCAAAACTGTTTATTGCAAAATCGTACTTGACTGCCATCTTATCAATTCCAATGCTCATACCAAGTTTCATTCAAATGCATTGAAAATTGTAGCTTCTATTGCATCAACAATAAATTTTGACGTGATGTGAATAAGTCAAGGGCAATAACTCAAAAACAGTTCATCGAAAAATCTTCAAATTCGAGGTTGACCACTGTCTTATCAATCCCAATGCTCACACCAAGTTTCATTAAAATCCATTGAAAATTGTACCATAGCTTCTATTGTGTCTACAAAAAATATAGAGGCAGGGGCAATAATCGGTGCGAGGAAATAAAAATTAGGTCTGATTCCTAGGCCCGTGCTTTCCCGGAACTACGAGATAGTAGTTCCCCCCCCCCCCTCTATCAAAAACTGTTTATCGAAAAATCGTCCAAATCGAACTTGACTGCCGTCTTATCAATACAAATGCTCATACCAAGTTTCATTAAAATCAATAGAAAATTGTAGCTTCTATATGGTCTACCACAAATGTTGACGGACCGACAGATAGGCAGACCGACGGACAGGGGCAACGAATATATACGTCCACATATTCATGTGGGCATATAAAAATCTGTTCATTCGATAATTTCCATACCTGCATACTAAGTTTCATTAAGATTGGATAAAAACTTTAGCCTCTATCGTGGATACAACCCAAATTTGACGCGTTTTTACTAAGTCAAGGGCAATAACTCAAAATCCGTTCATTCTACATTTCCATTTTCGAACTTGATTGAGATCTGATCAATATATACATGTATACCAAGTTTCATTAAGATCGGATAAAAACTGTAGACTCTATCATGGATACAACCCAAATTTGACGCGTTTTTACTAAGTCAAGGGCAATAACTCAAAACCCGTTCATTCGATAATTTCCATTTTCGAACTTGACCGAGATATCATCAATATATACATGTATACCAAGTTTCATTAAGATCAGATAAAGATAGCTTGCCAGGCAAGGTAACATACGCCCACTGGCAGCATTGAATTTGAAAAATAAATAGAGCAATGACTCAAAAACATTCACTAAATGGATATTGAAGTCAAGGGCAAAAACTCAAAAACACCAAGTTTCATCAAAATCCATTGAAAATTGTAGCTTCTATTGAACCACAAAAAAATTTTGACACAATCTTACTAATTCAAGGGCAATAACTGAAAAACTGTTCATCGAAAAATCATCAAATTCGAACTTGACTGTGTCTTATCAATTCTAATGCTCACACCAAGTTTCATTTAAATCCATTGAAAATTGTAGCTTCTATTTTGTCTACAACAAATATAGAGGCAGGGGCAATAACTCCAAAACTGTTAATCGCAAAATCGTCCAAATCGAACTTGACCGCCCTCTTATCAATTCCAATGCTCATACCAAGTTTCATTAAAATCCATAGATAATTGTTGCTTCTATAGTGTCTACAGAAAATGAATTTTTACGCAATTTTACTTAGTCAAGGGCAATTACTCATAAACTATTCATCAAAAAATCGTCAAATTTGAATTTCTGATAAAAACTGTGGCCTATATCGTGGATATAACCCAAATTTGACGCGTTTTTACTAAGTCAAGGGCAATAACTCAAAATCTGTTCATTCGATAATTTCCATTTTGGAACTTGACCGAGATATCATCAATATATACCAAGTTTCATTAAGATCGGATAAAAACTGTAGCCTCTATCATGGATACAACCCTAATTTGACGCATTTTTACTAAGTCAAGGCAATAACTCACAATCTGTTCATGCAATGATTTCCATTTTTGAACTTGACAGAGATATCATCAATATATACATGTAAACCAAGTTTCATTAAGATCAGATAAAAACTGTAGCCTCTATTGTGGATACAACCCAAATTTGACGCGTTTTTACTAAGTCAAGTGCAATAACTCAAAAAACGTTCATGCGATAATTTCCATTTTCGAACTTGACCGAGATATCATCAATATATACATGTATACGGTACCAAGTTTCATTAAGATCGGATAAAAACTGTAGCCTCTATTGTGGATACAACCCAAATTTGACGCGTTTTTACTAAGTCAAGTGCAATAACTCAAAAACCGTTCATGCGATAATTTCCATTTTCGAACTTGGCCGAGATATCATCAATATATACATGTATACCAAGTTTCATTAAGATCGGATAAAAACTGTAGCTTCTATCGTGAATACAACCCAAATTTGACACGTTTTTACTAAGTCAAGGGCAATAACTCAAAATCCGTTCATTCGATAATTTCAATTTTCGAACTTGACCGAGATATCATCAATATATACATGTATACCAAGTTTCATTAAGATCGGATAAAAACTGTAGCCTCTATTGTGGATACAACCCAAATTTGACGCGTTTAAGTCAAGTGCAATAACTCAAAAACCGTTCATGCGATAATTTCCATTTTCAAACTTGGCCGAGATATCATCAATATATACATGTATACCAAGTTTCATTAAGACCGGATAAAAACTGTAGCTTCTATCGTGAATACAACCCAAATTTGACACGTTTTTACTAAGTCAAGGGCAATAACTCAAAATCCGTTCATTCGATAATTTCAATTTTCGAACTTGACCGAGATATCATCAATATATACATGTATACCAAGTTTCATTAAGATCGGATAAAAACTATAGCCTCTATTGTGGATACAACCCAAATTTGACGGGTTTTTACTAAGTCAAGGGCAATAACTCAAAAACCGTTCATGCGAAAATTTCCATTTTCGAACTTGACCGAGATATCATCAATATATACATGTATACCAAGTTTCATTAAGATCAGATAAAAACTGTAGCCTCTATTGTGGATACAACCCAAATTTGACGCCTTTTTACTAAGTCAAGGGCAATAACTCAAAAACCGTTCATGCGAAAATTTCCATTTTCGAACTTGACCGAGATATCATCAATATATACATGTATACCAAGTTTCATTAAGATCGGATAAAAACTGTAGCCTCTATTGTGGATACAACCCAAATTTGACGCGTTTAAGTCAAGTGCAATAACTCAAAAACCGTTCATGCGATAATTTCCATTTTCGAACTTGACCGAGATATCATCAATATATACATGTATACCAAGTTTCATTAAGATCGGATAAAAACTGTAGCCTCTATCGTGGATACAACAAATGTGGACGGGCCGACGGACCGACGGACCGACGGACGGACGGACAGGGGCGACGGCAATATACGTCCACATTTCCATGTGGGCGTATAAAAACTGTAGCTTCTATTGTGGATACAACCCAAATTTGACGCGTTTTTACTAAGTCAAGTGCAATAACTCAAAAACCGTTCATGCGATAATTTCCATTTTCGAACTTGACCGAGATATCATCAATATATACATGTATACCAAGTTTCATTAAGATCGGATAAAAACTGTAGCCTCTATCGTGGATACAACAAATGTGGACGGACCGACGGACGGACGGACGGACGGACGGACAGGGGCGACGGCAATATACGTCCACATTTCCATGCGGGCGTATAAAAAATAGAATGACCTTGACATTTACTTAAGTACGAAACTACGTCAATATAAACTACAGTGCGAGTTATGAAATCATACATTGTAGGCACATCAAAAACATATAAAATACGCAGCGTGATTTGCGTCTTTTACAACACTCCTCCTCAAGTCATGCGGTGTAGTCCAAGACCTTTTCTAAGATACTCAAAGTGATTAGTTGCACAATATGTTAAAGTGACTTGTCCATTTTTTATCTCATTCCGTATAAAATGGTGTTGAACATCGATATGTTTCTGCTTCGAGTGAAATACTGGGTTTTGAGCAATTGCTATTGCTGACTGATTGTCCTCGTATATCGCTACAGGCTTAAAATTTATTCCCATTTCCTTGTATAGCTGTTGTAGAAATAGTCCTTCTCTTGTAGCTGCACCAAGTGCAATATATTCTGCATTTGCTGTTGATACACTGACTGACTTTTGTTTTCCAGAATACCAAGAGATTGCAGCCTCACTCAATTTGAACACATATCCCGATGTAGATTTTCTGTCATCTCTATCACGTGCAAAATCAGCATCACTGTATCCATGTAGAGGATTTTCATTAAGTTGATAAACAAGACTGACATCTACAGTTCCTTTCAAATACCCAAATATCCGTTTTACTGCTGTAAGATGATGCTGGTTTGGTTTCGAGCAATATCTGGCTGCTGAACTCACGGCATACTGTATATCTGGTCGTGATCCAAGTGAAAAAAACATCAGACTTCCTACCATTGATTTATACAAATGTGCGTCTACTAGTGTAGCTGTTTCTCCGCCTATATGTTGTTGTAGAACAGCAGATGTATCTGAAGGTGTTGAGTACACCCTCATATCTTCCAGTCTAAATTTCTTCAGAAGTGTCTTGATATAGCTTTCCTGTGATAAACTAATATCGCCATCTTGTCCATGAGAGACTTTTATTCCCAACACATGATGCAGTCGTCCCATATCGCTCATTTTAAATTTATTCTTCAGTTGTTCCTTCACATCTTCAACAACTTCCTTTGTTTCTCCAGCAATCGCTACATCATCAACATAAATGGTTATGTATGTAAGAGGTTGTTGCTTGCTGTATAGGCATGGATCCTTTACACTTTGAGTAAAACCCATTTCTTTTAAAGTCTGGTCAAACTTACTATTCCATTGACGTGGAGATCGTTTCAGACCATATAGTGACCGGTTAATTCTGCATACTCAATCTTCTTTACCTGGAACTTCTTGTCCTGGTGGTTGTTGCATATAAACCGTCTCTTCCAATTCACCATTTAAGAAAGCTGTCTTGGCATCCATTTGATGAATTTCCATCTTCTTGTGTACTGCAAGAGCAATCATTGCTCGAAGTGTGTTCAATCGTACTACTGGGGCAAACGTTTCATGATAATTCACTCCATACTCTTGTGAAAATCCACGAGCCACCAGTCTTGCTTTGTAGCGATCAATTTGTCCGTTTTCATCATATTTTCTCTTGAAAATCCATTTGCAGTCCACAATCTTTTGTGTTGCCGAACTTTGTGATACCAAAGTCCAAGTATTCATCTGTTCCAATGAATCCAGTTCATCATTCACTGCCTGCTCCCATCGTTTTGCTTCGGGACCTGACAAAGCCTCTTCAATAGTCTTTGGCTCAGGTTCTGTGACTACACTGAAAAGTACTTGTAACGATGAGTTCTTCAACCAGTCTAAGTCTTCCATTTCTTCTTCAGTAGCCCACTCTCCATGATGATCAGGAGCTCGTATAGTTCTCCGTGGTCTTAGAGGCTCCTGCTCCTGATGAAGTTCCTCATCTTCATCTTTATAAGGCTCTTCTTTCTCTTCTTGACTTGAGACTTCAGGTAATTCTACTTCGTTGCTATGTTTTCCATATGAGTCTTCATTTTCTTCAATATCAAATTAATTCTCCATAAATGTGACATCCCTTCGAATATACATCTTCTTTTGCTGAGAATCCCACATCCGATATGCACCTTTGTTGTACACGTCATATCCAACAAAGCGTAAAATCCGTACTTTCGAAGTCATTTTCTTCTTTTCTGCAGGTGTCTTCAGAGCATATCCTATACATCCCCATACACGTAGATGTTTTACAGCTGGTTTCTCGTTGTACCATCGTTCATATGGAGTAGTTCCTGTGACTCTAGTTTGAAGTCTATTAGTAATGTAACAAGCTGTACTAACAGCCTCAGCCCAGTAACTTCTATCCACACCCGCTTGTTCCATCATTGCCACAGCAGTTTCACACAGAATCCGATTTGTCCTTTCAGCAACTCCATTTTGCTGTGGTGAATATGGTACAGATTTTTCATGACGAATTCCCTTCTGTTTCATCCAGTTCTTTACTCGATGATCCATATACTCTCCTCCACCATCGCTGCGAATTGCCTTTATCTTGTGACCTGTCTGATTGGTGACCATTGCTTCAAACTCTCTGAGTGCATCAAACACTTCTCTCTTACTGTTCAATGGAAACACTGCTCATTCGACTATAATCATCAATAAATGTGACAAAGTACATGGCTCCTCCTGCAGATTTGGTTGAAAACGGCCCACAAACATCAGTGTGTACCAAATCTAGCACTTGTTTTGACGAAATTGTTTCGTTCTCTGGAAATGGCAATCTGGATGCTTTACCTTTGATACATGCTTCACACTGACTAAGTTCCCCATTAGCCTCATCTAATTCAGTTACCAATTGCCCATGAATTGTTTTCTTCAGTCTGTCTACACCGCAATGACCGAGGCGTCTGTGTCATAATTCAAACATATTTTGAGAACATGTGTTTTGAGCTACATTTAAAGATAAAATGACATTACATTTTAACAAATATACATCATCAACAAGATCCCCATGACCATGAACTTTACATGACTGCTTATCTTGAATCTTAACACCATGCTCATCAAACATTGCATAGACATTACCAACGCGTGTCATTGCTGATACAGATACAAAATTATTTGTGAGATCAGGTACATGAAATACATTTTGCAAGGAAAAATTACAAATTTGTCCTTCATACTCAGTAGCAACATTAACAGTACCAATACCTGTAGCATACACAACACTTCCATTACCTAACTTAACAGGTACTGACTTTTTTAAGTCTTGATATAATGAGAACAAAGAACGATTATACATCATATGCGAGCTTGCACCAGAGTCAACAAACAAGCTTTGTTTATTGTCCATCAACTCTGCACGGTTACAGAGTTCATTATCTGAGCATTTCGCATGAATCAACGACATCATTCGCGCTAAATTTGTTGTACCGTCAGATTGTATATTCGTTTCTTCTGTCGTCCTGTTCTGCACTGACTTGACAAAGTGTCCTTTTCCATTACCATCAGTGTGTTTATTTCTACAGTCCCGCGATTTGTGTCCCATTTGTGTTTGTTACTTTTATATCGTTCTCCCGATGCTTGACTTAATTTCATCACTTGCACAGAGCTGTCTTCAGATTTCTGACGAATCTCTTCTGAACGAACCGCCTCAATTAATTCAGAAATTTCAAATGTTCCTTTCACGAGGTATGCAGCCCTGGTTGTTGCATATGTTTCAGATAATCCACGAAGTAATACTGCTGTCCTGACCTGCTTAGACACTTCACATTTTAAAGCTGTCAGTCTGTTACGAATTTCTAAATACTCTTTGTAGTATTCATCCACTGACTGCTGGTCATTCATTCGAAGTTCAATCAAGCGTGACACAACCTGTAATTGATTGCTCATTGTGTCTTTCTGGAACTGTTCCTCCAACTTTGCCCATCTCTCACCTGGTGTCTGTAAACTAGGATCGGCTACTAAATATAACAAGTCTGGAGCAACCATTCTATTTAACTCATGTTTTGCACGAGCAAAGCGCAAGTCCCACTTTTCCAGTTTTTCACAGAGTTTCTCGTGATCCCTTTTCTGTGCTGCCGCCGCATCTTCAGCCAAAACTGGAACAACTGGTCTAACTTCTTCTCCTTTCAGTATTTTCCAACAACTTATAGATTCTAAATATGTTTGCATAGCGTCTGACCAAATAGCCCAGTTTTCTTGTCCACGAAGTTTCTCGAACGGTAAATGTCCCTTGCCGTCTTCCATATTCTAGTTTGAATTTACATCAATTTTATAAATTCTACCGTCAAAATTCCGTTCAATCAACAGTCAATAAACACAACACTTCATAAATTGTATTGTCGTTCTAGTCTGGACTTCTAATCTGTTGAATATGTCTCCATATACAAAGCGCAAGAAACGACAACAAAATTACAACGTGTTTAATGGCTGAACAAACTCTACATAACTAACTAAAAATAGAATGACCTTGACATTTACTAAAGTACGAAACTACGTCAATATAAACTACAGTGCGAGTTTTGAACATACATTGTAGGCACATCAAAAACATATAAAATACACCGCCTGATTTGCGTCTTTTACAACAAGAATGACATAAATATTAAAATATAGATAGTAGTTATCAATACGTTGAGATATGAAATTGTATTACCACTCTCTCAACACGTACAACATATCACAGCATATTAATTGCAAATGGGGGTTGCAAAATAAAGACACCTCTTACCCAACTAATACAGATTAGAATTTCTGTCGAGTCACATTGACAACTCAGTAGTGTACCTCGTTGTGGACAATGAACAGATTTCCAAACTGTTTCTAGTTCACATACTTCTTTATACATTTAATGTGTCAGAACTTACAGAACCTTAAGTTTCTTAGTCATAATGTGCCCTTATGCAATGTGGATCATGTATAGGCGCCATCATGTCTTATGGTACATCCATCGCTACAAGAAAGCACAATTATAGATGGTTTTTGACAAAGCGTATTATCACAAGCACATTTAAACGTATTCGCTTTTCTACACTCTGAAAGGCATAATTTAATAACATGTCATAACAAAACACTATAATATACGATTGTAGGGATATGTGGATTCAGTTTGCTAATGTAACTGACAGCGAAATATCAAGTCATCGTGTAGTTTAAAAAGAGCTACAAAAAAGTATCCCATGTACTTAACTAAAAATACCAATCAGACAAGACATAGTAATAAGTAGTCACAGTATTAACGAGCTTTTACCTCAAAGATAATGTTTCTTTGGTAAATCTAAAAATATACACTAATGGTACCAATTTGTTGTAAAGAGGATTGCCATTCGGTGCTTATGGCATTACAAAATTAGTTTTTTAACCATTCGTCAGGTACATGTTATTCGGGTTTAGTAATTTCAAATTGATTCTTAAGATGTTTCTTTTATAAATTTCTGATGCTGGGTAGTTAGAAATTTAACGAGATACATACATTTTAGGGTGCATCATATGGGGATAGGATATAAGGATATTATTTAATTTGAGTTATAAAATTTTGGGCCAAGATGATACTCTATACGATGATATTGTATTGTCTAGAATTCAGAGATTAAAGTCATAATTCTGGAGATGATATATATTGTCTCCAACGATAATGGACAAAGTTTTTTCTCAGACAGGATAATTAGCTAATTCGAGACAAAATATTGTTCCATTAAAAAATCTACTCGGTTTCACGGCTGACTCGATAAAACGAAAGAATTATCTGCCAATTTCTAATAAAAATAGAAGAATCTTATTTAACCCACAGAAGACAATTGTCTCAATTCATTTAAATCTTTTTATTCTCCATACTCTTCTGTCTAGTTAAAGGGATTGTATCCAATAAACAGAGGCCCCGCTACCACTGTATATGCTATAGATATAAACTTCATTAAATTAATAATTCAGTTTCATACATTTTATTCCACTTCTTAACGAGATACCAATGTCTCCGTAAAAAGAGAATACGAATTTCAATATCAGTATTTCAAACTTTGGGCTCACAATCCAACTTTATCCTCTTTAAAAACAATTCAAGATTGCTTCCAGCTTTCTAAATAACCAGAGAATATTTAAGGTATGTTAGGTTACTAAGAAATGTAAATAAAATAATATCTATTTGTAAGCTATCATCAGTTCGGTTTATGGATCTTAGTTTCTGCACCAGATCACCTTAAATGACGTTCCATTCTTGAGATATCATTACTAGGAAGTACATTAAAGAATGTAGTCTTCAATCCTTAGTGATTGCCTTAAGGGTGTACCACACTCCAAACTAAAATGAAGCCAAAGGGGGTTTTGAGTTCCATTTTTGAACATAATTGATAAATAAAATTTTGTTTCAAAAGTGCCCCATCGTCTTACGTTAAACTACGACCAGCCCTAATTCCCCCGGGCAACAGCAGAAAGTTCCACGAATTATATCACTTCATTACATTTCTTATTTTTATTGAATTTAATTGTTCGTATCATTTTTAAAAGAAAAGAGTTCAAAGTTTTAATTTCTGGGTCGCCGCTATTATTCTGAAATGCTGTTGGCTGTATGACCTTTATCAATACAACAAATTTCCAGACAACGATATCCCTTTTATGATTACATCTTCATCTACATTTCTATAAGATTAAATAACAATAAACAGGCTATATCAATAAATCTGGATTGAAATCTTATCGAGAAATATCTAAATACACAAGGGAAATATTTACGTAATTATTTCCAAGGTGCTTCAGACTATTTCATCGTAAATCTGAATATTTAATAAGGATTTTGCTAATACAATGTATTTGAGACTGATACAACTTTTAAACACACAATATGATTTATATATATCATATGTATATATATCCTAATAATATAACAAGTACTGTAACAATCGGAATTTGTATATATATGTAACCCTGTAACCCTTAATATGTTATATTTATCATATTTGTTTATGAATGTAAAAATGTATATATGCATTCATAAACAGCAAATAAGAGACCCTTCTGTTCGCAATATTCCTTGCACTGCACACTGCATTTAACAAAAGAAGCGCATTTTATTGCTAAAATATAAACCTACAATATATTATATCATTTTTTAATCCGAAGTGATGCTTTGGCCGACATCTCAGATTGACTCATTTTAGCAAAACTGTATTCGATTTGTATGATTTTGGTGTCTATTAAAACCTTGTTACTTTATTTTAAACTTGTTGGGAACAGAAATTTTATTTTTTTTATGCCAGTGTGAATTTTTATAAATTCAAAAGTCTATATTGATTGATATCAGTAAGTTGTCAAATGCTGAAAATATTCCAAATTTCAACATTTACTGAAGAAGTTGTAATACCGAACTATATTTTGAATAGTAGAAGCGTATCTGAGTTACGAAACTAGAAACCGGAAAGACGATTAGGAGGATTTTAAAGACGTTTCGCATCTTAATGAGTTATTTCGTTCTCATTAACATTATTGTGCTTACATTTTATATGTTTATTCACTTAGCATTGATAAAAAAAATACATTCTTTTCATATGTGTCTGTAAAAACATCATGTTTATGTAAAATTCGTGCGTATTTGTAATCAAGGCACGACCTTACATTTGGGCCAGAAAATTCTTTAATAATTGCAAGAATACCGTCTTCTAAATTAGCAGGGTTCATTTTAATTAGGATTTTCTCAGTACTTTCGTTGCAAAGAAAACAGTCTGGCTTAATTGGTTTGCGCGATGCGGAATCGATCATGAATCGTCTACTTGCGGTTTGTTTACATTAAAGCGTTTCGTCTCAATAACGGTCTCCGAGAGCTAATGTGAACTACTTTAAACATGGATGGTCAATAGGTCAGGGTAATGTCTTCGATAGAATTCTCTGTTGATCAGGATGTCCATAGGTATGCCAATATTGGTTGACGAATTTTAACTTCCGGTTTTATAGGCATCTCAAAACTGATATTTTTGACAACTTTGGACGACTTTATCATATTCTCTAACATAACACAAAGATTTGAGTTTTAAAAATTATCAATGCCCATCTGATTCTTTCTCCAACAATATATGACAATAATACATTATTATATTTTCTTAAATTTTAGTTTATTATTCGAATGAAGTTCTAGCTCACTATTTACTCCGAATCAATATTGATTTCATAATCAAAATGTTCTTGATTTTCTCTATTAAACGATATGTAACATGGGTGGTTAAATGTAAAATTTCAAATTGTTTAATTTGGCAAATTTAAACAAAATTTTGTCTTTTAAAATAAAAGATTTCTAAGGTTAGGATGATTGACAGGTGTTCAAAGAGGGTTATACAACAATGATGAGAAAACTGTTGGAGACGACGTCGGTTGGAGATATCAAATAAAGAAGGTGTACGATTAATATTTTGAAATTTATTAAAAATTTAAAATTTAGTTCTCAAGAATGGTCAATATGAGTATATACCTGATGTCATAAAGTAACAGAATCTCTTAATATTTGGAAAAGTCACAAAACTAAGTAATTATTGAAAAACGCTTGATTTATTAAGCGGTTTTTTTCAATAATAAAATACATCTTAATGGATAATTACTAAGCTTTTTGGATTTATTTATTTTTGTATGTTATTTAAGACAGTAGATATACTGATGAATATTTTATTCTCTTATTGGTCAAGTTTAAAATTTTATGTTCATCCTGTAGATCTTCACCTGTTATACCATCTCAGATCAATGTGTTTTAATTGAAATAAATACTGCAATCTCAAGTTTCAAACTTTGTTATAAAAATATATATTGGATTTGAAGGATTTAGTGTGGACAGTAAGATGGGAAGCCACTATACTTTTTAAAAATTTCTAAGACTATATGATGGGTTATCGAATGGCTGACAGTTACCTTTAAAATATACAAATACTATTTCCATAGCCTATTGTAAGTTCACTAATATGAGGTTAATAGTTGAGGTCGTTACCTCGAATATCAATAAGAATATTCCGAGCACGACAATTAAGTAATGTTTAGTCTTTGAAAATAAGATAGCATGATTAGGATAACAAGGGTAATGATGATTTGATTATGATGTAATGTTTTATAATTATGTCTGGTGCATATTAATGACTGGTATAATCGAGTTATGAGGTGTGCCAAGTTCATCCAGTGCATATGACTGTGTTAATCGTTGTTCTCTGTATGTAGGCATTAATCAATATGATAATACAATATGTTTTATATGGTCGCTGGACCAAATTAAAGATAAATTCTAAGCCTTAGAAGACCTGTAGCCTAAAAAAAAATCACCGTATGGTTATAATGTTATTCATAATGAATTGCCATCGTACAGTTAAGAAACTCAAAATCCACAAATAACGACTGGAGAAAACAAACTTGTTCTATAAAACAGAACGACTAGAAGTCACGATCAAAAGAAGATATAAAAATCTATTTTAGAGATTGTATAGTGGTTTTCTGAATTTTATATTTTCAGCGACACCGATAGCATCGATTTGCACCGTACCATTCCAACCACGTTTGAGGTTCTTGCAATCCACTAAAGTTTAGAGTTTGATGATTTCATTAATCGCGAAGGACTTATGTGATACAAACATATTTTGCAATTAGTGCCGTCATCATACACTTATTTTCAGTGGAATTGCAAATTGACGCTTTCAGTGTTCCCGGTACACGAAAGAAATTTAGAAATCCTCCTTACAATCCCTTTGATTTTAATCGGATCGAAATTCAGATATTCGTTTCCTACAAATTAACGACGTTATATCAAATACCATCTTCAAGAAAAGTTTGATCAATATATGCGAGTTATTTTGGGATATTTTTTCTTTTGTTGAGAAGTAACTTACGGTGGGTAATGTGTAAGAGAAATATGACATATTATTTTCTTTAATCGAACTGTAACTGGTTAAGCGTCAAAATAACTTATTATATAGTTTCAGATATTTATATTTAAGTAAGTAACATGTCAATGAATTATAAATCAATCGGAATATCTAGAGCTATATTTTGATCAGATAGAATTACTGGCAATCTGTAATTCTAAACTTATTAATTTCTCCATTTATGACTTCATAATGGTTTAGACCACGACGCATGTGTATTAAGTAGATTTTCTAATCTTCATTATTTTTATTCCAGTATGGTTCCAACGTCGCATATCTTAAATAATGAAGCGTGCCATGTCGATACCTTATTTGGTATAAAATCATATACGTATTAATTCTATGTCTGCACAATGACGTATGTGGCTCATAGGGTTGTTTTCAGTGGAGCTCACGAGAGTTTCCTCTTTAAAACTGCTATACAATATTCCAGAAGATTAAGTATGCCCTGACTCAGTACAGCAACTTTTGGAGTAAACTTTATCCATTTTTCATAGCTGGCATTATTACTAACAAGTGTCCTCCAGGTAGATTACGGTAGAAACATGTCATTTTTCTCCTTGTGAATAAGAGAGGTCCACACCTTGTGATAATGACAGGTAATGTCGGCTCTTGCTTATGAATTAGACAGGTTCATATAGGTGTTTTTTTCATGTGATACTGATAGGTTTATATCGGCTTCCCTTGTGAATTACACAGGTTCATATTGGTCTATAGGTTTAAGGTGTTTCACCATGAATACTGATAGGTTTATATCGGTTTCTCGTGTGAATTAGACAGGTTCATATTGGTCTATAGGTTTATATCGGTTTCCCTTGTGAATTAGACAGGTTCATATAGGTGTTTCACCGTGAATACTGATAGGTTTATATCGGTTTCGCTTGTGAATTAGACAGGTTCATATTGGTGTTTCACCTAGTGATACTATAGGTTTATATCGGTTTCCTTTGTGAATTATACAGGTTCATATAGGTGTTGCGATAGTGATAGGTTTATATCGGTTTCCCTTGTGATACTGATAGGTTTATATCGGTTTCCCGTGTGAATTAGACAGGTTCATATAGGTGTTTTTTTATGTGATACTCTTAAGTTTATATCGGTTTCCCTTGTGAATTAGACAGGTTCATATTGTACTATGGGTTTATATCGGTTTCCGTTGTGAATTAGACAGGTTCATATAGGTGTTTCACCATGAATACTGATAGGTTATATCGGTTTCGCTTGTGAATTAGACAGGTTCATATTGGTGTTTCACCTAGTGATACTATAGGTTTATATCGGTTTCCTTTGTGAATTAGACAGGTTCATATAGGTGTTGCGATAGTGATAGGTTTATATCGGTTTCCCTTGTGATACTGATAGGTTTATATCGGTTTTCCGTGTGAATTAGACAGGTTCATATAGGTCTTTCACCTTGTGATACTGATTGGTTTATTTAGGTTTCCCTTGTGAATTAGACAGGTTCATATAGGTGTTTCACCTAGTGCTAATGATAGGTTTATATCGGTTTCCCTTGTGCATAAGACAGGTTCATATAGGTGTTTCACCTTGTGATACCGATAGTTTTATATCGGTTACCCCTGTGAATTAGGCAGGTTCATATAGGTTTTACCGATGGCGGAAGATACCCAGGTTTGAAAGCACGCTCCTCTTTCTTTCATATCGATCATCTAGATTGAAGTATAACCACCCAAGTTCGATTCAGTATACAATATTTTAAGCTAATATTTTATGAAGTAGATTAAACTTTAAATTCCAATGCAACAGAAGATAAATGAATTATGGTATATATATTTAAGTATTAAATGAACATGAATTATAACCAATATATAAACCAAATGTGTTATGCATAATGTTTGAAAAAGATTCTTCTATGTGAAACTAAGTGATTCTGGCATATATTCTATTCCCAGAATTCCATTCTCTAACTCATACGGATGGTTAAGCCAAGATGTACATTATTCTTGAAATACATAATATTCTTATGTCCGTATGTAAATTAAACGGTAGGCAATAACTGGAAACAGTCCAAAGTTCCTGAGTTTAAAACTATCTCTTTACAGATATTGTGAAGAGGTTTTCGAAAACTTGTATGTGAATTTGCAAACCTTGAAATAAATTGTGAATATAAATACTATCAAAGCTATCGACATTCATATAATTATCAAAATGATTTATGAATGAACGAATCACTTTGGATAGAATGTATTATGCATTTCAGAAAGGTGACACGCTTATTTTATGAGCAAATTCGTTCGTATACTTTTTTCCAATTTTATCTCAAAAAATTTCAATAAGTTTCAAAATGGTACTGATAATTTTGAGATAATAAGATATACATTTTTGTTAACTTACATGGAAAAAGGAACCAATTTCTTTCCCTAATATTCATACTTTGCCCAAGGTTTATTGCGTATCAACGCAAAGATATTTTTAAGAAGCTTGTATTCAAATTCACTTCATTAAAATTTGGATACATCAAGTTACTAAGCTAATGATTAGATTATGATTACTTTCCAATTTTAATTGGCTCTTGCAATTTCATTTCTTGTTACAAAATCTTCATTGGCACTAGCACAAACTAGTATCTTGACCTCAAATAAATGTACAGGTGTTTATGTTTTGCATCGTCCAAAGAATGTTACCATTTTTGTCATGTAAATGTGAAGCAACCTTGAATTATGACTCAGTAAAGGAAACTACAACATATTTTCAAACAATATAACCCACAGGTGATAATCATAACATAATGTGAGAATAACATGAGTGAAAATATGTGGATATTTCACACTTTAAATTAACTTATTTTTTTGTACTATATGCATGATATATTAAAGGCATATTGCCTCTTATGACTCACATGTAAAATTCAATATTTTCAGTAATGGACTTATCTTGGGCCATAAATATACAGCCTAATCCCTGTCAATTATTATTTAATGGATGTATAAAATTATATATGTATTCTGTGGTATATTCATATTCATATTTTAGATGTAGTAATCATTTAAAGAGCGACAGTCTAGAACATTTATTTACATGACATGCAACAGGTCAACATTATGAAAATTGAATTTACTGTACAGGTAATTGGTAATTTGAACTTTTAAGAAAATGACGTATCAATTAATACTAAAAGGATTTCGTTGTTTGCCAATTCTTAACAACAGACAATCTATGACCGTCGACGCAAAAACTGCAGTAAAAATCGTGGTAAATGAAACTGTTTAAAAAATGTACTACATCTTCTTTTACAGCACACAATGTCGACCTCTTCATTCAGGCCTTTCGTGTTCCATTTTACATTGTTTCACATGTATATGAAGAAAATATTTGCTTATTACATTGAGCGATAAACATTAGACTTTGAAATATCGAAAAAACCACAGAAGTTCAAATCATTATAAAAACCCAAATTAAATTAACTTTTTATGGATTTTAAAAATAGCAGATAATTTTTGACGTATTTGACATATATATCCACTAACTTTATTTCAAATGTTTTACAAATTTGTTTTTTGATTTATATCAAACGCAATGAATTATTTTTATAATCAGTGTTCTGCATTGTTACATTTGGTCTTCTGACAAACAATAAAAGACACATTCGTTGTATGCGTTTTATTTAAATATCGCTTTATAAATAACAATTTTACAACAATTAAAAAAATTATAACAAATAACTGTACTTGAAAATATAACGTATTGCGCAATTATTCAGATAGACTATGATATATGTCATCTTGAGAGTCATTGAGCAATCCTGATAGTCTTGTATGTTTCTCAATGTAAATGTATAACTTAGACTAATACCATGGCAATTTTCTTGTATCACAGAGTTTTTAAAGCAGCTATTTGATTGGATTGTACCTTAGCGAATACAGCCATATTTCAGCCTTTTTGCCTATCCGTCTGCATGTCTATATTCCATTACTTACGTACTTCCGCGATACAAGAAAATTTCTTAATGTCAAGGTATTAGATATAATTGTGTAGTGTACTACATACCGGCACCATTCCATATCACTAGTCCATCCATTCAAAAGAGTTCAATCTTAAAATATGAAACACAATCGCATAACATAATCTAATTTCTTTGTATGTACATGTACTGCAATTCAATATTATGACTGCAACGTTTCATTAAATTACATTCATCTGGAAAATTTGATTTTTTTTATATTTTGGTAATTATTTGAATTTCAATGATTTATAATATGTCTTTAACTGATTCTGACGTTTCGTTACCTTGTAGGCTTATTATAACAGAAAATATGACTCGTTAGGGTGCCAATTATTGCTAAAGTTATAATACATTACTTGACGTGACGAAACTTCAGTTAATTAGTATAGGAGTTTGAATAGGAGACTTCAGTCAATATCTCAAAATCAATAGGACGAATCACTATCATTTTGCAACAAATTTTAATCTATAAAAGAACATTTCGATTTATTATAATGTTATGATGTCCTAAAGTACCTTTTCAAAATACCCCGATACTATCATTTTATCTAAACTTAATCCTACACCTTACACCGATTGACTAAACATACAACTTTGGTCAAACTGTTTCGTTTATCTCACTAATTAAAGGGGAAAGTAATTGCCCATTAGCTACACCAGTATAAGAATGAGCACGAGGTAAAGTTGGTACTTTCAGGAGATGATCTTCCTTTAATTCATGTAAACAAATCTGAACAGAATGCGTCCGTCTGAGAGCTTCTCTACCTCCATTTTGAAGATTCAACCTCCGGTTAGGAAGTCTGATACTTGAAGATTTTTTAATTGACTTGAAACTATTAGCACGGCGATGGTCTTTGTGACATATATGTTGTATTTTTCGTCGAGTATAACGAGAAAATGATGCTCTTAAAATCTTATTCCTAAGTCCATAAATAGCGGCATTAGTAAATGGCGCTGCTTGAAAGAATGTGGTAGATATGGAAACAAGAACACCATTTGCTACATCACCTTTAAACATTTCATAACTTAACACAACACTGTATGGAATATAGGTTAAAACAAAGGAACCGACTAACTGTAATATAGTGCTCATAGCTTTAGTTCCCCGCATGGATAAAGCGGAAGGATTTGTTGGTGCTATTGGGGCCTGAATTAAACTGACCATACGCACCATAGTGGCGGCAATTCGGCTACTTTGGTTTCGAGCGATTCTAAATATATGAGCATAACAATACACAACCAATGCCAATGGAATACAGAACGCACAACAGATATAAGCAATAGTGTACCAGCGATGATGAAACGAAGATCCCCGGACAGTACACAAACCCATAGCAGGATGTAATGCATATTCACTAGCGCCAATTAACGGCGGCAAACACAAACATATTGCACATACCCAGAAGGTAAGGAAACAGCCGGACATACGTCTAAATGTTGCTGTAAGGGAATGATGTAACGGTGCTGCTATCGTTTGATATTTATCCCAACTTAAAGCTGTTATAGTCCATACTGATACACATGTTAACAGGGAATTGATAAACGCATAGATTTGGCAACTTACATTGCCACCTATCCATTCACGATTTAAAACAACTATAGCCGGTACGAAGGTCGTTATCACACATGCCATTAAGCCCACCGAACCTAAATGGACTAATAACACATTCCGAACTGTTCGTAGACGTCTATTGGGAACAATAGCTATTACCATAAAAGCATTAAATAAAGCACCACAGACACTAATAACTATAAGCGATACTCCTCGAATAATATACACGGTATCCGGAAGCCAGAGTCTACCATCTTGGAAATTATCATATATCTCAAAAATACTTCCGGTTACTGTTAAGATGGCCGATTCATTGTCTTGGACCATTTCAGAATTTATTTCCATATATGAACACACAACCAACGCGATTATAGCACCCCGTTTTGTATATTACACACATGTATTATTTTCTCGGTTGTGATATGGGAATGAAGTTATACGTATCGAGTTAAAGTTGATGTAGGTATACACATTAAGCGTAAGGCTGGTTAGATCTACTTCAATTTACTTCTCGTCAACTTGGTCGCATATTCCAATTAGACGATATGATTACAAGATGAGGACCGCGTCTAGCTTGCATTAGTTTTTCTCGTAATAGAACACATTGTCTACTTCAAATACATCATTATGCGAAGGAAGCGTTCGTTCAATGTTTCCGTAGTTAGATTAGATTCTTTCATTGAAACTGTTACACTCATCTCACCTCTCGACGTAATTTACTGAATTTCTTTTTTCTCGTAAAATAATAAGTGGGTTACAACCACGTTACTCAGAATGTACCTTTCCTATACACTGTATGGCATATGTTACACACTTCACCATAGTCATAAACTAAGAAAGATGGATTCCAGACTTTCAAAATTACATAGTTGAAATAGTGAAGATGTTTGATGTGTCTGTTTACATTCTACACCATTATCAAGCAAAATCATCATAAATTTTTCAATCTCTTCCTAATTAAAAACACGTCTGTGTTGATATTATATATCACAGATATATTTTCGTTTCATATATATATTCATTCCTGTATTTTAATTGACCAACAGACTGCGGCTTGTGGTTGTAACAAGTTGTTAACAGCTGTTTTGTACGTCTTGATAAAGTTCGAGTTTCGACAGACTTAATTCAATTATTTAATTATTCGTTTCCTGATAGTATTTACACGTAATTTTAGTGATAACCACTTTCAGATAACGGCTTTAGGCTTAACTGATATATTACTAACATTTGGTCTGGTTGTTTAAGGGTTATTATTTTAAATAGTGTATTGTTTCTTCTCTGATCTATCGCCTCGACATCTGCTGATGCTATCAACTCATGAAGGGTTCCTTCAAACTACTTTTTTCTTCTTAGCAATCTGAAACGACAAATATTTATGTTAATGTTTATCTATCTGGGCAATATTCACGTTAATCTGCCATCAAGCTTATAATTAATCCTTTGACAATGATTACCTTGTTTTAACGTCTTAATAAATTTCTTTATACCCTTTCATCTAGACAGAATTTATTAAATTATTAATTTCTTTATTAATATGTTCATAAGGTTCAAAGATGGACTAAGTCTGCAGGTCCAAAAAATGCCAATGTTTTACACAGACTGTTGAAATAGCTGTTTACCACAGATTGTTTTAAATTATTCTTCGCAAGGAAGAGTTGAGTTTTGACATGTTATAATTCTTTCATCTTCACGATGGCCAAGGTATATCTTAAGACTTAATACCTTGATCATGGTGAAGATGGCTTTCTCGAGTTGGTGAAGGTTATAAAGTTATATGGTCGATTAATAATTTGTTTTACCGGATTACATAGCTCGGTTATCCGTACCGTTATCCGAAAATATATTTGATATTTGAGACTGTCCTCAATTCCAGCTTTTTACATCATCAGATGGGCGTAATTTTGTTATTATATTATGTCGTCGGTGGTAACTGTAAACAAAAGAATGACAATAAGGTAACGAGAAATCGGGTATGAATTCTGAAAAGTGATAAAGATAGCAAAAATATAAATCCAAAGAGCTGGTGAAGAATTCCTTTCATTCCATATTATATCAAATGTCTGCATATTTAAATGATGGTTTTGATATAGACATATCTGTTTTTCTACTAACCGTCTCAATATAGCAGGGTATCTAGTAATCTAAAGAGAATACAGAAACCTCTTTAACAATTTTAAGTGGATTTCCAAAAACAGAATGGCGTATGGATTCATTAAATTGTAGATTATTTGTAAAGATTGTTTTAAAATGAAATGTTATATTTGATCAGATTTTGTGGTAAGACACTTAAAAACCAAACCCTTCATTTAATTAAAAGCGAAAGCGAAACTCGGATCTACTACAGGGGCGTTTTTGAATAATTGGGTGAGGGTGTAGAGTGTGGTCAAATGAAATTTGTGCCATTAGGATAATCAAAAGGATATAAATACATTACTTGATAAAATCCAATCAATGTGTTAACGAAACTTCAAAATTTGACTGTCGTGGTACAGCACTTCCCTGTCGTTAAGATCATACACAATTGGAATAGTATAGACTACTACAGTGCTACAAAAAGTTTATAGTCTGTTGCCTGATGTTACCGGATATAAAAGTTGTAAAATCTTAAAAACCATTTCATTGCTGTTTTATTGATGATAAACACAGTCATATAGCAAAGTTTATTGTTCCCCGTAGTGCCATATTGAAACATTGCTATAAAGAACATGATAATTATTTCACTATCGTATTTTAGTTCGTCTAAATATTTACCACAGGTCGTTCGCATCGTTATACAGTTTAACCAATATCTTTTGGGTTAATGCAGTTTGTAGTGAGAACAATTTTGCAATTAATCTTTTTTTAGAAATATAGAGACTTACATTACTTTTCATCAGCTGATTTGGAATTTGAATTCTTTCGAGACAGTGAAATATTATAGAATTGTGAACCTACAGTCGCTCCACTTCAACCAGATTAGGCATCTTTAAAATTACAGATCAAAATGAATTAAATTGCACGTGCACATCAAAGAGTTCGCTTTCGTTTTGAACTAAATCGACAATATCTTAAATCTTAATAGAAAATAATATTCGTAGAAAATTCGATATATCCGTGTCTTTTCGGCGGATAATTTCCTTGATATATTCAGGAACGGATTCCTTAACTTGTTCGAAACTTGTTGATTCTTTTCATTTAGGATGGAAAAGAGGCAGATTCAAAAGCAAGGACAACTATAAAGAACAATATTTTACAAGGATAACTACTTATGTTCACGAAGAATTTCAACCAGCTGATTGCTTTAATACTGGAATTGTTCTTATCTGTATTCATTTACATCTGGGTCGACTTGAATTTCGATCTCACTTGTTTATTCAAGGTTTTCACAAACCGACCGAGATCAGAGCCTACAACAACCATTTTCTAAACGCAATCAAGCAAAATGACGACATGCAAATAACCTCTAACCGCATAATCCCACATATAATACACTTCCATACACGGATAACCTAAAACCTGTTTTAAGATTTTTCCAGATTTCCCACGTTTCCTTATTCATAAGATGTTCAGTGATGAAAGTGAAAGAATGAACTGAGCACATTTCGCAATTTGTATGTATACAATTGTATTTCAGGGTTTGGGTTTTTGACATAACTACAATCGACAATCGCCAAACTAACCATAACAGATCAGAAACGTGTCAGCATTTATATCAGACTATCCAATGCACAACTAAATACCAATGTTATTATTGAATTGAATACCGTCATTACAGCTATTGAGGAATGGCGATAGATCCGTACTAACACTGTTGGTTAAAGTACAATCAGACTAATGTAGATGTCACAAATAATGATGTTATAATGTCCTGAGTAAGATGTAAAGTTCTATTTTCAGAGGATTGTGTCTTGCTTGATTTCTTTGTTTGGTCATTAAATTGGCCAGTGGAAGACACCTCATTATTCTTCTTGTCTTGATCGATTGGAACCAGCTGATTTGTATCGCTTGGGTCATACTATACTACTTCCTTGAAATTAATAAAAATAGCCTTGCGAAGCAAGATGACATACGCCAACCAGCAGCTTTGATTACAAGTACAAATCATTGTTTGTTGTACATTTGATTCATGTTTATTCTATAGAGAATTTTAAGCAGACAAAATAAAAATTAAAATAATTGTTGCCTGCAGATTGAGCAGAGTTGCACAAAAAAGCTAATGCAGTGAAAACGCGAACGAAAGTCGGACACAAAACCCATTACAAAAATAAATAGGGGTCATCTTTATAATGACGGTGAACCACAAAATAGAAATCAAAAGAATCCATAAAGAATTGTAGACTGTAGAGTGAGTACCCTATAGGTTATGGAGTGAAAAACGTTATATCAGAGAAGATATTTCGGTGAAAAATTATCCGATCATCACAATAATAAACAGGGCTCATAATGCCACTGACCCAGATAAGAATCATAAAAATCCGTAAAAATTTGTGGTCTGTAGTTTGAGAAAAAACACAAATCTGAACGGACCGACGGACCACCAGGCTGATTACAATATAATTTTGTGGGCGTATAAAAATTGAAATTAAAATAGAAAAGAGAAGAAGGCAAAAGCCCCCAACTTCGATCGGATAA
This sequence comes from Nipponacmea schrenckii, assembly GCA_030562195.1. Lineage (NCBI taxonomy): Eukaryota > Metazoa > Mollusca > Gastropoda > Lottiidae > Nipponacmea > Nipponacmea schrenckii. Next base: position 14,025,488 of record CM060201.1, read on the forward strand.
GTCACAGGGGCATTGCAAAATAGGAAATGACATCATGAACACATATGAAAGATTTTGCCATCCCTTCAGCATATCACAGTCGAGGAATGGGTAGAGTTAGACTTTTCGGGTTAAGTACTAAAAAGAAATAGTTACTTTTCATATAACATTCACATTTACATCCTAAACAAATCAGGCCAAGGTACAGACAAAAACAAAATGATTATAAGTCATTTTGATCAGGACAAAAGCTTAATAAAAAGTAAGCAGTCACCATCTCAGATTATTTAAAAGTAATTACCCAAGTAATTAGTAATTTACTTTGCTATAAAGCCAGTTACTGATTTCAAACACTCTTCGACACATTAAGCTAGACAGCAAGGCGTGATTATCAAGTCTTCGTGTCATGTTCAATTTTCTTTACCAAAATCAGGCCAATAATTGATTTCCTACTCTTTTAATTTCTTAAAAAATTAAAACAACCGGGAAATGGTGTCTGGAATCAATTGGTTTAAAGCCTCAAATGTGGCTGAGTGTCTGGACCAATAATTACTCAGCATTATCTTAGCATTCTCAGTTAAGAATTAATGTTTTGGGTTTATGCTTCCGAAATTGGTTAAAAAGTACGTCAGAATTGATAACTTTCTAAACAAATTACACCCAATAAACTTCAATCGTTTTAAGTTCACATGATTAAGCGGCCCAAAGGTTTCAAATTCAGAAAAAGATAGCTTGCCAGGCAAGGTGATATACGCCCATTAAGACCATTGAATTTGATAAATAAATTTTCCAAAGAACATCTATTCACACGAAGTTTCATCAACATTCATTGGAAATTGCATCCAAAATAAAATTTAGACGTAATTTCCATGGAAATTTCGTAAAATTAAATCTCTAGTGCCTTCTTATCAATTCGAATGATCACACAAAATTGCATCAAAATCCATTTGTAGCTTCTATTGCACTCACAATAAAATTTTATGCGATATAATTAAGTCAAGGGCAATAACTCAAAAACTTTTCATCGTAAAATCGTAAATTTGACCGCGGTCAATTTCAATGCTCACACCAAGTTTCTTTATAATCCATTGAAAATTGAGCCTTCTATTGTGTCTACAGCAAATATAGAAGCAGGGGCAATAAGTCAAAAACCGTTCTTCGAAAAATCGCCAAAGTCTAACATGACCGCCTTCTTGTAAATCTCAATGCTCTTACCAAGTTTTATTCAAATCCATAGACAATTGTAGCGTCTATAGTCTACAAGTAATGTTAACAGAAAAAATAGTAAATTTTCTTCGTAGAAAATTTTATAAAGCGTCGGAAGATCATGGCTCGACGATGATGCAAATGGTGATTATGAATCCAGGTACTAGCTCTTATATTAATGACAACAATAGCAACGTTCATGATAAAGTTGGCTTACGATGAAAATGGTGGATTCCAGTGACGATGACGTTGCAGATGATGGGCTTCAATGTGGACCAAGACTAATCACACATGTGAATGTACTATAGATCATGTCAAATAAATGTATCAAAATTATTGTATGTATTTTTATTACTTAGATAGATTCAAATCAGAAGAGCACTGGACAAAGCAATTTCTTTACTTCTGGTACATTTAAAGGTAGTTTCAAAATAATAAGATTAAAAGAACAATTGAGACAATACTATGGATGCCATGAACTATGATGTTGATGTTAGATAACTATCATTTAAAATCTATACATCAGGTTATGTTTAAGAAATATAGTGGCACTATAAAACCATATATATACTGGATTTAAACGTTTGGAAATGGGACAATTTTTAAATTCAACTTGTTGTTGTCAATTATTGTGGAAAGAAGATCAACATGTGTTATAATATTGCAATGTTACTCAGGTACACACGCATGACGAGTACTGCTATAAATGTACCTTGAAGAAACTAAAAAGGACAGAAAATCTTTATTGGATGCCTTCATATATGATAATTATCAAAAACAACTTCCATATGATAATGATAATGCATGTTTAAATCAAACGGTATCAAAAGAAATGTGATAATGCACTTTTAAACAAAACGATTACAAATTTGATGAGACGATGAACTTTTAAACCAAGCGGCACCAATTTTGATATAATGCACATGTAAGCTAAACGGTATAACTTTTAATTTGGCATAGCACTTTTAATGTGATAACGCGCTTATAAGCTAAACGGTATCAATTCAAATGTGATAATGCATTTTTAAACCAAACTGTGTCAACTTTGATGTGGTAATGAACTATTAAAGTAAAAGACAGCAGCTTTAATGTGATAATGCAACTTTAATGATAACGTAGTAGTTTAAAATCGTTTTTTCTTTAAATTTTAATTTGGCTTGGCCGCTTTAAGATTTCAATAGACTATATTGGTATCATGTCTGCCTTTATAAACTACGCGAGGTTAATTTGTACAACCCGGGGAATTGGAAAATAATCAAATGTATTTCATGTTACAAGTAAAAGCCATTAGAATATCACCCGCTATAATTATACGTCACACATTCCTGTCGTACCAAGTACGATCGTTTTTAAATTGTTGAAATAGCAACTTTAATTCGGGCTAATTAAGGCCGACAGCGTAGTACAAGATGTCTTTACAAGATCAACGCATCCGCCACCCTTCCCTGCTATATTTGGGAAACCGGGTTAAAAAATTTGGAATGAATCATGTCGAGGATCTATACTAAAAGCAGGTTTTCTGCGTTTGAAAAGTTTAAGTATGTACATTTTCCAAAAAAAATGGGGATCATAGAAGCGTTATATTGATTTTAGAGGTGAAACTTTTACTGAAGTAAATATTTCAATCATAATTCTAAACATAAAATGACAATTTCATTAAAATTTCAACAACAATCTTGCAGTTCCGGAAAAACCAAATGGCAAAACCATCATTGGACGAACCATATATATTATTATGTCACACAACATTTCTTGGATGTTTGTTGACTTTTTGGCTCAATCTCTGTGATGATGTGTTAGGTTCTCACAAGAAGAGACATGTCAACAAAAATGACAATTATCAAATATTTCATAGTTTCAGTCAACATGAATTGCGTTTAAACTTTAAAAAATATTTTAAATGAAATGAATTAAGTATTACGTACTACTTTCTGCACATAACTAGGCACATCCGTGTGCAATGAGGTAAATTTTGAAAAGGAAAGGAAAACGACACGAGCCTACTCTTTTTCGTTTTTTGATTGTTATTTATTCATTCATTCATATTATCTAAGTATACTGAATTGAGAATGACATAAAGTCACTCCGTGCACATGTCGAAACAATTGTCTTTTAACACAGACAGGGCCTATATTTTTTATGGACACCGAAATTCTCCAAAATGGTAACATGTAAAAATAAAATGTTTGCATCCAAAGAGACATTTGTTAACCCTATTATGGAAATAGCTAGGTTTAATTTTTTATCCAATAACGCGATATCGTCGGCATTGATGTCTTTACTAAATATTGATTATTCAAATACTAATATTGAAGTTAATTTGAATAAGGAATTTGCCACATCACAGATTTCACCTTGGAGTCGTAATCAGTCCTCAAACCTAATTTCATATCATATACAACTTATATAATAACTGCATTAATCTTAGCCCCAGGGGAGTCTGGTCCGTAATTTTACCGTTCCAAGAGTGTAAATTGTCTCTGAACGTCTTTTGTTCTGTCATTTCCTTCCCCGGCATTGCGGAAATTATCAATTCTATCTTGTAATTTGTTAAAATCACACGAATTAGACAGTTTTTTAATTTTTTTTTTTTAAACATATCATTGTAACTAAGACAGTCTTAAACAAAGGTTGATAAAAGTCTGGTGCTTGTCAAGCACATTGCATCTAGAAATTAAATAGTAAATATAAATAGAACGAGGAATTCATCGATTTCATTTATTTAATTTTATAAAGCTTCTTTATAGTTTGAAGTCAAACTTAAACTGTATTGTAAAATTGTTTTTGGAAAATCAGTTTATTTTTAATGACAATAATTGACCTCTACTTCTAATTGAACAACTATTAATGATTCTATTAAATTCTGAAATCTGCGTATAAAATGCAGACATGACTTATTTCTTAATTCCTGTTATAAAGAGGAACTGCATTATTTTTAAAATAACTTTAAAATAGCTCAAATTTCATAGGGATTAATGAGGAATATAGGAGGATTATCTGGGATTAGAGACCCTGTAACGTTCAAGGTATGCCTAATTATCCAAGAAATTTACACTAATCTTAATGATATAGCAGTTACTCCATTAAATATGATAGGAATACTACTGCGTTTTAGACTGAACATAAAATTTAAAAAGAGCATAAATTCATTGGTTAGATGTACGTGCTGCCATAAAAAAGATAACAAAATCCTTATATAATTCGATAAATTAAAACTAAATTACTTAGTTATTTTCCATAGAAACAACTGATTAAATAAAAACTTAGTTTTGTTATTTTTCCAGATTTATACGGATTCAAAGCCTGTAAAATTTCACTATGAATAAATATGAATAAAACTCTACAAGGTACACTTAGTTCAAATTCCGAACGTTCATTAGTGAATATAATACATCTGTAAATCTGTCAGGTTGATTGGTAGGCTACCTTAAACGATGGGACTACATGTAATGTTTTTGGCTGTAAATTTTGACCTAAACTGACTGTTTGCAAGGATTCAACAGTTGTAAATCGTAAAAGAAATAATTTCCTTGTTAGTTATTTCACTTTATAATATTCACAAGTCCAAACAGGAATAACTCCATTTCATTCATTTAACAATCAAAAAGAATTATATTACTTTCACTACAAGAAAACAATACAAGTCAAAGCAAATCACCCCTTGGAACATGATTATTTATTTATATAGGAATAAACTTTTCTTTTCTAATAAATTACTAGCGTAAGTGAAGTGTTTGGTACTATAGTCCCTAGAGCATTCTACTATCTATACAGAAAATGGCCGTCAACTTTTCACGGATATTAATAAAGCAATCATTGTGCTAGTCTCCCGACATTTGCTATCTAGTTTATGATAAGCTGTAGTGTTATAGTGTTAAAAGAAGATTTCCGCACATCGGATAGCTATTATTATTTTAGTATTCTATGCGAGTGCTTTGAAATCGCCACAGATATAGAGTAACGATGTCTTTCAGTTCACGTAATATAGTCGTTTGCTGTTTGGTATGTTAGAAGGCTCAATACCGATATTTATCCCGACTTTCCACACACATATCGGCAGTATTATTTTGTTATCTATAATTATGATGAAAGCCGATTAGAGAGCAAAACGTGTTTCTGGAATGATGCCCATTCTTTTACTAAGAACAAGCCAAGCTCACTTATATTGTTCATACACTGAAGTATAACTTTATACAATATTTGACTCTAAATAAGTTTAAAAGTAACTAATTACAACGAAGTAAGAATCATTTTTTACTAGTCTAATCAATTGATATATCAAAAATATTATTGTGACTGCACTGATCTTTTAGTACTCTTTAAGACGATCTCTTGTGATTCCATCCTCGTTACTCATAAAATAAGTATTAATCTTCTACAAAGTTCAGATTTCTACTATCTTAATATCTCATCTCATTCGTATTATAATGTTATATATTTTTTTTTGCTGAGTACACTAACATGAAGTGGATTATACTTTAGGGATTTCAGAAACCTTTGTCATCAAATAAAGTAATACGATTTTCTCCATATGTTCTCCGACATACTAGAAGTAATAAATAAGAATTATTAAGGTATTACTCCATGAAAAAAAATGGAGAATATTATCCAGCCCAACTGTGGTAACCTAAAGTTTTAATTGGTTTAAATGTAAAGGAATCACTTGTCATATTTTCATTTGAATGGTCCCACATTCTGGCAATATTTTCACCTAAATCTGTAAGGTGAATCGTGTATTCGAAATAAAATACTCTTCACAGTAAAATTATCTAAAAGTTGTTATCTTTACTTCAAGTTTTTGCATGTAGAGTAAGAACGTTCAGAAGATAACAGCTGGTTGATAAGTACTGTATATACAAATGCTGTATAGTTTAATAAAAACACTAAATAACAAGTAGTCTCTATTTGAAATATGTAACAATCAAAGAGGGTTATATATCGAAAATCTGGATGAAATATCATAGAGCAAAATGAAATAACCCAAAAAACAAAAAATTGGGTTCTTCGTGATTGCAGGCGTTTGCGGAATTAGTTGAACATATTCATAGCATTTAAATCCCATAAGATGTTTTTAGCGAGTGAACAGTTATATCTACAGTGCAAAGAAATAAAAAAGTCATTTTTTTCTTCAGCAATTAATATTAGTAAATTTCTTACCTATGGCTATTTCCTCATATTCAGAAAACCACCTCGAATTAGTGTAAGTCCATATATCATAATATGATCCGATCCTTCACATTTCTTCTCTTTGAACACATGTTTAATCTCTTAATAATAGATGGACTTGATTAACCTTCTATACACACACGACTTCCAGATTTTGACCATAAGGACTTGTAAAATGGTATTGTATAGATCGCGTACTGGAAAAATCGATGACTGGGATTACCTTAAGCCTTTTAGTCTTTGTACGAAGCATTGTATTAGAATTCGTCTTAGATCTGTCACGACAGTGATATCCATATCATACAAGTCGTACAAAATTGCCAAAACTACATGGCGCTGCCCGTCTTCTTGAGCCCAGCAAAACGCATATATAGCTTAAACAACTAAGCTAAACTATGTGCAGAACAGAGAGTAAAATCTATTTTATTTCCGCTCTAATAAAAAGTTAACGTGTCATTTTGCTAATTATTTTTATGTGCCATATTGTCATCTTTGGAATAGTAATATTATTTATATTGGATGATAATGGCTTTAAAAAAATATGTAAATACGAAAGCACAGGTCGAGGATAAAATTCAGTGTAACCAAATGTAGTTGAGTGCAGAAAAATGTGGCGAGCAAATCAGTTAAAATCACAGCGTAAGAATGATCAGATTTTTTTTCGAAGTCACTATACTATTCAAATGAATATCCCTTAAAGTTTCCCATTAGGATTCATGCCAAGAATAGCAGTTCCCTGAACCATAGGACCAAGTGTAAAGTAAGTCAGCGATTGCATCGGCTTGTCTTAAATTTAATGATCTGGATTGGACACAGTAAATACGATGAACATATTAGGAAGGATAATAGCTAATGTTAAATTTCATAACATAGTGTCATACAGTGCACAATGAAGGAAACTTTGATTGTCTCTCTATACATTGAATTTGTAAGGTCAACGCACGTGGGTTAATGGCCAAGTCTAATTATTGCTAGTAACCTGTACCAATCATCGCAGAATCAAATGCTACACAGTATTTTGTTGGTCGGATCAAATAACCTTGGTTGAAAGTTGTGACAACAGCGGTTGCAAATAATCAAATATAGTGTTAAGAAAACAGACAATTGAAACAGTAATAGGTGAACCTATCTATGGAAATTTGTACAGCGATCTGTTTTGGATAATCAGGACGAACATGTAGTGTGCAATGACAGCAATTTGTGAGATTAGGCTACTTACAAAATGATTTTAACATGCACATTCTCTAGCACAATGGGCATAGGTGTATTGTCCTACACGACCGACCATACTCTTTTTGTCATCCGGTGACCGCGGTAGCTCAATGAGTGAACCTGGGGGTCCAGGGCTCAATCCCATAAAAGGATGTTTTGCCCGTTTCCCCTTTTCAGTGATGCCGGTCGGAGGGACTGACATAGACAAAGCGTCCTGTCGTTCGTTACAATAAACCGAGGCCCCATGTGCTACAGGTTGTGCAAGTAAACGATCCCTCGACAGTTGGAGATCGTAAAAAGAATAGGCTAATGCCGCTGTCCTGGCAAAATTTCTCTCATTGCACACTGCATGGCGTTGTCCGTCTTCATTAGACTATAAGGAGCAGAAGAGAAGGGCGTAAAACTCCTTTAATTTCATTTCATTTTCCTATGTCAACGATAGATGGAAACCGAGGACAATACTGTGTAATACAACCTTCAGTTTAATGGTAATTATTTGGATAGAGTAAGCACAGTAGGTGGTGATAACAGACTAAGGTAGAGATAATTAAGCTACAGAAATCAGGCCGACATAGTGGGACCTTATCTTAATTATGTGATGTTTTTTTTTTCTCCGCGTTATGCCTTTTCCAATACAAGACCAATTCTTCTAGAATATCACGTTGATTTATTCGTCAGTAGACTTAACCCACACTACCATATTACTTTCTGGCATGAAACCGCTTCTGGCTTTGTTTGTATAAACAAATGCTTATTTCCTAAAACTAATTGATTTTTTTTATAATGAGACTAAGTTCTAAAAATAACTGATCTGTCTATAGTTTGACAAGGGGAAACTTTATGGTATATACAATTCAATACACGTACAGATAAAATAGCCAAGCATTGGCTTACATAGTTATAAACATTGTGTACAAATACCGAATATCAAAATATTACACATATTTACTTAAGAGATTAGATTCTTACAATTGTTTTGTCTGTATTTTAATGGTGCATTAAGTAAGTAGTTGAATGTTACCTCATTTTGTAACAAGTAGTATTTTTATAACCTTGTAAACCGATGGTAGTTTCTTCTGTGGGAATACACAGCGTTGGTAGCAAAGATAGCAGTCATGTGAACGTGAAAGGGAAACTGCGTAATGCGTACTAGTCTATCGTTTATATGTACAGATGTAGGTACTTGATTAATTCATATTTTATGCAATGCATTTCAATCGTTAGGTCATGGATGAATGGATAGCACTACATATTGAGCTTTAAAAAAGAGTTTAACATTGGCAACATACAGAAGTATTAAGTTCTACAAATTTAGTATAGTGTGATATTTTAGCGTGAATTTCTTACCAGCGGGTTAAAAATAGAAAATGGCGTTTTAAATCCTATGTTTCTGCAACACCTTGATGATAAGCTCAATGTTATGCATTTAATGATCATGTATGTGATACGTTTTACCATGGTAAATAAAATTGAATGAGGTAATCTAGCCGGGTTTATAAGCACCAGCAATAAATCATTCTTTCCATCGCAATAAGAAATATTTCTCGAATGAATGAAGAATTAAACAGTATATATTGTAATTCAGAAATAATTAGTAATATTGATATGTTGACGAGTCTGCTTGAAACCACCTGTTTTTAACACGCTTTTAGCTAATTAAAAACCTATCAAAGTCATGTCATAATCTTCCAGGCAATCCAAATAAGTGTAGGCTGGTACATGGTAACTAAATCGAGGGGAGGGAGCAACTGGATTAACTATACTCATGTCTGTTGCCGTTTTGATTTCTGATGAGCTTCACATGGGAAACTTCGACAGATGAGACCTTTTCGTTTGGACATTTTGGATGACCTTTTCTCATTACTATCTGTTGTTCATCATTATAATTACAAAACACTTCTGTCGATTTTGAAATAGCATCCTTATGATTTAAATTAATAAATTAAAATTTGTATAGATTCAGATCCCTAAAAATTTGAGGTCGAACAAGAGTACATTTCTATCTTTTCAGATTCAAAATTAGTAATCACTACCTGATCACAGTCTATAGAGACCGGAATATATTTCCCACATTGAGATAACAACTAATTACTAAGTTTATCTTACACCTACTTATATAAACATGAATGATGTAGGCGGTTGGAAGACATAATCAAGGTTATTACTACAGAAAAGCACGTTCAAGTGCAATTTTATAAAATGAACCAGGACGTTTTCACCAGTTGTAATCAGCCAATTGTGTCTATTTTTGCACGTATACAAAATATGTTTGTTCTTCTGGAAAAGAATGCCAAGAAATTGACCTAAAATGTAGTAAGTTAAGGATCCTCGTGGGTTGAAGTCGTTATCTTTGTAAAATATAGTTGCTGCTTTTATTATCTATCCCAGTTTTGTTTAAACAGAATATACAGTCGTCTTTTTTCGTTAAATTGAATTATACCGTTCATTTCTATTTTAGATAAACATTAATCCATCAATCAGCTTGACAGTATTTTATTTTATTAAAGGGATAATGGGTGAACATAATTTCAGTTCTTAATTGTCAATAATCATCCACAAACTTACCTGGTGTCATAAACTAACAGAATCCCCTTAAATCTGGAGAACTCATAAATTTATTTATTAAATCAATTTTCTTTATGTCACTTATGGTAGCAGGTATATTTACTGATTATTGGCCAATCTTCATATTTTTAGTCTAAGACCTATTAACCCTTTAAATTTAATGCTGGGAACGTATCTTTAAACTGAAATAGTAGACAAATTAGAGAGGAGAAGTTTATTTATTGAACTTTAAAACACATCTCTATTACCATTGCTTATCTTTTATAAACTTCAAATAGCCAAAATTATCTCGTCTGGCACAGAAAGATGCGTGCCATATCATTTATAAAACTTCTAAAAGTTACTACAAACTGTGCCTCAATTTGTATCAGTATTTGTAACACAGAAAAGAGTTCTCACTACGCATGTAACCATTGTTGTGTGCAATGAGGGAAATTTTGCCAGGACAGCGGCATTAGCCTACTCTTTTTTGCGATTTCCAACTGTCGAGGGATCTTTAACGTGCACAGCCTGTAGCACACGGGGCCTCGGTTTATTGTCCCATCCGAACGACTAGACGCTTTTTCCATGTCAGTCCCTCCGACCTGCATCACTGACAAGGGGAAACCGGGCTGAAAAATCCGAAAGTTCATCTCGACCTTTGCCGGGATTGAACCCTGGACCTTCAGGTTAGCGAGCAAGCGTCTAACCCACTGAGCCACCGCGGCTCCCTAAATAGATAATGAAGGCTATGCATTTTCTTTTAAGGTTTTGTTAAAGGGATACTGAGTCATAGACTGGACATAAAATTTCAATTCTCAAATTGATCAGTATGAGTATATATTCATCAGTGAGCTAACCTGTTGTCATAAAGTAATAGAATCTCTTAAAATCTAGAAAACTTCCCCTGGAAGCCTCGGAAATATAGTTCACCATAATAAAGAATATTTAAAAACCTTGAAAAAGATTGGCTCTGAGATGGATTACAATAATATATTGTTTTGTTGAGCGAATTTTATTTTTATATACCAGAAACTCTTTTGTTTTCTTTTTAACCTAAAGGCAATCGAGTGATGGATCTTTGAAGGTTTCTTTGGTTTAAAGTTGAATGCGCTCCCCAACGTTTTCAAGGTGTATTTTCTTTTAAAAATATTTAGTTCTTAAAAGAACACTATCACGAAAATTATTATAAAACTCGACAAAAAGATTGTAATACCTTGGGTGTAATCATATCTGTGTCGAATCATACCCTCAAAGGGATACTAAAATAAAGCAAGATCAGACCAGATATTAGCCCAAAGCATAACATGGAAGACATGGGCAAGAATACAAGATTAAATGTCGGCATGATATTCTTAGACCACTTAGAGCAATATTTTGCGCACGGCAAATATTATATTTTCTAACAATCTTAAACTCTATCTTATTTCTGGTAGTCATTGGTATCGGACTTTCTATCACTCTGGTGGACGTCTCAAGCTCTACCCACCAACCAGTCGGTCAACTTAGTTTTCGATATTGTAGTACAATGGAGAACGCTAAAGGCGATGAAAATATAATCATATAATCTTATACACATTACCCACTGGATCTAAGTGTATAATATCACCTTAGAAATGTGTTTCATATGAAACATGAAGACAGAAATCTGTTTGCTATGAAGCTATGATATTCAAGATATTTTCCAGAAAGCTTAAACGAACGCATGTAAGATGAGCAGATGACCAAGAGCTGCCAGCGTCAACATTAAGCCACTGTAGCTACTAGTTCAACAAGAGACAGACAACGATTTGAAGACTGACCCTACGCCAACTCACGACGTCCTAACACCGATCAGGAGGCCGTGGAACTATAATAGGCTACATTATTTGCTTTATGTAGGGAATCAATACGATTAGCTTGCCTGATGAACATAAATCAAAAACATAAATAATACTAATAACAATCTACTGGCATCTTGTGTTCATCATTAAAGTATGAAGACACGATCTAATTTTAAATACAATTAATTCAATCACCGGATACAACGTGGACTCATTAAGATGATTAGTTTCATACAATAACCACATGTCGAGTGGCTTCTCTTATTAACATTATATAAATAGAAATAATGAAATATGTTGTACATCCAAGGAAATTCAGACACGGGAATGACAAAAACAGTTCTTTAAAACTAAGCATTGACGATCCAAAACAACATACTGGCGAAGTATATCAATCATAACTAAGTATTTCATAATTAAACGTGGTATCGGATGTTTAGAAGAGTGAAGATACCCTCGATGGCGCAAAAATATATTTTTTCAGATGCCTTTACATTGTTTGTGAATAATTTCCTTATCTGATAGAATTCAATTACAAAAGTATATTCATTGTTTCTAAAAATATAGCAATCTGTTTTGAAGTTGCAATTGATTTAATTGAACCCTAGCATTAGCTTTGAGTACTTTTCCAATGAAATTTCGTCTATGGAAACTCTATTGAGGAGTAAAATTGTGAATCCTGCCTTACAATATTGTCACGCACTACTTATAGTAATAATATAGATATGAAGGTTCCAAGAATAGTAAAGCACTTGGGCTTAGGTTGACGATGGACTTAAACTTGTCATCTATCAACTAACCATAACGAACTCCAGTGCAACACAAATCACACCAATCATTTATTCTGTACACTGGAATGTGTTTCCAAGTTCAAAATATGCAGATTAGGTTAAGGATGAACGGCAATGATACTATCGTATTTGATTGAGAGGCTGTGAATATAACTTGAATACAATATGACTATCTATCAGAATAAAACTTCAAGAACTAATAACATGTATTCATACGCCAATCATAGAACACCGCTGCTATGTTGTAATTGGAAACGTCAATCTCCAATCACATGACCTGTCAATCGAACTCAAATTATTCTGTTTTCCAAAAAGTGAAAATGAAGCGATCCGACCCATTTATTTGTTTTCCATGGCGAGAAAGAGCATCTTTTATAAATATCAGTTACTATTCACCTTAGATGTGTCCACAGGATTTACATCCTTGAGTCGTTATGAACAAATGCATCGGTACAATTTGGTTTACTAGTAATCGAATTGTAGCTTATTTTCCGCCTCACTGTTTTACTTTAAGGTGTTTTAAAAAGAAACAAATGCATTGAAGGTGAATATGCAATAAAGGCAAATTTTGTGTCAGTACAAAGACGCCGAATCGCCTATGTTGTATTTTGATGTCCAGATAGAAGACCTGGGTTTGTGTCCAACACTATATCTCGGAACACCTACTACATGATCTGTCGCTGTGCCTCATCCAGTGGCGAATTATAGAAAGATAACTTGCCAGGCAAGATAATATACACTGGCAGCATTGAATTTGAATGATAAATTGGGCAATAACTTGAGCCATTGCTCGCACTAAGTTTCATCAAAATCCTTCGAAACCTGCAGCATTTTGACAGGTTTTTACTAAGTCAAGGGCAATAAATCGAAATATGTTCATTAAAAAATAATCAAATTCAAACTTGACCGCCGTCTCATCAATTTCAATACTCATACCACGTTTCATTAAAATCCATTAAAAATCGTAGCTTCTATTGCACCGCCGCCTTATCAATGCCAATGCAATTTCATCCAATTGTATCAACAATAAAATTTTGAAAAGATTTTACTATGACAAGGGCAATAACTCAAAAACTGTTCACCGTCTTATCATTTTCAATACTCATACAAAGTTTCATCGAAATCCAAAAAATTGTAGCTTATATTACACCCACAATAAATTTGACGCAATTTTACTAAGTCAAGGGCAATAACTCAAAACCAATTCATCGAAATATCGTCAAATTCAAACTTTACAACCGCCATAATAATTCCAATGTTCACACCAAGTTTCATCCAAATCCATTGACAATTGTAGCTTTTATTGCACCCACCATAAAATTTTGACGAAATTTTCAGAGGTCAAGGTCAAAAGCTCAGAAAATTTTCATCGGAAAATCGTTTATTTCGAACTTGACCGCCGTCTTATCAATGTCAGTACTCAATACTCATACCAAGTTTCACCAATATCCATTGACAATTGTAGCTTCTATTGCACCAACAATAAAATTTTGACGCTAAGTCAAGGGCAATAACTCAAAAACCATTCATCGAAAAACGTACAACACATACAGAGGCAGTAGCAATAACTCAAAAACCGTGCTTCGAAAAATCTTCTAAATCGAATTTGATCGCCGTATAATCAATTTCAATGATCATACCAAGATTCATTAAAATCCATAGAAAATTGTAGCTTCTATAGTGTTTACAACAAATGTTGACGGGCCAATAGACCGACGGACATGGGCGACGACAATATACGTCCACATATTCATTTGGGCCAGCAAACAATTGAATACTGATTTTTACAAACAAGAAACGAAAGATGAAAACGAGTTTCTTTATCGGTCACGGGTTATGAATAAAAAAGTGATTATTATGGATAAACGCCAAAATATCGGTGGGTTAAGGTCATCTACCCAGGCAATCGATTTCTTTATTCTCCAACATAGCTTCTTAGTATTCTTTAATCATTTGAAAATCTCATAAGTCACTACACATATTTGGTTCTTACATGGAAATAACGTACACGAAACAAATTCCCAGCTGTTTTGAATTTCTATCTCCACTTTATAAGTCGATTTATCCAAAAAAGCCTAATAATATCCAAGCCTTCAAGTCACATTTAAAGATAAACGCTAAAAATTGTCTTTCAGTGTGACTTAATGATTTTGTTGAAACATAGTGTGATTTAAAATGGTTGTTAAATACGTTCGTATGTGTTATTTCCATAACAACCTTACGTAGTTCGTATGCTGAAAATCATTCTATATTAGAGTCTTACAAAGTATTGCTATTCGTCATTAATCTGTCGTAGCCTATGGCTCCGGAAATAAGAAGTATAATAAGCCTTTTTGATTAACTTCGAGTATAAGATCACCATAAAAAAATCTTTATGAATATTAGACCTTTGATAAAAATGGATTTTTATTACCGTCTCAAATGCCAACAGCAGATTTATTGGATCAGAATTTGATATTAATCATGGCTAGTTAACATTGAATGGAAATAACCAAAATCACAGTCACCAAGAATAAGTTGACCGAGTGCTATTACAATGAAAGATGTCACCTATTTTAAACCTTTTGGCACCGGACAGCAATTGTTCACTATGTAAAATGTAAGTACACATTTGGAAGAGTACAATTTACACAACCGGGTCAACCTCTTTTCAAAGTGGAGGGGGGAGGGGTCACTGGTTACTAGTACTAGCGTCAAGTTACTTTTCAGTAAGTCCAAACAATGTTACCATTGACCATCAGAGAGGTAACCCGTTCGTGTTTCTGCATGCGATGTAATCATCAGGAAGGATAACTTACAGGTGCACCAAAAGAAATAACCTGAATATCTTGAACTAAATATAACATTTCATTAAGGACAAATGTTGCGTGCCACTTAAATATCTAATTTTATGGAAAAAATTAAAGTTGATGCTATAATTGAGTAGTTTTGTATTTTCGGAAAATTAAGCATGGTATTTTGGCAATCTATTTATGCTAAGATAAAATGCCGAAATCTTTATATTCTTAATATTCTAGTGTGTTTTATTTGATAATTATTTATTTAAACACTAGCTTGTATTAATTATTTCATTATGTCAGCTTCACATAATAATTAGGCTACATACTCAAGGTTACTGTTACGATCGTTGTCATAAATTACTTGTCTAAAAACTACTTAACCTTCGAAAATTCTTCTAACCGAGCAACAGCTAGCAGTTGCCAAATATATGAAATGCTAACTCATCACGTTTTTTTGCAACTGTGGCAAAAGTCTCTGGTAAGTGATTTGGAAAACGGGGTACCAAGATAGCAGATAACCATATCCCACAAATAATAGACAAAAAATGCCAAACAAGGTGTACTAAATTGTTTGATTAACTAAGAGAGAAAAAAAAAACGTAGATAAAGCAGCAACATATTATGAATAAATAAAGATGAGTTATATCCAAAAAGCAAAAACCACAATAATGTAATCAAATCTAAAGTCGGTAAAAATGATTTAAATGATGCATTGAGTCGAAGAATAATATAATGAAGCTTTTATCTAATATAGGCTGATTTATGACGCATTTGGCTGGTTAATTCAAAAGAAAAGCATATCTTTATTTTATCAGATGGAAGACCGTTAAATTCTGCCAACAAGAATCCACTAAGTGATTCGATAAGCATAATACAAGTGGTAAAACGATTCACACACCTTCCTCAATTAAATAGAATAAATCACTCCCTTGCAGGCACACCTGTTCTGAATAATCGAAAAACTTCCAAATGAAAATAACTCTTACGGCTATTCTCTGATTCTTAAAGAGTAAAAAGCGTATGAAAAGAAATTCGAAGTAATATATATGTTCATTCAATTCAGCTTGACATGTCGATATGTATATACGCTCGTCACCTTTTGTCATCATTTTACAACATAAATTTATCGACGATAGCAATGTTATACAGTGTTGTACATTGAACATTATTTTGTCGGTATACTTTTATTTACTATTCAGTTCACACTGAACATTCATTGCTGGTTGCAATACGGAATGTGTATGTATGTCGTTAGAGTATTTGTATAACAATACTGTACATCAAACATTAACATGGGTTCTGTACACCGAATATAAAACCTAAAATTATTATCATATTTACAAGCGTCAATTCCAAAAGTGCAACTTCTTCTGTTAACGTGCTTACAAGTTCTAATATGTTATGTGGAAAATGGGAATAGATTATCATTTATTTCCAGTACATGTATATTTAACGAAGAGAAAGTAGATGTACATTACACGTCCCATCATAATAAACACAATGGTCAACACAAAATACGAAAATCGATTTAATGAATAATAAATGGTGGAACACATGGTAGTATTGTGTTCTTTTGGCTGATTTAATCGTGATTGTAGGACGATGTTATTAAACAACATGTTAAACTTCATGGATTTCTCGCGGACCGAATTAACTATTTGAACTCTCTGAAAGGCATGCCTTGCTGACAAATACAAAAGGTAGTATAAGGGCAAATATACCTTGTCTTTCCAGTTACAGTGCTTATTTTAGTGGACCTAACTTAAGTTTTATAAAATCCCATCTACTATTTATCTTCAAAACACATAAACAATGTCTATACTTCATGTAACAAGTTAATGGCAAAAACCAAAGATTATAAAGTGTTTTACCTTTATTTAACTTTTGGATCCGTTTCGCTCTTTTGCTTCAAGCCAGTACAACCATTGGTATCATTCAAATCCAATTCAAACACGAATATAATTCATTACACAACGTTATTTAAGATTTCTCTCCAAAAGGTTCTCTTTAAGTACTGAAGTATCCAAACTGGCGATGATAGAGTGAATTTAGTTGAACTGAGATAAGTTAATGTAATAGAACGGTAGTTTTGGTGCTCAGAACGCGCCTTTCAATTTCAATTCATTAGAACTGTACAGGGTATGATATTTATTATTTATCACATCTGTTTCATACTCGGAACTATTACTCAAACTCGCGACGAAAAAGTTATTGTAATTAGACCATATTTAACCAAAATAAAAAAAAATGTACTTTTTCTAGTCATAGAACAATTACGCATGTAAACTCTTAATATAGACTATACTCTTTCATTTGTACATACGAAGAAAGACAAATATGATATTAATCATAAATCAATATTATTGTAAGAGAGTAATGAACACAATTTACATCCATAAAAACCGCGTACAAATTGAGCTGCCCATGATCGCAACAGTGTAACAGGGGTCTCGCCAAAGCAGGTGTATGTAACAAAACGATGATTTAAAAGTTAAGAAAATGACAGTTTAATATTCATTCGTTAACTGTTTTATCTGACAGGTTGTACTGAACATAAAGTGATATCTTGTATAGCTTACTGCTTACAAATATTATTGATAATTGAACCCATATGAAAACAAAAAGCTGTCCAGTGAGAATTGTTTATCCAAAACGCGGGTGAGCAAGATGAAATGTTTCACTTTCAATTTCTGTTTTGCATATTCTAATACCGGCTTTGAGGGGCCCTTTCAGGTTTGAATCTTAAAATCAATAACTTGCAGTTAGTTTTCGATCGAAACATCATTTTTCTAAAACCGCAAGCATTTTGACAAAGAGTAAGAATTGATGACATAAATGATTACGTAAGCTATTATCAAAGTCAGCTAATTATAATCTTTTTCAGTCAAGGCTAGGATTCAAACAGTTCATGTGATTGAATATTTAAACCGTATCTTCTTATACCAATGGTTCTATTAAAATCAATTGTAAATTAAGCTAATAATAAGACACGCGTAGACTTACCTTAAAATTTAAAATATCTAACACATTGAACCCATAGAGTTCCATGATCCATGACAGAGATGTTGCTTTATGTATATCAGTCTAATTTGGAGGTAACTGTAGAAAATCTGCTGCACAATATATGGAATGCATTGGTGTTAGGACTACAGAATTGCCAATTAATGCTATCTAGTAAACTTGTAGTAGTATCTACTGTATCTATCGTTGATAATTGACATTAATTGGCACAGTGTTACCACTATGTTAGCAGCTAGTTTGAATGATGAGTTTGGAATGGATCGGTTTTTTTTGTAAGAATATGCAAGGTACACGTTATTTTCGTAAATACTTGATTGACCTATCAAAGAGGGATTCTGAAAAGCAAACATGACAAAAAAATACATGATGTGACATTTCTCGAACATGTCTATGTGACAACCACCTCGGTTGTAGCTCATTTATTGGTTCCATTATAAACGTATAACCTATATGATTTTATGTCCCAGTGTTAAAGACCTAGGCCTGCATAAAACGTGGTTGGTCGATAAAGTTGTCTTATTGATGGTAGAGCTAGGCCATGCCAATCGTAAAACTGGCTATTAACAACTTGGCCGTTTTTACACCTCAGCTCATAAATAATACAGTTCAACTACATTATAAAGATATTAATACCAACACCAACAATAAGGGTGTCTTGGCATGTCTCAAAATGTAATTGTTACTGACGAAAAAGTTAGTTATAGCAGTTTTTGGATGGATAAGTTCATATGGGATGATTCTGTGCTGTTGGTTTGGAAGTTGATATTCTTGAAATCTAGTGAGAAGGAAGTGTAATCGGTCAGGTATTGAGCTGAGAATGAATCTTTCTCTCATCTTGGTTTTTGAAGAACACACTAAAGCCTTGTCGTTGCATGTATGGTTTCAAATACAAAACTTATTCTACCCCAAAAATTTTTTTATGCATATTGATTTCCAGAATAACATATATAGTCGTATGCTATGAAAAAGCAGCGACGTGCCTTGTTCGTTCGACATAGATAACATGGTTTCACTTCTTCTACCCTTGAACATACACTGTTCCTATTAATGCACAATATTGTGTTTATTCGTACATTTTGTTATTATGGAAAACTTAGTGAAGTTCTAAAAATAAATATATATGGCAGAAACAGAAAAACATACTCTTCGTAAATAAACTTTTGATTGATTGACGTCGATTTTTATGTTGCTTTGATAAACATTCATGAAAAAAAAAGTTTGAGTTGAAATTAAAGACATTTAAATGGCCTACTTTTCAGATTGAGAATGAAAAGGGAACGTTTTGACTAGTTGTTCTGACTTTTTGGATTTCGGCCGCTCATAGTCTACGCCTTTTCCATCTCAGCCTTTAAGTCTCGCATACTGACATTCTTAACACCGAACTTGGAAAGTCTTTGTTGAACCTATATTATGTTTTAAAAAAATACACAAGAATTATTTTTTTGAAAGAGTTTCACAATCAAATGCAATAACCTCTTATTTAAAACTGAGGTTTTAAATTCTAAATTTTAATTAATACAGTATCAATTTGGATAAAAATGTTAAAATCGATTTCAGTGATTGATCAATTAGTTAACAGAAATACTAAAGTCCTAAGGTTTTTGAGAATAAGGCCCCATAATCTCACCTCTAATACTTTCAACAGCAGAACAATTCTTTACCATTTAATACTCAGCTATTACATTGAATTAACCACTGACTCGACATATGATCAACAGAAGCAATTTGTTTCCGTGTCTTAATTGGCACTCGAGGTTTAATCTGTTCCCGACGTATCGCCTTAACTAGATTTCAAAATCAAGGATGGTTCACATTTTATAAGCGACCATGAACTAATTATTCAACTTGTATGTACTTCGACAGTATTTAGGACAGTTCAACTGAAGGTCAATAACTATTAAGGTCTCTTTTCCATACAGTGTTTCATTTGGGGGAGGGGTTGTTGCATTCTCCCAAATATACAGGTCTGGGGTGGATCAAAAATTTCATTGAGGAATTGGGATAAAAGGTTTGAATCCTTAAGGTATTTTTCCTCTGTTTTGATCTGAAATTAGATTGGGATTATAGGTTGTAACATTGTATTTAAAACAATGCTACGAAAGCACAGGTGCAAGACGTATAAGTTGTAGTTCTCAAAAATAAATAACATTGTGTGTTTTAAAGATGTTGTTTTGTCAACTTAAGATAATCTGGTATTAAAGAAGTATCTCTTTTGGCATCATGGATTAGAATAAATTAGACAAAATAATTTCTTATAACTGGGGAACTTATAAAATAAAGAATTATTTTTATAAATGATTAACATATCCGAGTTTCATACGTTATGTAAGTTAATGGATCAGGAAGGCGACAAATATAAGGTTTATTATAAAATATTTGTACATTTGGAATTAATCTTATGTTATTTGGCAATCTTCCTTATTACCAAAACATTTTGAAAGTAGAGGGAAATTTCTCATATAAATTACGATGGGTCTCTTTTATAGCTGTGCTATATTGAAACCACAAAACTTAAAATTTGAAAATCCACTTACATTTTCATTCCATATGAGTTCACTGTTTGTAAATTATTTATCCAAAAATTTCTTTAAATGGCGTGAAACTGTTTTTTTTTTCTTTACATCCGATCATATTGTGAGAAACGGGTTTCTGAGGCTGTTGATGATCTCACCAATATATTGTTCATTGAATTTGAAGCAAGATATCGGTTAAAAAGATGTTTTCAATCGTACAACTAGACGATCTTACCGAAACCCCAATCTATTTCCTCCATGGGATAGATTCTCAAATAAATTCAAAATAAAACTAGAACTGTGAACATTACTGAGAGTGGAAAACAACCCCTATGGGGCCACTTGATACAAGGTCACGTGATATAGCCTTTTGAATTTTTACACACTCAAAACAAACTTTTTAACAACCATTATAAGCATAGGCCTATGTATGGACAGCATAGGTCAATTAAATTTATTTGAAAATTATTAAGGTAATTGAAGGTCAAGGTCACTTGATATAGCCTTTTCAATTTGTTTATAAACGGGTACAAAAAAATTGTTGTCGACCATTATAGGCCTATGTGTGATAGCAAAGGTCAAGAACATTCTACTTGTAAAAATTCAGGTTCATTGAAGGTCAAAAAAATTGTTGTCGATCATAACAGGCATATGTGTGGATAGCTTAGGTCAAGAACGTCCTACATGAAAAAATAATAAAATTCAATCGGGCATTAAAAAAATTTAAATTTGAAAATCAAAATTCTGTTCCCAACAAGTTTTAGATCAAGTAACAAGGTTTCGAAAAACACCAAAATCGGATAAAAATTAGCGGACTTATTAAAATTTTGCTGAATGTTACCGTTCTGTGATGGCACATAAAGTACCACTTCCGGTTTGGATTTTTTTTCTAAAAGGGTTTTAATTATGCCTGATAGTATATATGTATAACTTTTGTACTGATTTCTTACATACACCGGAAGCTGGGTGACCCAACGCGGTTCTAAAAAACCGGACGTTCTCACGCAAAAACCGGAAGCGAAGCGGTAGAAATTTTTTTATGATGCGGTTTTATTTCTATAGGCGACTTCTCTATATTCTGTAATTTTCAAAGCGATCGGATAATTAGCAAAAAGTTATGCAATTATGCATATTATTATTATGCAATTACTAACTACTGATGCGTAAAAATTTTAGTTTTATATATTCATTTTCTATTCCAGTACGTATCTTATCGTATTTTTCAAACCAAATTTCTATACTATTTTCGAGTTGGGCTAAGGAGCTTCCCGAAAAAAAAAAAAAGTCTAATGAAAACAAAGAGTGGCAAATTTCTAATTTGTCACTCAATAAATGAAAATGAAATGAGAAAGTTTTTCATTTATTTTAGTTTGAATTACTTTGAGTCATTTATTTTATTTTGAATTTATTATCCCAGGGAAGACAAAGATTGGCGTTTCGGTGAGATCGTCTAGTGAATTGTCGTCGAGATTAGAAACAGGACTTTCTTTATTCGGATTTGGTATCAGATACAGATCATTAAAACGAGCGCGTGCATTATTCTTAGTTTCTCCTACATATTGTTTGTGGCATCTTTTACTTGATATTAAAAGCATTACATTCGAGTCTTCACAAGGTAGATGCTCCTGGATCGTGTATCTTTTATTCTTAAGGAGGTTGGAGCGAATAACCTAATTAAATTAAAAGTTGCTAATTTTTTGCATGGTGGTAGCTTAAAGTATCAGTATTGAGAAAATGCAAAATTTAGCATAGGTCACCGACTTATTTTTTGAGATAGAGGGCGTTATTTCTGTAGGGGTGGTGCACAATACTTGACCTACTTCTGACTCTCAATTCACAGTGTTTTTACACTTCTATAATGGTATCTGTTGGAATGGTATATTAAACAGCATGGGGTGTGTTACACTTCACATAAAATGATGAGTCTACATAATTAATGCAAACAATTGTTAGAAAACATTAATGGGCTACCCAATTTCTCATTTTCAACTTATAAGTGATTAATTTCAGAATTGGTGTATACCATTCGGTGAGTCTAAATGATGATTAATCAAGGGTAAGCTGACCAAATCTGTTACAGACATGTTCTCTCTCATCTGCCCCCATTAGCCCAGTTACTCACTGCATTGTACAATACATATTACTCTAATCAATCTATTGTGTTTCGATCTAATTCAATTACATAGCCTCACTTAAGTACCCAACACTTGAACGATCAACTCGATCACATGATGTCAAATTGTGTTGGTTCTAGATTGACATTAATTCTCAATGATGCTACTAGGGTCGATTTATATCGTGTCCTGTTGACGTCATAGACGAAGAAGATAGAGCATGTGGAAAATATCATGTAATTAAGAAGTCCAGCCAAATAAATCTATTCTTGTTAACTAATTTTATTTCAACCAAGACCAGTAAATCTTCTTCAAATTTACTTTCAAGTTTACTGTAGTCGAGAGTATCAGGTAGATGCTCAAGTACCAAAAGAAAAGAAATAAAGGTGCGTTTTATTATGAACAATCTAAGTGTTAGTGCGCTACCACCATTTCAATTTCCAAAACTTGTTATGCTGGTGTGCATATAGTATACGAAAAACTTGTCCTTAGTGTATTGAACGTAGTCCATTTCTAAGTTTTAGACGTCATGACGTCATGGTCACATGACGTAAACAATACGCTCCTAACTTGACAACAACGCTCCTCCATAGTTTTGAAAGGACAAGAAAGAAAGATAAGTTCTTAATCGGGTTTAACGAGGAACGAGGTATATATTTCCCTTTTTTTTACATGATAAAACCCAGTTCATTGTTGATCTTAAGTAGTAGATGTAATATTGTAATTATATTTATTTAAGATATTTTAGTCCGTTCTGTAGCCGAACGGATTTCAGAATTCATTTTTTCATATTCTTAAATAAGGTTTGATTAAGGATTTTTCTTTTTGTTTATTTCAGTTTTACGGTCAAAGTACGGTCAAAGTGTACGGTCAAAGTACGGTCAAAGTACGGTCAAAGTACGGTCAAAGTACGGTCAAAGTACGGTCAAAGTGTACGGTCAAAGTACGGTCAAAGTACGGTCAAAGTGTACGGTCAAAGTACGGTCATTGTATAGTTAAAAATGAACAAATTAAATATTGAAATAGATCTAGATCTAAGCCGTTTTTGATCAGTAAAGCCTACCTCCCGTCTCACGACACACCCGATAATTGGACTCCTTAAACGAGATCCAGTACAGTAAAACTCGATCGTTGATGTCAGCTGTCGTTAGATGGTTAGGGCCTACGGTACAAATAGCCTATAAAGAACAATTAATCTAACACACAGTGTTTTAGTTTTAAGAATCGTAGTTTCAACTTTATTTAAGAAGAAAGGATAGACTTTAAGGTACAGTCTAGATCTACAACTTCCGTCGAGGAATATTCATCCGCT
Source organism: Nipponacmea schrenckii (assembly GCA_030562195.1). NCBI lineage: Eukaryota > Metazoa > Mollusca > Gastropoda > Lottiidae > Nipponacmea > Nipponacmea schrenckii. The sequence continues at coordinate 14,049,949 of CM060201.1, forward strand.
CATCAACAATAAAGAAAGAAAGAGTTTGGTGAACTGATAATATATTCCAACCATGGCATCGAACATTACCATGTCTAGACTGGATAAGCAACAAGCAGAAAGGGAATATCACGTTGTGCAGAGGAGATGGAAGAGATTAGTTTCCGATATTACAGTTAAAGAATTAGAAAGATTCACTCAAGAAGAATTGAAGGAAGATCGAGAGAAGTTAGAGACTTTATACAAGGACATCGTCAACGCCAATTCAGCACTAGAAGTTCTATTAGATACTGAAGAAGAGAGGGAAGATTTAAAAGAACATTTTGATTTTGTGTCCAGTCAAACACAAAATATTGTTTCAATTTTAAGTAGTAATTTTGAAATTTTAAATAGTAACCCTTATTCTGTAGATAATAATTTAAACAATGTAAATTCTATTCATTCTATTGCTATTGCTACAAATGAGAAATCTAATGTTGTTAATAGGTGTAAGAATGATCACAATGTTAAATCCTTTCCATAATAAGATAAGTCTGATGATAATGTTAGTATTGTTTCAGGTGCATGCAGTATAAATTCTAAAAAATCAACTCTGTCTAGGTCATCAAGCGTTACTTCACGTGAAGCTAAAGCAGAAAGGGCAGCTAAAGCAGCTAGACTGAAAGCTGAGTTAAGATTTTTTGACACATTAGAAAAGCAAAAAAGTGAGGTAAAGAAAACCGAGATGATTCGAGAGTTGGTAGTAACAGAAGCAGAAATTAATGCTATAGCCGAAATTGAGGAAGATAGACCAGATGCTAATGTGGAATTAGGACTTCCTCCTGTCGACAATATGACACAATATTTGAATACTCAAGTGCAATCAGTTTCCACTCCACCCGAAATTACTACAAGAAGGAATGATGTAAGTTACCCTTCAGATGAGAATGATACTAAGTCAAGGAAAACTGAGGAACATGATTCAACAGATAACTCGACACCAACCAATAGTGTTATAAACACAAACTATCCTGCCAATACATCAGATCTGAATCCAATTAGCCAGTTAGCTGCAGTTCTATCTCAGCATCTTGGAAAAGAAAAGTTACCTGTCCCAGAACCGTCTGTGTTTAAAGGAGATGCAATAGAGTACCCCATTTGGTCCAGATCATTTTCAACCTTTATTGAGAAAAAGACCAGTGATCCTGCCGAATTACTTTTTTACCTCAATCGATTTACAGCTGGAGAAGCTAATGAAAGTATAAAACCCTTATTCAATCTGCAGACCATGGAAGCATATGAAAGGGCAAAGCAAACGCTACATAACAGATACGGAAATTCTTTTATTGTATCCAATGCCTACAAGAAGAAGATCCATGATTGGCCTCACATACCTCATAATGATGGAATCGCCCTCAGGAAGTTTTCAGACTTTTTACAGAATACCAAAACAGCTATGAATTCAATTTTATATTTAAACTGTTTGAACGACCCAGAAGAAAATCAAAAGCTACTTAAAAAGTTACCAACCAGTATCACCTCACGATGGAGCCGAATTGTAGATGATTCCTTACAGAACGATAATAACTTCCCTGTGTTTCCTATTTTTGCTGATTTCATCGAAAAGGAAGCGCGAATATTGTGTAATCCTGTAACTTCTCTCAAAGCTCTCAGAGAAGAAACCGATGACAGAAAACCTAAAGATAGAAGAATTCCGTCTCGTTCACTATCGACCTCTTCAACTTCTTCACCACCCGCTATACCTGTTCCCTGTAGCCTTTGTAAACAAAGTCACGAATTAGAACACTGTAGAAAGTTTATTTCAATGCATATGAATGATAAATTGAATTTTATGAAAGACAACTCTATTTGTCGTGGATGTTTGCGTGAAGGCCATATGAAATTTCTTTGTAAGGAAAGAAAGATATGTAAGAAATGTAAAGGTTTTCACCCAACACCACTCCATGATGACAATTTTCGACCCTCGGAGAGAAAGGACTTCAGATTTAATAATAAATCAAGAATTCAATCTAATCAACCAAACCCTTCTGCAGTAGTAAATAGTGTCAATGGAACCTTTTGTACATCACACTCTTTGATAGTTCCAGTGAAAATTCACCATAAAGATAATCCTGCACATAAGGAAGATACATATTTAGTTATTGATGATCAATCAGATGCATGTTTTATAGACGATTCTCTTTGTGACGATTTGGGGATAAATGGACAAGAAACCAACCTTAATTTGTCGACCATGTTAGGAACTGCTACTATTAAGAGTCACAAAATCGATGGATTAGTTGTAAAAGGTTTTTACGAAAACGAAGAAATACACCTACCTACAACTTTTAGCCGTCAGCAAATACCTGTAAATAGAGACCAGATACCACGAAGAACGACGGTAGTTGAGTGGCCACATTTACGAAGGATAAGTCACAAACTATTACCCTATAATCCGCACATGAAGATAGGTTTACTAGTAGGTATCAACTGTATTAAAGCTGTAAAACCACTTGAAGTAATACCTGGTAATGATGAAGATCCTTATGGTATCCGTACATCACTAGGTTGGGGTGTGGTTGGTTTGATAGACAAGGTTTCTGATACTCATATTACGTCAAGTCACTTATGCACGACGACCCATGATGGTAGAAGATGTCATTTTGCCTTTAGGACATCTGCTAGAGAAACTATCAGTCCAAAACAAATAATTTCAATGTTCGAACAAGATTTCCATGAGACGTCTTTAGATAAACCATTATCATATGAAGATACTAAGTTTTTAGATATTGTTAACAAAGGGATTCACAGAACAGAAGATGGACATTTAGAAATGCCACTACCCTTTAAACAATCAAATATCACACTTCCTGATAACAAAGCACCTGTTCTTAAGCGATTGAAAGGACTGTACACAAAGCTCATCAAGGACAAAAAGTACAATGAAGATTATCAGAAGTTTATGAAGAAAATAATTGATAGTAAATACGCTGAAGAAGTTCCAGCCTCAGAAATACATTTGACCAATCGTGTATGGTATATACCACATCACGGAATCTATCATCCTAATAAACCAAAAATACGTGTCGTTTTCGATTGTAGTATCACCTACCAATCCCATTGCCTAAATAATCTTCTCCTCACAGGTCCAGATTTGACCAATAGTCTTATTTCCGTTCTTTATAGATTCAGAAAGGATAAAATTGCATTTATTTGCGATTTGGAAGCCATGTTTTTTCAGTTAAAGGTCAATGAAGAACACCGCAACTACCTTCGCTTCTTTTGGTGGAAAGATGGTGACCTTACAAAAGAACCTACTATGTACAGAATGACCGTTCATCTCTTCGGAGCAAGTTCATCACCAGGTTGTGCTAATTTTGGACTGAAAACTACTGCCAACATGTATGAATCTGAATTTGGAACTAAAACTGCAGAATTTATTCGGCGTGATTTTTATGTCGATGACGGTTTAAAATCTGTTGGTACCGTAGAAGAAGCTAAAGAACTAATTGCTAATAGTCAAGAAATGTGTGCAAGAAATGGATTTCGTCTTCACAAGTTTATGAGTAATAATAAAGAAGTTCTTGTTGATATACCAGAAGAAGACCTAGCTGTTGGTACTAAAAATATTGATACAGACAAGAATGAAAATTTAGAAAGAGCACTTGGCGTCCAATGGTGCGTCGAAGATGACACTCTACGTTTTTGCATTAAAGTTCATGAAAAACCATTAACCAGAAGAGGTATACTCTCGACTGTAAGCTCCATCTTCGATCCTTTAGGTTTAGTATCTCCATTCATCTTCACTGCAAAGAGGATTCTTCAAGATCTTTGTGTCGAGAATAACGATTGGGACAGGGATGTTCCAGAAACTATAAGAAACAGATGGATTCAATGGAAATCAGAACTTCCACTACTAGATCATCTTACAATAAGAAGATCATACAAGCCAGAAATATTTGACGAAGTAGAGCGTGTTGAACTACACCATTTTAGTGATGCCTCAACTCAAGGATATGGCCAATGTTCATATTTAAAATTGGTTGACATCAAAGGAAAAATCCAAGTAAATTTGATAACTGCTAAAGCTAGAGTGGCTCCAACAAAAATCGTTACAGTTCCTCGATTGCCAGCCCCACCCTTCACATATTCTGCAGTGGACTACTTTGGACCCTTTGTGGTGAAGGAATTTAGAAGAGAAGTAAATAGATATGGTGTTATTTTCACATGTATGGCCTCTCGCGCTATTCATCTGGAGGTAGCTAATAAGATGAACACAGACTCCTTCCTTAATGCATTCAGACGATTCGTATGTCGACGAGGACCAATAAGACAACTACGCTCGGACCAAGGGAGCAATTTTGTTGGAGCTCAGTCAGAACTGAAAGCTGCTCTCAATGAAATGGATGATGGCACAATATCAAGAGAATTAATAAAGGACAACTGTGACTATATTTCATTCAAGATGAACACTCCAGACTCCAGTCACATGGGAGGTTCCTGGGAGAGATTAATCCGATCTGTTCGTAGCGTCTTGGTTGCCCTTTTACACACTCACGGTGGAATTCTTGATGATGAAACGCTGAGAACGTTTATGACCGAGGCAGAGTCGATCGTAAATAGTCGGCCATTATCTATTAGTGATATTAATGATCCAAATTATCCTGAACCTATAACTCCAAACCACTTACTAACTATGAAAAGTCAATTTATATTGCCACCTCCTGGTGTCTTTATGAGACATGATTTGTATTCACGCAAACGTTGGAGAAGAGTCCAGTTTCTCGCAAATGAATTTTGGAAACGTTGGCGCCGTGACTATATTCAGTCTCTTCAGCCAAGACAAAAATGGCAAAATAAGACGAGTAATCTTAAAGTAAATGATATTGTTTTAATTAAGGATGATAATATTGTTAGAAATCTATGGAAACTTGGAAGGATTTCTGAAATTTTTCCCAGTGTTGACAATCTAACTCGCAAAGTCAGAATCGAATTAGCCTCAGAAATTGATAAGAATGGTAAAAGACGGGCATCAAGAAAATTTCTTGATAGACCGATTCATAAATTAGTCTTAATATTGTCTGAGAAAGAACCGGGAATCCCCGCCAAGAAGCCTTAATTGTATTAGTTTATCTGTTACAACCGTATAGTATAGGTTATCATTTTGTCTTACTTATTGTGAAGTAATTACATGTATACAGTGATTTGATTAGCTTTAATGATATATGGAAGGGAAATTGGTTCGAAATTTAATACTCGCTATTTTGCATTTATGTACATTAGTTTCAAAACAAACTTACCTTAAAATTTAAATATTGTAACTTTCTACATAATTTTAAGCTCAAAAATTGTTTGGAGAATATTTTTATGAAGGTTTCTACTCTGAACATCGTTAATTTTGTGTATTGAATAATTTGTAAATACGTTTATGGAATACGTTCAAACATAAGTTTGCCTGTATTTTTTTTAATTCTTAGAGTTACTAAAATGTGTAAAAGGTTTGTAGTAAATTGACAATGTAACTAATAACTAAGCCATTATTTAAATTATCAATTTAGAGGAGCCATGTATTAGGTTTAAACATATTTTATTGATCAAAATGATACAAAAGGATTGGGAGCAAGTTACAAAAACTTAAATTGACCCTCTCCTTAAAAGTAGTTCATGACAATAAATATTACTAGACAAAATGACAGTTAAACTTATTGAAAAAAACAAAACAGAAAAAAAGAACAGAAAAAAGAATATCAGTATTAACACTATATACACATGCCGCCGACAATCAACTTAAAATAAACATATATTGCAGAAATATATAAATAGGAAAATATCACATACTTTATTTGCTAAATCTTTTTGTAGAATTAATATAAGTTAAAACGTTTTTAAATAAATGTGAGTTTTTGTCAAAATCAGCTTCCGGATCACCCCATAAAAGGATGTTTAAATCAATAACAGCAAAATCTGATAGACTTTGCATTAAGACTCGTCTACTTTCTGAATATAAACAACAATCGAAAAAGAAATGAAACGCATCTTCATTGTGAAAACCACATCTGCAAGAAGCAGAAGTAACTATATCATATTTGTAGAGATCAGATTTTAACGAACTACAACCATGCCTTATTTTAGTGTGCATAATATTTAAAAAACGTTTACCATTCCAATTCCATGTATTGAACGTAGTCCATTTCTAAGTTTTAGACGTCATGACGTCATGGTCACATGACGTAAACAATACGCTCCTAACTTGACAACAACGCTCCTCCATAGTTTTGAAAGGACAAGAAAGAAAGATAAGTTCTTAATCGGGTTTAACGAGGAACGAGGTATATATTTCCCTTTTTTTTACATGATAAAACCCAGTTCATTGTTGATCTTAAGTAGTAGATGTAATATTGTAATTATATTTATTTAAGATATTTTAGTCCGTTCTGTAGCCGAACGGATTTCAGAATTCATTTTTTCATATTCTTAAATAAGGTTTGATTAAGGATTTTTCTTTTTGTTTATTTCAGTTTTACGGTCAAAGTACGGTCAAAGTACGGTCAAAGTACGGTCAAAGTACGGTCAAAGTACGGTCAAAGTACGGTCAAAGTGTACGGTCAAAGTACGGTCAAAGTACGGTCAAAGTGTACGGTCAAAGTACGGTCATTGTATAGTTAAATATGAACAAATTAAATATTGAAATAGATCTAGATCTAAGCCGTTTTTGATCAGTAAAGCCTACCTCCCGTCTCACGACACACCCGATAATTGGACTCCTTAAACGAGATCCAGTACACTTAGCATGCAAGTATGTTATCTTAAAGTGCTTGATGCATCAATGACTTTTGAACAACACACTTAATGCATGTTTTGGAGTTTTTTTTAAACACCGAATACAGTTTCGGAAATTGAAATTCACTCTTTGATTTACGCATGATGAGGGTAGTGCAGTAACGCTTGAATCGCTCATCATCAACCGCAACATTATTTCGTTTCTGGTACTGCAAAACTACTCAAAACACCACATAAACGCTTTCGACACGTGGTTGTACAATGTGTTGTTATATAGAATAAGTTATTTTAGAGACTCAATTAACACTAATTTTCTTGAAATTAAATACCTATTGCCATTTCTAATGTAGCATCTATATCTAAGGTTAGTTTATTAGGTAATACTACATAGTCCATTTAACACCTCTACACGAGTAATTAAGCTTATTCTTATCAAGAAGTGTCAAATATTATGCATTGTGTTCTTGTGACAATAAAGGGTCATCACTCTCATTGTCAGGCCCTTAGCTAATTCAACGACTTTTTGTAAAGTCTTATCATCTAATAAGATTTCTGGGATGGGGACACTTAGATTTTAGCCGACAAAAAAGAAATTGGACCTTCTTGATTATATATGAAATAGAGTCCTAGTCGATTGCAGTCATGTAGCATCTCGATCGGTCTTTATTATGTAACAAGACCAGATCTACGATTATTATGAGATTTGTTCTGGCCTCAACTGGTAGGCATGCCTCTATCGTTAAGTCGACAGGTACTCGCATCGCCTACTTCAAAATCATGAAGTGGGTAATCCTCGTCTTCTTCATCTGTGTTGCGGGCGATGTTGACGAAACCAATCGATAAAGAGATCCTGCTGTACCCATTTTGCTGCATTGCATCTGAAATTATTTTCAATCGCGATATCGACATGAAACGTGGCAATATGTCTTAGTAATGATTGCTGATTACTCACAGCAATTTTCAGACCGATCAGACACCCCTAACTATGTTAAATCATTGTTAAATGCAGTAACGCTTGAATCGTTTCAATCGATAAAGTCATCCCGCTCTGCCCCTTTTGCTGCATCGCATCCAAAATTATTTCCAATCGCGATATCGACACGAAACGCTGCAATATGACTTAGTAATAATTGCTTATTACTCAGAGCAATTTTCAGACCGATCAGACATCCCTAACTATGTTAAATCAATCGTTAAAGTCATACCGCTATGCCCCTTTTGCTGCTGAAATTTCTTATTAAATAATTAAAAATAGAAGGAATGGTCAGAATCGTCTGAAATTCGCTGTGAACATTCAGGACACATATAAGTATCCCTCTGCCAAGTTTCAAATCGATAGCTTTACGGGAAGTTGGGGGGATCGTAAGTAAAACAGTGCCCAGATCTACGTATAGCAGTGACGGCCTAGCTTACTCCGACATGTAGTTAACTTGAATAAGTTAATTTAACCAGAAGCTTGGTTAAAAGGTTCTTTCGGGTTATCAAAATCGGTAATTTGGCATTTTTGTCGAACTGGATATGCTTGAGTCTGCAGGGAACGAATCGGATTACATCAATTCGTAGGCAAAGTTGACGGACAAGTAGAGGCCTTGTCTTGGCAGAATCCGATTCTTCAGTTAAATTCAAGTTCTGTTAGAAAAAAATGTTCTTTCACGAGCTTTTAGGATGCTTAGCTCATATTTTCAGTAGAAGGAACTGGAAAGACACTTAGTGTAGATGATGTTGCTAATTATGTATGAATCGTTCAACATATGCCATTGTGCGCAGCAACTTTTTGTAAGAACTGTACATTAAAACATCAAGAAGCTGGGTAAGTGAACCATTTGAACGACTTACACTTTACAACAGTAGATGTATAGGTGATATTACCAGTTCAATGCATTTCCGACTTTCCAGTCCACCTAGCTGTAAACGGGTAGGGATAATTCGGGAAAGATCAATGTCAAGAGGTTTGGCCAAGGACCAGCTGGTAGACAGGATCCCTGTCACTGCAGACTTGTGAACTTTTCTTTCTTTCTTTCTTTCTGACATGGTTCTAATTCATCCAGGCGAATTCTTACAAATATGTCTAGTTTCATGGTAGATGATAACCATGACAGACATATGCTAGAGTCTGTCCAGTAGTATTGTTTCACCACCTTGAAGTCTTTGGAAAGAATATCCATCAATGATCGAGACAGTCTGCTCAATGACAGTTATATTTACAATACTTTTATTTATATGTACATTCAATTACTAGGTCTGTACTAGATGAAAAGATCCACCCTAAATTCACGACTTCTCTCACCCCTGGCCCCTGGCCCCTATCCCCATCCTGTTCTTTGTCTCTCAAGTTTAAATCCCCGTCCATTTATTATATTAAACAAAATCCTATATAAAACGGTCCATAAAAAGGCCTCCAAACTCGATACAAATTTCTTGTACATGATTCAATAGCTCACTCCCCGTCTCTTATATATTTATTTTCGATTAAAGCTCATTTTCAAATGAAATAAAAATACTATACCATTTTCAGATTGAGATAGAGAGTTCCCGAAAAAAAACCCGATTCCATGACGAATCGGTCAATCGATATTTCACACGATTTATCGATAAACAATCTGTTGAACTGAATCTGCATCATCAACAAATGTCATCATTGGGTTGAATGTAATAACTAATATATGATGAGTTTTAATGTAAGGATTATGAGGTTGAAGTTAGGCAGCTACTCACAGTCCGATCACAAATTAGTCGCATTTTGCTAATTACTTTTTCAATTATTGAAATATCAACGGAGTGTTAGAATGGAAGTACAACAAATGAAAAAAAAAATGGAAATGTGGTTTAAGTATACCATCGAAAATGTTCATCTAATTCCCGTATTAATTTTTTCACTTAAGGAATAGCCGGTGTAGGCCCAATTTGTATGTCGGATTTTTGTCGCGTTAATTCAAAAGAATTCGAGATCTTTTAATTAAGTCCAATAAAATCCGACAAAAGCTTGGCGAATAAATAAAAAAAAAAAAAAAACGAAAAAAAAAACAAACATTCGTTTTAGACTGAGTCGAATTTTAAGAATATTTGACACTCTCAGTCGAATAATTCGTCAAAAGAGCGACAAAAAACGTTTTGATTTATACGTCGGTTTTTGTCAAATCAAGCAGAAAAATTGCACTCGGCTACAGATTTCTGTCAGTATGCGCATGCTCATAACTAATAAAGTGGATTCTGGTGTCAACAAACGCAAACGTGCTTTTATACGCCCACATGAAATGGGGGGGGGGGGGCTTATATTGTCGTCACCCATGTCCGTCCGTCTGTCCGTGCGACCGCCAACTCTAAAAGGCGCAATTCTTGACCGATTTTGATGAAACTTGATATGAGTGTTTATGATCACGCATGGATGATCCCTATTGAAAATCAGCGAAATAAAAAAAAATTAGTATGAGTTATTGCCCTATTCTTGAATGGGTCGTAAACACTCTGCAATGTGAAATCTTTGAAGAATTTTGATTAAGCTTGGTGTGAGAGTGTGTTATAACCAAAGGATGAACCCTATTGAAAATTAGCGAAATCGAAAAATATTTAGTACGAGTTATTGAAAACAGTTCACTTTTAGCTTGTAAACACTCTAGAAAGAACAATTCTTAATGGATTTTGATGAAATTTATCTTGAGTATTTGTTTTCACCCAAGGATGAACCCTATTGAAAATCAGATAAATCGAAAAATATTTAGTGTCAGTTATTGCCCTTGTTTTTGTAAAAGCGTTTAATTTTTTGACTTGTAAACATTCTAGAAGGCACAATTCATGACAAATTTTGACAAAAATCACTGAAATTGTTTAATATCGCCCAAGGATGAGCCTATTGAAGATCAAAAATATCGAAATATATACTATATAATTCGTGCCTTGTTCTTTAAAACACCAAAGGATGAACCATAATTGAAAATAAAAAATATCGCAAAATAGTTAGAATGAGTTATTGCTCTTGTTCTTGAAAAAACACATTCAATTTTTGGCTCATAAACACTCAACAAAGAACAAGTCATTACATATTTTTATGAAACTTGTTGAAATTATCTGGACCTTTTCCAAGATAAATTGAAAAGTTCCTTTAGTAATTCGATTTTTTTTTAAAGTGTGTATCGCTATATAGATCGAAAACAGGACTAAACCAACCAGGATTTCTTCTTTTCGGCTTCCATACAGGATTGTATACGACGATTATTTTTATCAGATTGAGTCTTTGCATATGATTTTTTAAGAATAAAGCTGATTAAAAATACACAGAACGATTTCGTAAATGCATGTTGCGGTATTTCAAAATAGTGATAACCATTCCTTTTCGTAGTAGCTGTTTATAAAAAAATTATTAACAGAAGAAGTACTCTTTTACTCCATTCTTATTTTCAGTAAAAATTCGTCAAGGATCCGACAGTATATATCAAATCGTCTGCAGTCGCATCAATGACGAATTTTTATCGAGAAAATTCGACGGGTCAAAATTCCGACGTATAAATACTATTAGACTCAGAATGTTAGTATACAGTTTTATCGTTACACACACTGGGTGACATCACGATTCAAGGTAGACAATAATTGTCAGAAAACACATTCTAGACTACAAATAATTATCTTACTCGAATAGTCTGTCTGTACCAAAGACATTTTGTACACCCATCCGAAAGAATCCTGAAAATGAGTGGTTTATACCTAATAAAATGTCCTAAAGATGCCCATTATTTATTATGCTACCAAATTACTTACTACACAGCTTCAATAATTCCTCCCTATATTAATAACAACAACGTCGTTGACAAAATATATTCTGAAACTGCATCTGCAGTACATCATTAGTTGACCTATCTCTTTTGCATTGCACTACATATCTCCACTGCATTAGCTTTTTTTTTAGGAAATTTGCGAGGTTTAGCCGTCATAGAACGTTTGTTCTGTCTCTCTAACTGTTTGTAGCATTACTATTAATTTTATGATTTCTACCAATTTGTCAAAAGGAATTTTTTCAGGAGACCAAAAACAGCCACATGCAAACGTCATACAGATTTGGAAGAACAATCGTAACGAACACTCGCAAAGGTTTCAATCGACAGTCATAAGAAAATAAATGAGCGTTTCGTGTTCAAAATGCTAATTGTAAAATTTAAATTTTGTATACGTGATAATATAAAGAAAAACTCATCCACTAGGATAAGTAATCTAAATCTCATGAAGTTTAGATCTAAAAGATATTTTTCCACATCATTATTTTTTTTTTTCAAATACATTTTGACTAATTATCCTCTTATTTCAGTTGTTCCATAATTTCATTTGACAGTTTGAATTTAAGCAGGGAATGTCATCAAATTAAGCTGAATATTTAAAACCCGATACTCATGAAAAAGACTGAATCGAATATTAACTCTATATATTTCAACAAAACACAACATACTTAATCTAACACAAAACATAGCAACCAGTTCAAATACTAGTAACCAATGATCATAATAAATAACCAACCCTATTTTCAAATTCATTGCAATTCTAGTATAACTAATTTATATATTAAAGTGGTATTAACATACAATTAACAACTGTCATAACAGTATTTCAATTATAATAATTATAAACATTTGAATATAATAACAGTAAATGCATGTTTATTACAATGACAATATAACAGTATAACAATTACAATAACAGTTTAACCATTACAATAACTATAAAACCACTACAAAAACAGTATAATCATTACAACAGAAGTATTACCCTTACACTGACAGTGTTGTATTGGTGGTACCATTACAAAATTGTTATTACAACAATTGTATAATATGTTCAATATGCAAAGGTTTCAACTGACAGTCATAAGTAATAAATTATCGTTTCGTGTTCAAAAATTCTAATGGTAACATTATAAGTTTGTATACGTTATAACATAAAGAAAAACTCTCCCACCAGAATAACTAATCTAAATCTCACGAAGTTTGTATCTAGGTATGTTTCCACATCATCTTTTTTTTTTTTTTTCAAATTCATTTTGACCTATTATCTTATTATTTTAGTTGTTCCATATTTTGACATAAACAGTTTGAATTTAAGCAGAGACTGCACAAATGGAGATGCCTTTGTCATCAAATTAAGCTGAATGTTTAGAACATGATACTTATGAAAAAGACTGAATCGAATATCAACTCTATAGGCTATATTTCAACAATACACAACATACTTAATCTAACCTTAAACATAGAAACCCGTTCAAATAACCAATGATCATAATAAATAACCAACCCTATTTTCAAATTCATTGCAATTCTAGTATAACTAATTTATATATTAAAGTGGTATTAACATACAAATAACAACTGTCATAACAGTAATTTAATTATAATAATTATAAACATTTGAATATAATAACAGTAAATGCATGTTTATTACAATGACAATATAACAGTATAACAATTACAATAACAGTTTAACAATTACAATAATTATATAACCACTACAAAAACAGTATAATCATTACAATAGAAGTATTACCCTTACACTGACAGTGTTGTATTGGTGGTACCATTACAACCTTGTTATAACAATAATTGTATCATAAGTTCCTATATGCAAAGGTTTCTACCGGCAGTCATAAGTAAATAAATTGGCGTTTCGTGTTCAAAAATGCTAATGGTAACATTATAAGTTTGTATACGTGATAACATAAAGAAAAACTCTCCCACCAGAATAACTAATTTAAATCTCATGAAGTTTGTATCTAGTTATCTAGGTTTCCACATCATTATTTTTTTTTTCAAATTCATTTTGACTTATTATCTTATTATTTTAGTTGTTCCATATTTTGACATAAACAGTTTGAATATAAGCAGGGGCTGCACAAATAGAGATGCCTTTGTAAAAAAATTAAGCTGAATATTTAAAACATGATACTGATGAAAAAGACTGAATCGAATATCGATTATTTCAACAAAACACAACATACATGTACTTAATCTAACACAAAACATAGCAACCAGTTCAAATACTAGTAACCAATGATCAAAATAAATAACAAACCAACCATATTTTCAAATTCATTGCAATTCAATTCAAATTCAATTCAATTATAATAATCGTAAACTTTTGAATATTATAACAGTAACTGCATGTTTATTACAATGACAGTATAACAATAACAATAACAGTTTAACCATTACAATAACTATATAACCACTACAATAACAGTATAATCATAGCAATAGAAGTATTACCCTAACACTAACAAGGTTAAATTGGTGCTACCATTTCATCAACATTCTTATTACAACAACTGTATAAATTCAATGTCAGTATTACCAGTACGGTGTTGGTATTAGCAGTACGCTATTATAATTACCAGTGCGCTGTTGGTATTACCATAACACCAGTGATATTACAATAACAGTATAACAAGTTTCATATTGGTATTGTACGAGTACATGTAATACCAGTTCACCACAGGTATTACTAGGTATTACTTGTTATATATTGATATTACCAACACAATACTTGTATTACAATTATTATGGCGATAGGGGTCTTACTATTACAATGACGTCATAATACCAATATTGCATTATTATCAAATTAATAAAGTGAAGGCAATAGTCTATAAAGCTTTTTTACAACCACAAAAAACTTGTAAAACCAACAAAAGTTTAACGCATTTTTAGTTATAAAGAATATCGTCGATACCAGCAATTCCACCATGTTTTTCTTGGAGATGATCATAGCATTCACCAGCATTGTTAAATTTGGTTGTACAAAGCCAACAAAAATCAACTTTGCAAGCATGACAAACCATATGGTTACATCCGCGATTTTTCTCGATTGGGACTTTACACTGAGGACAAGGTTTAATTGAGTCTGCATGGCTTCTTAAATACGCATCGATTTCTTCTCTGTCCCTTTCTTGAGATTTGTACATAGCACATGACAGACCATCATGGTATTCAATATGACAAGAGGAACAGATCCTGATACTACACTCTTCACAAATATACTGGGTATTTTCTGTATTGGTTTTATAGATAACAGGACAATCCGGGGTTAGACAATGATGATATATACCTCTTCCACTTTTCAACATATAATTAGTAACAGCCGCTCCGACCAAAGCCCGTGGCACTATCTGAACTTTAGTAAAGCTCTTCTTAAAATCGACCCAAGCAAACGGCTTTTGACAGGTTTCTTCGCTGCAAAGAACTGGGAGATCCTTACTCTGTATAGCGACCTGTATTTGTCTCTTAAAGCAATCAAGACAATAAGCATGGGAACAACTCTCCAATCGGTAAAGTTCCGCCACATTGTCAATTGGACAAAGACAAGTACAACATTCTGGCATTTCCTCTCCTTGTTCACCAACAGATGCAGGAATATTAGCACAATGAAAACTTTCAAGAAGAAGCGATTCAGACAAACCGTCAATCAGTTGACAGGCCTTCTCCAACGACCCAGATTCACCAACCATCTTTACTGTTTGTCGTTTGTGATTTAATAGAATGGACTGTAAACCAGAATCTTCTACTAGCTTTTCTAGATTTAACCCATATTGTTTAATCAAAGTCTTCATCAAACCCTTTGGACGTTCTGGGGCTCTCAAATCTATATCTTTTCCATTCCCATTCAAAATATCATTCAGGTAGTTTTGTAATTCCATCTGGGCTGTGGTAAATTTGGCCACGGTTCCAAAAACTCTAATGGAATTCGTCCTTTCATCCATTCGGATTACAGTTTGAGTTTTTTCTTCAACTTTTCGCACAAATTGTCGTCCTTGTCTGAGGAACAGATGACGATAATTCTCATTTCTCCAGCATTCAATCTCTTCTCCTTTTAAAATACCCTCCAATATAGCTCTTGCTTGAGCTAAATCTGAAGAGGCTTTGCTGTATAGATTAAGAATCACTCGTCCGTTGTTCAATTCCTTTTCATGAAATTTAAAATCAAGGTTTTTATGAAGGGTTTCTACAGCTTCATCAATAGATGGTTTCATGATATCATATACTTGTTGTGGAATATTAATAGAAGATGATACATCTGGAATCATTGTAACTGTCTGATTATTAATTCTCATACGACCATTCAAACTTCTACAAGCCTGATAACCATCTTCGGCTGAATGGAATTTGGCATAGGCTACAAAGTTTATGTCTGTATCTTTCTTAGGTTTTATTACCTCAACAACAAATCCATTCTCTCCACCAAGATGATCGGATATATAATCAGAAATTGTTCTTTTTATATTGTCTATATCATTGACACTGGTAGCTTGTACTTTTTCTCTCACTACAGATACCCTTTGAATATAAGCTTTTGCTTCTTCAGATATGAAGCCCAGGGCAGTACAAAGGCTTTCTTTGATTTCAGCTTCTTTAGTATTTGGTGGCAAACGTCGAAGGATCAACCCCGTTGAAGTATCATTTACGTCGATCTTCACCGCATTTCCTTTCACAGTAAACCAACCTAGATGAACAACATCTGCGAGATGCAAAGGGTTTACATCAACAAACGCCGTGTTCTTTGAGGGTCTTCTTGACCAGGTTAATCGAGATTTAAACTGAAATTCACGTCTTTGTGACTGTTTGATCTCTGGAATTGCTACATCGACGTTATCGTTTTCAGTTTCCTTCACAGCAAGCCTGGCTGCTTCATTGGACGAAAAAGTAACGCGACCCCATCTGCCATCTGATTTTTTATCTTCCCAACAGTCCACGATTTCTCCAAATTTCGAAAATTTCTCTTTGATGTTCTCTATCGATGATATTTTACAATTCGGCTTTGTTATATTTACAGAACGGTATTCAAGTGGCATCAGAAGCAAAGTACCCTCTCCTCCCTTTCCCAGAACAATTCTAACTCCTCCAGTCCTTGTACGCTTAGAACCCAACTGGAATTCTTCCGTTTTCATTAAGATGGGTTGTGTAGCTTCATCTTTCCATGTTACAATGGCCTCCTTGGCCGTTTCAGTCAACGCAGATGCATAGAATGTCACCTCACCTCTATCCCGATCAGCATCAATCATTACAATACAACCACAGATCTGAGTCAAGATCTCTTCATATTTTCTTAATTTAGTAAATCGTGGACCCACAAACATTGAAAAAGAGCTTGATCCAAAATATTCCGTATGGACATTAGATATTTGCGTTCTTTTTACCTCTTGTATATCAAAATTTAGTCCTATCATTCCTGTTAACCATTCTTCTCTGACTGGTGTGACAGTAGTGATAAAATCAGTTGACGTTCGTAAAACATTACAAAATACGACCCACTGACTGGAATCATTTAAAACTTTGAGTGATGAAGAAGGGTGGATGAAGACCTGCTGATCTAGACTTGGTACAAAATATCCAGCTTTTCGATGACCTGTAAAGTGAGCAATATTTTCTACGAAAGCTAACAGAATGATCTTTTGAATACTTTCAACGAGGTTTTCATCCTGTGAAAATTCCCTCCTTACTTCGATTCCAAGATCTCTCTTCAGAATACCTGATACTTCTGAAACAGTTTCAAAAACACCTCGTATCACTTTATTATTAACGTAATTATCAAAGCACCATTTATTTCTCTTGCCTTCAGGCTGAGCAATCCACTCTTTGTACACATTGAGTAAAGTAAAGCAATCGCCTTGATGTTGACAGAATTGTGTTTTGACCAAATCGCTTTTGTCCTTTTCATCCTCAGACCCACCACGATAGAAAATTGAACCACCAGAACTAATTAAAGACGCTAATACTAGAGCATCATACACAAAACCGTTATCAAATCCTTTCTTGACAATTGTGCTTAATCTTGGTTCAAAAGGAACTTTAGCTAGCCAGTTACCAAGGTCTGTTATTTTTCCATCTTTCACAGCATTCAACTGAATCAGAGACTTCAAAGCTGAATCAAGAGCATCTTTAGATGGCGATTCTACAAAATCACTTTCAAAGGGATTAATATTAAATTGTAAAAGTTTCAATAAAGCCTGTCCAAGATGAACTCTTAATATTTCAGGAACATTAGACTTCTTCATATCAAGGAATGACTGTTCTGTGTACAGTCGGTAACATTTACCAGGAGCAGTTCTACCGGCACGACCTTTTCTCTGTTCAGCTGAACTTTGACTTATTACGTTGACTGCTAAACAATTGATGTTTCTTTTGGCGTCAAAGTTCATTTCTTTTGCCAACCCCGTATCAATTACATATTTTATTCCTTGTATAGTAATGGATGTTTCAGCTGTATTCGTAGCAAACACAATTTTTCTTTGGTTTTCTGGTAGAGGTTGAAACACGAGTTGCTGCTCTTGAATATTCAATTGCCCATGAAGAGTCAAGCATTTAAAACTACTGTTAGTTTTACCAAGTTCTGTTTCCAACCGTTCTTTACATTTCTCAGTTTCTAATGGTGTTGTCATGAATATAAGAATATCTCCTGGCCCTTCGTATTTATGGACTTGAATGGCCATCTTTACAGCTTCGTCTTCATAATCATCGGTAGACTGTTCCTGCTCCGCTTTCCAAATCACCTCGACGGGAAATGTTCTACCAGCTACTTCTATAGGCTTACTAGAAAGAAAGTAGTTTGAAAACACTTGGATATCAATAGTAGCGGATGAAATGATGACTTTTAAATCTGGCCTAAGTGGTAGACATTTCTTCACAATACTCAACAAAAGGTCTGTGTAGATGCTTCTCTCGTGAGCTTCATCAATAATTATCACCGAATATTTCGTGAATTGAGGATCTTTTAAACTTTCGTTCAGCAGTGTATGGTCAGTCATGAATAAAATCCTGGTATCTTTAGAAGCTTTTTGTTTTAGCCCTGTTCTATAACCAACAGTTTTACCAATTCGTACTAACAGTTCCTCTGATACTCTGTTAGCAAGGCTAACACATGCAACTTTTCTAGGTTGAGTACATACAATCATCCTGTCGTTTAATACACCCGATTCAAACAAGTACTGGGCTATTTGGGTACTCTTTCCGGATCCAGTAGCACCTCTGAGGATGATAACTTGGTTGTTGGCAATACAGGATAATATATCTGATCTCCTAGCATAGATTGGTAATGCTGTATCAAGACGACAACATTCTATGCTGAACTGTTTAGATAATTTTTGAATAGTTTGTTTAAAATTCTCATTGTTTTCAGAACTGCTGATGTCATTTGTAATCTTTTTAATATATTTCTGATATTCCAATTTCTGTGACTTCAGTTCCTCTAACTTGGCTTTGATTGCGTCTCGTTCAGCCTCTTTTCTGGTGTATTCTTCAATAGACACATTTGGACTAATGAAGAATTCTTCCAATCTGTTATTAACTTCTTTGATTTTGATTTCATGATGTTCTATACGTTGTTCAGATTTGGTTGTGATATCATGAAGAACCTGTTGTATCGTTTCTCTCTTCGATGTGGATTCTGAAGTAATTGGAATCAAGGAACAGGTCATGTTGGTTGAACTGTTTGTGTTGCTTTCTTCTAACTGTCTGATTACTATGTCTGCCATAGCCTCACTGGCTACCTTAATTTCTATATTGGTTGAGGATCCATCTTCACTTAATACTGAAGAAACCAAATGAAAAGGATATAAGGATCCTAAACCCATCCGCGCTTTGATAAAACCCATTGCGTCTTTGTCTTTTACTGCGTCATTAATACTCAAATAAAGTGTTGTCTCGTGCGTTTCAGACTTAATTTCCTCATTCTTCTTCTTTTTCTTTTTCTTTTTGGTTGATTGGGCCAATTCCTGTACTTTTGGGGATTCTTTGTCTTGGTATTTGGTTTCCCTTTTGTCCAAATTTACCTTGGCTAAATCGTGATAAACGGGTGGTAAAAAATCTCTCGTGTAACACAAAACTTCAGTATCGGATGAGCTGTTGGTTTTTTTAAAATGTTTTATCACTTTATAAGCTGATGCTTTAGAATGAAACAACCCTAAGACAACTTTGCTATTGCCAGTTTTCAAAAATGCTTGGATATCATATTCAATAGATTTAAGACTTTCAGTTCTAGATTTTAAATAGGCTACATAATCAAATGATGCGTCAGATTTGTCCTTAAAAATAAAGAAAACAAATGTTTCTTTTTTTTCAATTTTAGGGGCCAAATTCTCGATTTCTTCAAATGCATCAGAGCCAAACGAATCAAGTTCGCTTTCACCTTTACTGAACGTAGAAGCAGATTCTCTTTTTTGTGAATCACGAGTTTCACCCCCTCCACGACCTCGACCTCGACCTCGTCCTCGCCCTCGACCTCGACCTCTTCCTCGACCTCTTCCTCGACCTCTTTCCCGAAAATCATCTTTTAAACCTTTGCTCGAGGACTGTGAGGATTCGTCGTTATTGAAACTTTTAGTACTAGAAGAGCTATTTTGTCTTTGTGGTGGATTGCTACGCCTCGACGAATTCTGAAAAATAATGCCAAGTATAAATAAGGCTTAGTAAATATTCGTAACAAAAGAGGTTACAATGGGCTTTTTTTCATTTTGTTTATGAAAAATTGTAAGGATGCATTTTATATGGCTAAAAGAATGCGATCAAAACTCAGAGAACGTGGCATATAGAGAAAAAACCTCAAATGTTTTCAACATGAGTTCACATAGAAATGATAAATGTAGTTTTGAACTTATTTTATTGAACTGATGAAGCTTTGTTTATATCAGCTTAAACCGGTATGTACAGGGTGTAAAAGGTTTGTAATTCTCCTAAACAGGGAGAAAAATCATGCACTAAGAAGTTGTCTGGGGATCGGGTGCTGTGTAAATACAGTGGGTTGAGGAATTTTTCTCAGCGAAAACTAATGAATATAAAATACTTACCGAGGCTAAAGATTGATTTGATGTGGAATTAACCTGTGTAAGATTTGAACCATATGTAGGTATATTTGGCGAAGCAGAATAAGGAGGTGGTTGTGATGTAAGACTCATTAAAGGCGGCACACAATTCGGCAGCAGATGTTGTCCTGGAATTGGCAGCAGAGGCTGTCCTGGAATCGGCAGCAGATGCTGTCCTGGAATCGACAGTGGAAATTGTGGCTGATTATGGATCATTTGGTAACTGGGTGGCATAGAATACCCACTATAAGCAGACTGTCCTTGCTGTATTGAAGGTTTACTTGAGTTTTTATCTTTATCATTAACATAAACATTAACAATAGTTGGTTCATTACCAGTCTGTTTGTCACCTCGATTTGATTTTCGCCGAACTCGTGTGTTACCATCTCTATTTGGGCTCGGTGTTCTGTCTTGTCTGTAATCTGTATTTGGGCTATATCTCCTGTCTCTATTTGGACTCCTGTCTTGTCTAGAATCTTTATAATACCTATAATCCCTATTTGGGCTGTCTCTTCTATCATGTCTATAGTTTGTATTTGGGCTGTCTCTTCTATCATGTCTATAGTTTGTATTTGGGCTGTCTCTTCTATCATGTCTATATTCTCTATTTAGACTGTCTCTTCTATCATGTCTATATTCTCTTTTTGGGCTGGCTCTTCTATCATGTCTATAGTTTCTACTTGGGCTGTCTCTTCTATCACGTCTATAATCTGTATTTGAGCTGTCTCTTCTATCATGTCTAAAATCTCTATTTGGGCTGTCTCTTCTATCATGTCTATAGTTTCTATTTGAGCTGTCTCTTTTATCAGGTCTATGGTTTCCATTTGGACTGTCTCTTCCATCATATCTATAGTTTCTATTTGGGCTGTCTCTTCTATCATCTCTATGGGCTCTATTTGGGCTGTGTCTTCTATCGTGTCCATAATTCATGGATATATCTTGTCTTCTATAGTCCGGCCCAAAATCTCTATCTCTTCGACCACCATTTCCATGAAGATTATTATCTGAAATACATGTGATGGATTTCAAAATTATACTGGCGAAAAATCCATTGAAAATTGCAGCTTCTATTATATCAACAATAAATTGTGACGTGATGTAACTAAGTTAAGGACAATAACTCAAAAACTGTTCATCGAAAAATCATCAAAGTCGAATCTTATCAATTCCAAAGCTCACACCAAGTTTCATTAAAATCCATTGAAAATTGCAGCTTCTATTGTGTCTACAACAAATATTGAGGCAGGGGCAATAACTCAAAATCCATCCAAACTTGACCGCTGTCTTATAAATTCCAATGCCTAAACCAAGTTTCATTAAAAACCATATAAAATTGTAGCTTCTATTGTGTCTACGACAATTCATGTGAGCGTATAAAATTAAAGATGGGTCCCCTCATTAATTAGAGCTAAAGTAAGCTTACTAATTGATTAATTGGGGTTTCTAATGAATAATCCATGTATTCTCAAGTTCAAAAGACCTATGTGGAATCCATGTTATCTGCTTTGAAACGCTCAATTAAGACTCCATGTTTGTTCACGTGACCAAATGACGTCATGTGAATGAAGGTGTATAAGAATTAATTTTGTATTTTATTATTAGTGAGTTAAAACTTATTTAAATTAATTCATAATGTTTTTACAAAGTGATATTTAAACGTTTTATTGCCTTTTGCTAGATATAATAAATGGAATACCAAAATGCCATTGTTGTTGTGGAAAATGTTAAGGAATGTGGGCAAGTACGCATGGGTGCATACTTAACAACCACAACGTCCGGTTATTTACCGAATTAACAGACTGGATGATCAAAAGAAAAAATCAACGACATTTGAACGACATTTGAGACTTGACGTACATACCTATGACAGTACCCTACCGATGGAAATACCGTCATAATTAGCCTAATTACGAGTTAATTAAGGACTTGTGGGACCATCTGGTATTTTTCCCAGTCATTAGAACACCTCTACTTTCTATTAATATAAGAACACCTACTTTCTATTGATATAAGTATTATATTCCAATTATTGAATATATATGTATATATATGAAAATAAGGGAACCCTTCTTTAAAAGTTGAACCAGCTAGGCTTCGTAATTCATTAAAAACAAAATTGCTATTGGGTTGCGCATCCAATTCTCCCCTTAAAACCACCTACAGTTAAAGACTATTGTTAGGTATTCCATCTAGTGATCTCTCACAGTGGTACAGTGTCTACAAGAAATGATTGCAGGTTAGGCATGAAAAGTTATATAAAAATCTTTATCGATACTCCTGATATAACAGTACTGTTTTAAAATTGTGTACGAACATTTCTCAGGTGCTTCATTACCAAAAGTACTGTAGGAATTAACAGTTCTTAATAAATGCTTATTTTATAAATTACCTTGTCTATGGAAATTTCGGTCTTCTTCATGTAGTCTATCATTTGGGTTCCCATAACCACCACGGCCTCTGCCTGTATGACCCTCGCCTCCTCTACCTCTGCCACCTCTGCCACCACGACTATTGAAAGGAACCGAGCCGCTTTTGTTTGGTCTACTCATATCGTTTACCAACTTGTTCTTCGTTCAGTATTTCTAAAAAGAAATATAAAGAGGGTCTATAATTGCCTGAAAAATAATTAACATTTCAATAAACGAAAAGATGGTTGCAAGTCAAGATAACATTACGTCTATTGGCAGGTGTCAGATGTGATCATTTGATTGTTATGTTGTAAAATAAAGTAATACCAGTACGGAATTTTCCTCAAATTTTCCTTAAAATTAAGCAATAGTAAAAATCTAAATGCATTAAACTATCAAAAGCAACCTGGTATACATTCTGAAAAAGGTTGAATCTGGCAGAGAAAGCATCACTATATACATTTATACCACGTACCATCCAGATCAGATAATATTTATGTGAGCGTATAAAATAGAACATTGTGAATTTCGCTTTGCTGATCATCTAACGAAAGAAGAATAAAGAAAATATATGCATCTCTAAAGCTTAAAGTAGAAAGAATGTTTGTGCAGTTGGCATATTTAAACGATGGCAAGCCAAACGATGACAGATAAACACAATTTGCCACGATTTTTTTTGACAATATTGTACATGGAGAAAGTGCATGACCAGAATATACATGCGAGGTAACAGGTCAGCATTTTAATCTGAAGGCTAAAATATATCTTAATCGATCTTTTCCAAAGATTGCAAGTTTGTTGTGCAATTCCCTCAGATGCAAAGCTTTTTGTATCAACCTTGCTATATAATTGACAGGTTACGATGAGTTGATAAAGTAAGCTAAAGCGGGTGAATTTCATTATCACGCTATAGCCTCATCTAAATCATATATAGAAATAGCCACTTCATTTTGTTAGACCTATCATAGGCGAAAAAGTTTTAAATCCAAACCTATTAAGTTGACTATTGTAGCATGATAATAAACATGCTCTTTTTAAATTTTAATTAATTTTATTTTATTTCTTTTTGATATTTTGATTTTCAATATGGTTCATCCGTGGGTGATAATTAACTATTTTAGCCAGTTTAAAATCTGTGAAGAATTGGGCCTATAAAATGTTTACAAACCGGACCGGAAGTAACGCTAACCTGATATGACAAAATTTTGTAAAACTCAAAATAGGGCCTCAGGGTTAAATCTAATTTACAATTTTTGAGGAGAAAATTTCTTCTATAGTAACTGTGCGTGTTTTTTTTTTTGTTTTTTTTTTTCAATCGAAATGGAGTCTCAGACTGCAAATAAAACTATGTGGAAACCTATTTTTATACTCCCACAAGAAATATAGTGCGTATATTGTCATCACCCTTGTCCACAATTGCTTGTTAACACTCTTGACATATTTTGACGTAACTGTGTGTGAGTGTTCGTAAGTACCCAAGTATGAACCCTATTGAAAATCATCGAAATCAAAAAATATTAAGAGTTATTGCCCTTGTTCTTGAAATGCTCGTAAACAATTTACAATGAGCAATTCTTAAATGATTTTGATGAAACTTGGTGTGAGATTATGTTATAACTCAAGGATAAACCCGATTGAAAATCAGCAAAATCGAGAAATATTTAGTATCAGTTATTGCCCTTGTTCTTGAAAACACGTTCAATTTTGTTCAAGCAGAAATCTTGTGGGATTTTGATGAAACTTGGAATGAATATTAGTGATAACCCAGGGTTCAAGGTTAAACCCTATTGAAAATCAGCAAAATCGAAAAATATTTAGTGTCATTTATTACTCTGCGTTATTTTTTTTTTTTTTTTTTTGAGTCGTTAACACTCTAGAAAACACAATTCTTGACCAATTTTGACGAAACTTACTGAAATTCACCCAAGGATGAGCCCTGAAAATCGAAAATATCGAAATATATTTAATAGGAATAATGGCCTTTTTCGTTAAAAAGCGTTCGATTCTAAGCGAGTTATTGCATTGTTAAAAGGTACAATTGTTGACAGATTTGAATGAAACTTAGTAATATTGTAAATGATCACCAAAGAAAAGAAGTGTAGGCCTATGACTGAAGGCTGAATTTCATTCCAGTGATTGTTACTGCACTGTTACGTTTTCAAATTTAATGCTGTCAGTATACTATCTAGAAAGCTAACTTGAAATTTTGACTTTGATTTTGTTTTTGCTTCAGAATTAAGGTAATCTCGATGGGTCGTTTATTGTGACCTTGACCTTTGGTGACCTTGTAACCTGTACAAATTTGATAGGTCTCGAACTATCCAATGATATATTCGACTTTAATGTTAGAATCCAAGTTGTTATACATCTTAAATGAATGGAATTATGACTTGTGTCCGAGCTAGGGAGATGTATTATATTGTTTTATCGCCATTTGAAAATTGCTAATTTTTTCAAAAAAAAGACATGAATAATAGATGTATAATATGGAATATTTCGAAGAAAATAACGACACTTAGAATTCTAAAATTTTAGAATACTAGTCAAAGGGACTCCACAATACACTCTTACGATAAAAACCCTTTTGTTTATTTTAAAACTTTTCACTAATCATTTTTACAATTTTAAACTTATCTATAAAGACTTTTTTAAACTGCAAAACTGACCTTTTAAAAAGAACTAATTAAAACTTTGGAAATGAATCCAATTATCTGTTAAAATTCTTAGAACTCGTCCTCAGTCAATTTCATCTAAATATATTATTTCTTTGAGAAAACAAACGTCGAATAAAACAGGCATAATTCATTATCATTTCCCGTAAAACTAGTTATTGTATTGCTTAAGTTGTCAAATTGATTCGGATTGCATTTGCTTTTCACATCCGTTAATGCTTTTTAATCTGTTTATTTTTTATTTAGCATCTTTTTCTTGATTTAGGTAGTAGGAAGATAGGATCTCACATTTTGTCGACAGGTTGCTAAGATATATAGAGACATCAACTTATTAGCTGGCTTTACATGTTAAAGAATGTACTTAATAGAGTTGCGTCCCTTAGACAACTATTTCACTCAACCTTTTATACTGTATATTTTGATGCTCAAGAGATAAAATTTACAATTCTAAAGGTTGTCATTATCATCCAAATATTCCATGTTATAATCCATCGCCCACAAGAAGAAATGAACCATAATGGCAATTTTTTTTCTGGAGATATAGGCTACAATAATTTAGAATCATTTGAACTGGATATAGAATGATTAAACTAAAAAAAAAAAATTCGGATCGTTCAAACTTATATTTTGTAGATCGCCCAAACGCAACGCACATTAAACAGATTGTTTTATAGGAAAAACTCGCAAATTTCAAATGTCGATAAAACCGGAAGTATACATCATAAATCTTAATATATCATTGGGTAGATCTTGTCGAGAGCTTTTACATTAGAACAGGTCAAAAGGTCCCCAAAGGCCAAGGTTAGAATATACCCATCAAGGTTTTTCATAATTTTCAATGATAAAAAATCGAAATTAAAAAATAGGTTACCATATATATGTATATTCTTGGCAATCGGATGTAGATTCTATATATCAAAATAACACAAATTGGATTATCCCTTGAGACCCCATTTTCATTTAAGGAAAGAACGCACAGTTACATTTTGAAAAAAAAAATTTCAAATTTTTAAAGCGCAATTTGATTAAAAAACCAAGAATGATAAAATAATGGAAAGATGAGAGGAGGCGTAATAAGAATATGTGAGAAATTATGTCCTATGTAAATTAGGTCACGTGATAGAGCTCTTTAAAGTTAAAAATTTTGATTTCCAATCGGAAGTTCAGAATATACAACACAACTACATTGACTTCTATAGATCTATTTAAAATTAGGAACTTCTAATACTACTAAAAAAAATCATATACATCATATTTCCACTATTATACACTGCTACATGTTGGCATGTCTGGTCAGAACAGCGGTTAACTCCAATCTCCCTAACTCTGACCAGTACTATACTTATATTTCTCTATCTGGCGAACACCACTCACCACTCATGTCTTATTATGATGACCGGTGGAGAGTACATCAGTAACTGATCCGTGCCAAATATATATGATATATAATATGAAATTTGAAGCTTCCAAATCTAATAGATCACGAGGTATACATTCACCCATTTTAAAGAAGAGGAAATATTATGAAAAACGTTGAAATTTGAAAAAAAAAACAACATGAATTTCTAATTTGCATGTAAACTGTTTGTCATAAATTAACCCTCAAAGTGAATTAGTTTACTGCCTAGTGCAGTCCAAAAGCTGTGAAGTTCACAGACGGTCAACGTCACGAGATATAAGCCTATTGACATAATTATTACAGATAGCGACATCAAAATCCTAATTATATAGATAGAGAGAATTTTATAAGATTAAAATCAATAAGTAATTGACCAATTCAATGTAGGCTATATTGAATTTCAGTTTTTACATCATTTAGACTGATTTCATTGCATTGTGCATGAAATCAGCCTACTAATTATACCTTTATTTATTAGTTGTGAAAAATAACTTTCCGCGATATGCATCATTGAAAATAAATGATTTTAATATTGATGCCGACTCTTGTGTGAGTTTCTAATTAACTTCAGAACTAAAATTAAAATTATCTATAAACAAGATTGGTGGGACGTCATGCTCTCAATTTTATTCTTAGAAATATTTATAGGCTAAGTTCCAAGAAACATTAATCTGTGAAAAAAATAAGCTGTCACAGTGCAGTGCTGAAGGGACAAACAGACCACCATACAAAAATGGCTGCCATGTGAATGATTTCGGATGAACTTGGAAAGATATAAATATACCGGTTATTATTTTTCAGGATCGAGAAATAGCAAGGCTAGAAAATAAGTGAAATAACACTGGTAAATAGCCCAAGCCACACCAAAACATCCATTCTGTCGAAAAATAAAAACTGGGTCATATATTATGTAGGTCTACACGAAATTTGTTTAAATAATATTAGCCTACTCAGTACTTACCTACCAAAGGAAATCACACGAATTTGAATTCATTAGTAATGTTTCGATGCAATACGTAATCTATCTTAGATCAACCTGTCTTCACCTGTTATGAATCTATATTTCTATTTCGATAAATGATAATCTATTTCCTAGAATTCTGACGTCGATTGTCCAGACGTAATTTTATTCACTCGACAGGTATAAAAAATGAAGGCAGAGGATATTTGGCACGGCGTGGTAAATAATTATTTGCCACGGGTTTTCATTATTTGCCACTTGTCTTCATAAAAGATGAAATAAACGATATTTTTACAAATAAGATTGAGATCATGATTATATTAACACATTTTGGTGAATGACGGAGACATAATTTAATCAAATTGAAGCGATTTTGACATAATCAAAATACGAAAATAAACAGCATTTTTGATCGCAAATAGTAGTCGCGATTAACAAGTTGGCGGTATTGATTCAAACACGCATAGTAAAAAAAAAGTCCTACCTATAAAAAAATGTATCATTTACAAATGAGAATACATCGATAAGCGATATTTATTTGCAGTATGTTTACCAATACCGGTGAGAGTTTAACACGATTTCGGTCGAAATAAAGGCTAGAATATGCTTGTTAAAGTGAAATAATACTTATAAACATTCCGAAACACGGGCCACGCCATTACAAGGCTGCAATGAAGGAAATTTCGCAGTGGTATTTGCCTTCGCTTATTTTAATTTTCAACGTTCACGTGCATAGTCGTTAGCAAAAGCACCTCTATTTTCCTTGTTAGATAAAAGATAAAAGTGGAGATGATATACACAGACCCGTGGTAAATAAGATAAAACAAATGGTAAGGGTTGTAAGCTAACGAATATGCACAGACCCGTGGTAAATAAGATAAAACAAGTGGTAGGGGTTGTAAGCTAACTACTTTACACAGACCCGTGGTAAATAAGATAAAACAAGTGGTAGGGGTTGTTAGTTAACTACTATACACAAACTCGTGGTAAATAAAATAAAAC
This sequence comes from Nipponacmea schrenckii, assembly GCA_030562195.1. Lineage (NCBI taxonomy): Eukaryota > Metazoa > Mollusca > Gastropoda > Lottiidae > Nipponacmea > Nipponacmea schrenckii. The sequence goes on from CM060201.1 coordinate 14,078,954, forward strand.
AAGTGGTAGGGGTTGTAAGCTAACTACTACACACATTTACTATACACGGACCCGTGGTAAATAAGATAAAACAAGGGGTAGGGGTTGTAAGCTACCCACTATACACGGACCCGTGGTAAATAAGATAAAACAAGTGGTAGGGATTGTAGGCTAATTACTATACACGGACCCGTGGTAAATAAGATAAAACAAGTGGTAGGGGTTGTAAGCTAATTACTATACACGGACCCGTGGTAAATAAGATAAAAAAAAGTGGTAGGGGTTGTAAGCTAACTACTATACACGGACCCGTGGTAAATAAGATAAAACAAGGGGTAGGGGTTGTAAGCTAACTACTTTACACAGACCCGTGGTAAATAAGATAAAACAAATGGTAGGGGTTAAGAGCCAACTACTATATACAGACCCGTGGTAAATAAGATAAAACAAGATGTAGGGGTTGTAAGCTAATTAATATACACGGACCCGTGGTAAATAAGATAAAACAAGGGGGGGGAAAAAAAAAGGGTTTTTCGTAAAAGGGTTAAACTAATATGCACAGACCCGTGGTAAATAAGATAAAACAAGGGGTAGGGGTTGTAAGTAACTACTTTACACAGACCCGTGGTGAATAAGATAAAACAAGTGTTAGGGGTTGTTAGCTAACTACTTTACAGGACCCGTGTAAATAAGATAAAACAAGTGGTAGGGGTTGTAACTAACTACTTTAACAAACCCGGGGTAAATAAGATAAAAAAGTGGAAGGGTGTATTAACAAATATCACGACCCGGGGTAAATAAGATAAAACAAGTGGAAAGGGTTGTAGCTAACTACTTTACACAACCCGTGGTAAATAGATAAAACAAGTGGAGGGGTTTTTAGTAACTATATCACAAACGTGGTAAATAAGATAAAACAAGGGAAGGGTTGTAAGCTAATTATAAGCTTATAACGGAGTAATTCTAAATACAGACGTGGTAAATAAGATAAAACAAGTGGTGGGGGTTGTAGCTAATACTTTTACAGACCCGTGGTAAAAAAGATAAAACAAGTGGTAGGGTTGAAGGGGTAATACTATAACGACCCGTGGTAAATAAATAAAACAAGTGGTAGGGTTGTAAGCTAATTTCTTACACGGACCCGTGGTAAATAGATAAAACAATGGAAAGGGTTTTAAGCAACTACTTTAACAGCCCGGGGTGGTATAGTAGTTAGTTAAACCCCTAATTTTTTACATTTACCACGGGTCTGTATTTAGAAGTTAGCTTACAACCTCTACCACTTGTTTTATCTTATTTACCACGGGTCTGTATATAGTAGTTACCTCTCAACCCCTACCACTTGTTTTATCTTATTTATAAGGGGTTTCGTGTATAGTAGTTAGCTAACAACCCTTACAACTTGTTTTATGTTATTTACCACGGGTCTGTATATAGTAGTTACCTCTCAACCCCTACCACTTGTTTTATCTTATTTACCACTAGTCTGTGTATAGTAGTTAGCTTACAACCCCTACCACTTGTTTTATCTTATTTACCAGGGGTCTGTGTATAGATATTAGCTTACAACCCCTACCACTTGTTTTATCCTATTTACCACGGGTTTGTGTATAGACGTTAGCTCAAAACCCCTACCACTTGTTTTATCTTATTTACCACGGGTCTGTATTTAGAAGTTAGCTTAAAACCCCTACCACTTGTTTTATCTTATTTACCACGGGTCTGTATTTAGAAGTTACTTCAACCTTACCACTTTTTTATCTTATTTACCACGGGTCTGTAAATATAGTTAGTTTACAACCCCTCCCTTGTTTTACCCTATTTACCACGGGTTTGTGTATAGACGTTAGTCACAACCCCTACCACTTGTTTTATCTTATTTACCACGGGTCTGTTTTAGAAGTTAGTTTAAAACCCCTACCACTTGTTTTATCTTATTTACCACGGGTCTGTATTAGAAGTTACTTCAACCTTACCACTTGTTTTATCTTATTTACCACGGGTCTGTAAAATATTAGTTAGCTTACAACCCCTACCACTTGTTTTATCTTATTTCCCACGGGTCTGTGTATAGTGTTAGCTTACAACCCCTACCACTTGTTTTATCTTATTTACCACGGGCCTCTGTATATTAGTTAACTCACGACCCTTACCACTTGTTTTATCTTATTTACCACCGGTCTGTATATAGTAGTTATTTTACAACCCCTACCACTTGTTTTATCCTATTTACCACGGGTCTGTGTATAGAAGTTAGCTCACAACCCCTACCACTTGTTTTATCTTATTTACTACGGTTCTGTATTTAGCTTACAACCCCTACCACTTGTTTTATCTTATTTATCACGGGTCTGTATATAGTAGTTACCTCTAAACCCCCTACCACTTGTTTTATCTTATTTACCACGGGTCTGTATATAGTAGTTACCTCTCAACCCCTACCACTTGTTTTATCTTATTTACCACGGGTCTGTACATAGTAGTTAGCTCACAACCCCTACCACTTGTTTTATCTTATTTACCACGGGTCTGTTTTTAGAAGTTAGCTTACAACCCCTACCACTTGTTTTATCTTATTTACCACGGGTCTGTATATAGTAGTTACCTCTCAACCCCTACCACTTGTTTTATCTTATTTACCACGGGTCTGTATTTAGAAGTTAGCTTACAACCCCTACCACGTTTTGTATTGTATTTACCACGGGTCTGTGTATGATAAAAAAAAATTGAAATTTATTAGCATTGATTTTGAAATATAATTAAAAGTAAAGTATTCATACTTTTAAATCTTCGCGTATCCATGTATTCTCCACTATTAATGATTCTAAACGCACATCTAAAAGGCATACAATATTTCATAGGCTGGGCATTTCCACCTGGTTTATATAACAATACGCACAATATGGCGGACAGTTGAATTATCGCTTCGATTAGAAAACACACAATTCCAGTTACAAAACACACTGAATCACGAATAAGGCGACGGCATTTGTAATTTTATGTGTGATTCAATAGAAAATCATTAAATCTAAAAGAAAATTTGTTCTTAAATAGCTTAAAATAGTACAATTACTTACCACGCCGTGGCAAATAACCGAATGTGTAGTGACAGAAAAAGGCCCGTGGTAAATATCCACTACGAAAAATGAATAGTAGGCCTTTGCATAGCACAGTTCCATGGCTATGTTATTTACAACATAGAAATATTTGTTGTAAATTTTATACCGTGCATCGTGTGGCCATAGAATATAGAATAGAACTTAGGCCTAACAGTAAGTTGTATGGGGTAGACTCGTCTTCTATTTATAACTATGGATAGACTACATCTTATATGACTCAGACCACAAACAAATATATTCACTAATGTAGTCCGTTGTCTTTTCCCCTTTTGACAGATTTTACTTTTACTGAAGAAAAATGAAAATTTTAAGGGCAAGGTAAACCTTGCAAGTTGGTAAAACCATGACACATTCTAAAAAGTTCCCTGTTTATGTGAACAAGCTATAACAAGTATCAATATGTGCTATATAGTCCAATAATGACTATAAATGATAATTAAAATTTGAAAACAAAGTTTAGTAAAATGAACTTAGCAAATATATGTCCAAATTCGAGGTTTTCACTAACTCCCATAAAGCAAGAAAGCCTTCTTTAGTTCAGTATTGTTTTAAAGATGAATCAAACCTTACATAACCAAACCGCAATAGCCCAATCTTAGAATCTGCAAAAATAAATCCAATTGAACAGGAAACTCATCTAAAAATACACTAAATTTTTTAGTAAGTCGGCCATTTTTTTTAAGGACTACTTTTTACACAAGGAGTATGGTGGTCTATACCTCTCGGATGAATGCTATCTTTGGATTTCAAAATCTTATAAATCAACTGATTGTCCTTCAAACCCCGAGGGATCTTTACGTTTTTGAACAGATTCCAATGAGAATAATAAGAGTAAATAGGAACTTCTAAAAATGTAACTGTTGTTACACATCTCCACTCAGCTGGGCAGGAGAAGTAGGCCTATGTAGGCTATGACTGGGATCAAAACAGTTAACAGAATACAATACACAAACTGGCACACGAAAAATGCTCGAAAAACAGCAATAATACTGTGCAGAGATAATACGATTTAGATTTTGTTTATTACACTAAGAAGAGAGGCAACATCCGGTTAAAAAATACAGAGTTACTTCCCTTGTTGTCACTTCCTCCTAAACCTCAACGTACACAGTAGGCCTACCACATTGCACAAAAAGGTACCCCCCTTATATCCACGTTACACTTTCTCCACTTCATCGGCCATAAGGCTCTACTCCAAAGCTTGACACACCTTCGTTCTACCCTCGGCCACAAATCAAAATGTAATTCTCTACCTTTGAACAAGCCGAAAATTATAAATTATATCCTTTGAAGTTTGACATCAACAGTAGTGTCATTCTTCGTTGCCCAGATGGTACGTAGCACAACATCTTTCTGTGAAAGTAGCCTATGTATCAATTTTCTTACCGTAGTGGCGCTTATTCTCTCGGTGTTCAAGAGTTAATAAAATTTCTGTTCTCGCCAGAATATACCATAAAAGAGCGAGAAAATGCGTTCTCAGCATTTTTATAGTCTAAGCACTAGTCTAAGTGATGTTTGTCCGACATAATCTGACCATAGTTTCAGAGTTTAAGCCTATAGGCCTATAGCTGCATTGAGTCTTTGCGTCTTCTTAAATTATAAGTAGACTCATTTCTATTAAACATCACTACAAGGGTGCAAAAATTTGCAACTGTATAGCCTTTTCATATCATTATCATTAAACATGTTGTGAGTTATTTTCTTCTTACGTCCCCTGCGTGAATTGGAATTTCGTACTAGGCCCACTCTCGACTCCGAGTCTATTTGGGAGCTATGTATGACTAGCCTAGTAGTAAAAAGGAAGCCTTTGAGTTTTATACAAGGAGGTGCAAAATGGTTTACTTTTGAGTCGTGGATTTATATATTAAAGTAACTCTATGTATGGGCAGAAAGGCCAAGGCCTTAATTTTTCAGGTTGTCTTGGACTAAACCAATACACAACTGTCCATCTATACAATAATAAAATATTTGTTTGGCACTCAAAAGTTAATTATAATTAAAGATTTCCTTCCTAAAACGTTAAAACAAAGCATTCAGATAGATGGTATGAAAAAAAAATTGTTTTTTTTAAACTATTTTGTCACTTATTTTTGGCTAGCAACCGAACCTAGTGGTCACGTGATGTTTTTGTCAGGTAATAGGGTGCTATTTTCGGACATCATCATTTTTTGGTATAAATAGATTATCCAATAGACAAATATTTTTTTGAATGACTAACAATACAAATTTTGCCCTTAACTTCAATGTACACATTGACAATTGCTAGATTTCTTGTATTTTTGTAATGTCACAAATTTTAGCTCAGCAAGAGCCCTATCACTTCAGGGATGCACATACGCTGGAAATATAGTTCGCGATTTATTTTATTTTTAGTCCACTGGTTTTTAATTGTTTCATCTTTACTGTTGACTTTTATTTCTTTTCTTGGTATTATACATCATATTTTCGAAAACAATTATCGAAATTGTCTTTTCTTGCAATTGCGTATTTGTACATGTGAAACCGACACGAAGGGTGACACGAGTTTGAACCGAGTGTGCACGAAATAACATTGATTTTTAAAGTTTATTTTCAATTTAAAAAATCAACAGCCATCAGCATCAGAATCTTCTGATACCAAATGAGCAATAAAAACACATTTTCAGGTAAATAGGTCAATTTAATAACTTGCGCTTGTGTTGTTTCTTCATTTCGGGGCATGTTTGTTTTGTTTGCGAATCCGCCATTTTGATTACAGTGTTATGTATGGCTGATAACTTTGTTCAATTGTGCTTCTATCTCAATGTATTTTGAAAAAATAAGCTTCGACTGTTGCGGTTGGATTATGTGGGAATATGTACAAGTAAGTTTGAGAGTGTTCAGTTTTGTCGTTATCGTTATCTATGGGAGTTAGTGATTTGAAATTTTGTACTATTTTGACTCAGAAAATTTGGGGTCATCAAGTGCACATTGAAGTTTAAAGGAATTGCTTCCTCAAATTTTGATTTTGATGTTCATCTGCCCATTTTGGAAATTTGTATCCATGGACCCCGTGTCTTGGTTAGAAATAAATTTTGACAAAATTTTCAGCAGAATTCAAAATGGCTGAGGTTTACCTTGCCCTTAAGGCGTCTGACGGTTGTTAAACCTCATGGAAAGCGCTATAATATTAGAGGACTTAAAGTCCTGTAGATGATGATGATTCGAGAATTCTCGTATGAACGGAAGGATATTCCCCAGATGTTAATTTAATTGTATTGAAACCGGTTTATTTTTTCATGCTCAAACAAATATTCACTAATGTAGTCCATAGTCTCTTCCCCTACAGATTTTACTTTTACTGAAGAACACTGAAGATTTTAAGGCGTCTGATGGTTGGTAAACCGCGCTATAATATTAGAGGACTTAAAGTCCTGTGGATGTTTATAATTCGAGAATTCTCGTATTAACGGAAGGATATTCCCCAGATGAAAATTTAATTGTGATGAAACCAGATTATTTTTTCATGCTCTTCGACCGGGGACTTTGAAAATAACGTCATTCAAAGGAATACGGAAATGACGTCTGTATCATATAAAGTCTGTGATGGAAGTTACTCAAGTGAAGACGAAATTAATAAATTGGCTGAGTTCAAAGTTACCACATTTTCGCAATGTTAAAGGCATCTCGATGTCGTGATATGATTTTTGTGAGGAACTGCATCAAACTCCCGTAACTTGTTACTCGATCTTGAAGACAGGTTTAATTTTGGTAAAAAACAAACAACTGTTTATAATAAATTAACCAATTATTATAATGAGAAATAAAATAATGATATTTAGAACTGAATTGTCTTATTTTAAGGGGAGGAATAGTACCGTATTTTATCTAGGTCACCTATCTATTAATAGTAACGTGCTGCAAATCTCGAAAATTTACGTATTCCGACACTCTCGCTAATTCGACGTTATTTTGTGGTCCCAAGGTATGTTGGATTACTCGGATGATGTTTTAGTTTTACTTTCATTTTGTTGTATTTCACATATCTTCTAATAATAGATAAATAGTTATTGACCTATATAACAAAGGGTTATTTTGACGTTATCAGCTTGATATATATTACAATACAAAAAGAGAAGCGAAACTACTCATATCCTACAGTAACTGATTTAATAACTATTGATTGTTTTCTCAGACAAATAGGCTCCCCGTCCCAGAGAAAAAAACAAAGGTACAAAGTCCTTGGCTTGTGTCTCTGTGGCATAAGAACTTTAAGAAGGCACACTGTTTAGATTCTCTTTTAAGTTCTGGTGATTCTGGCTATATATGACAAATGTTTTTTCTGGTGGCCTATTCATTTTGCAAGGTGTTAAATTCACGTAATGTAAACCGTTTATAGAACATAACATAATCAAAGATCTTAAAGGACATACTAGCCGAATTGTTGCTTTATATGGACTCAAACAGCGGAGATAATTGGATAACAATAAATGAAACAATAAATTTGAAATTAGAAGAATGATCTACATCTACCAAACCAACAACAACCACCGGAACCCATCGCATGTCTATACCCCTGTGAATGTTCAAGTTCAATGTCTAGGATCAACCAGAAGTGGGCAAACATGCTAAGGAACCTCAACACCGTAGCCATCACAACATACGAGGCCATCAGTTCAACACGATTAAACGTCGATGCGGACACGTCGCACCGAATTGTAATCTGCTAAAAAGCCACTGAAAGATTAGGAAATAAAACCCACCCGATACAACCGCTGAAACTCCCTTGATGTTAAATCGATATATGATGGCCTTTGAAAGAGGGCTAAATTATAATATATAAATATGTATGAAACATACAGATCATTTGAAATGTTAACCAATAGGAATGCCAGTTACGGGCGGGTCAGTTTTGCATCCAATTAAATTGATTTAGTTATTCTCGATATATTCTAAAATGACTGATTTTTTTATTTTCTTCATACTTAATAATAATTATTTTGTATTTTCATAACAAAACAGTTTTTTTTTCGCCAAAACGCATACTCACTCCAAGGTTAAGGACCAAATTTTGGCAATTCGACCCGTTTTTCTGGCATTATAAAACCGTTGATTCTGAGCAATTTAAAAATAATTTGCTTTAAAAAGGCAGAATGGGCTATGTAATTATAGTGGGGGTGTGAGCATTATTGTGAGGAGGCTACAGGCTTGCTTTTAGCTTAGAAGGGTAACTTACATTGAATCAACTTTAGTCAAAAAGTAGCTGACCCTATTCCCAGCCTCTGATAGCTATTTGGACAGGTATGGGTGGTGCAGGGCCAGGATTTTCCATACCTTAGGCTCGGTGGGTGTGGAGTTATAAACATATTAACATACCTCAAATCTTAGTCCGAAACCTGCTAACTCTATTCCCAGCCTCTGATAGCTATTTGAACAGATATGGCTGGAGGAGAGTCAGAAAAAACTAGCAAAGGTGCATAGATTTGAGTAGTCCGAAACTTGCTGACTCTATTCCCAGCCTCTGATAGCTTTTTGGACAGATATGGCTGGTGGAGAGTCAGAAAATATAAGGCACCTAAAACTTGGGATTTTCTGCACCTCCGTGGGTGTAGGGGTTTTATACGTATTTACAAACCTCGAATCCACCAAACCTTGATATATTTGGAAGATGGATGTTTTTGTAGTTCAATCATACCGTCATTATTCCCTTACACCATGTCACGCCTGTGGTTGCGTCAAAGTTTTTTTTAAGAAGATTCAAGTTTTGCACATACGTTTAAAACACCCGCACCCGCGGGGTTTTAGGTGCCTAGTTTTTCTGGCCCTCCTCGAGCCATATCAGACCAAAATGTGTTTGAGAATAGATTTAATTGGATCGAGATGAAACTTGCTTCAGACTAGACCTTTTAGTTAATATAAGATGAAAGTTTGTTTCAGAGTCCAACTATTCATAGTCAATATTTAGACATGGATAGGCCTACTGTATGACATAAACAGTGCTTTTTTTGGTATCAATAAGATTACAGTAGGGTCGAAGAAAAATAATAACGAAACAAAATTAACATACATTCTTATTTTTATAAGATTGATTTTTAGATGTCTACACTCTCTAGACAAGAATTTAGTTCGATTTTGAACATAGAATAACAGCACTGGGATCTTAATCTCATATTTCTATCTCAATTGTAAACATCCTAAAATCATGCATAAAATGTATAATAATCACTCAGATTAAAAGCCTCGTAAAAAAATAAGATACAAGGTTTCCATCTTCTTTTTTCTATGGATGAAAACAGAGAAACCTATGTACAGGTTTTATATCATCAAGGAACGAAAACCTTGTATAACAGTAAAGAAAATATAATCAATTAGATTTTAACCAGAAAAGCATACAAACATATGTTTTTTTTAAAAGTAAAATTAAGTAAATATCGTGTTAACAAAATAGAGACTTTATTTCAGTTGACTTTTTACAAATTTTACTACATTAGAGTAAAAATAAAATACAATGAGAAAGTTTATTTTAAACTATAGACATGCATTGTTAACACAAGATTACAAGGTAAAATTTATTCCCTACTTTTGTTTTTTATAGAGACTGTGAATGATTTAGATCAGAGAGAGAGAGATACTTTCTTGAAGATATTATTGGAGAATATAGTGACAGTTTCATAATAATAAAGGTATTATTAGTATGTACAATTGTATTTTATTTTGATAAATTTATTTTTATAAATTGAAATCTCATCTTCATTTTATTACTTTCCTGTTCATGTGTTGAAATATTGACAACTTTTGCAAATTAGCTGTCCTGATGAGCATTATGCTTTCATAATAAGGTGTTTATGCAAATTTTAATCATTGTTTTTATTACAGACAAAGAGAATCAACAATACAACAATATGTTCTTGGGAGAAAATTAGTTTAGTGAGATGATATGTGATTATTGTTTGTTTGCTTCTTTAACAACACAAGGTACGTTAAGTTACTGACAAGAAAATTGGTGACCACAAATCAAGCACATCGACTGTTAAATTGTTCTTGGTTATGTCCATGTTGAATGGCCAACAGGCAAATTATTTTGTACTTTTTGGCTACTGAATAAGAAAGTTGAGATAAATTGGTCATAAAGTTCCTTTATCATTGGCCAACACTATTTGATCATCACATTGGCATTTAGCCATTTACTGATCAGAAATGCATACTTTTGTAATTTTATTCTCACGAGACTCTTACAAATATTAAGTTAATTTCCTTGTGCTTGTTGTTCCTGATATATTTTGTAGACACTGACTTTGAGTCTTGTAACCATATTCTGACTGAACCTTAAATTATCCCTATCTCTGCAAATAGGTATACTAATGTGACTTAAAACCTTGCGACCAAATAACTGTCATCAATTTATTTTATAGCCGAATAATTCTGATCAACTCACCTTTTGACTTACTGTTATCAACTGTAACCAAATTATTGTGATCAACATACTTTTTGACCTTGCTGTGATCAATTTACCTTGTGACAAAATGACCTTTCTGACCTTATCGCTGTGATCAGTTTATTTTGTGACCAAATTACTGTGATCAATTAACTTTGAAACAAAATTATTTTGACCTTATGTCCGAATTACAGTGATTAATTTACAGTAGAACCTGCATTCAGAGACCACTCAAGGGAATATTCAAAAACGATCGCTGAATGAAGGTGGCCTCTTAAGAGAGGAACTGCAAGACCATTTCGTTTTGCAATTTTGGAAGTCATAGGATCTTACTTTTACTCATAAACGTGTAGTTTCTACCGCTTTGTGATCATACTACTGTGATCAATTTACCTAATTGAGATAAATAAATTATTATTTTCCAGAAAAATAAATGGTAATTACAGAAAGAATCAAGCAACAACAAGTGTAAGAACTTCAACTGACTGACTGTGCTATCGAAATGAAACAAAATGAATGGAGTTTTTCTAAAACTCTTCTGTGACTGTGCTTTAGAATCTCAAAAGGGCTCAACGTTAGAAAGGCATTTTCCTAATTGATTACCCAATAAAGAAATTATTATAAATGATGATTTGTGACTACATTTCTAACCCTACAAAGATAGTAGTAGAATTTTTGGTGAAAATATTATTTCTGTTTACAAATTTGTATATATAAAATTTATAATAATATTAAAGAAAATCTTGAACTGAATGTTTTTCTGTTTTTATCTTTTATCAATGCAAAATCTTCTCAGAGTATCATTGTTGTCCCGTGTAAACTCAACATCACATTTGAAAACTAGGAGTTCATTTTTGATCAACTTTTAGTCATATAGATTATACTAGTAGCCTCTGATTAGACAAAACCGACTTATTGCAGTGGCATCAGATGCTCTTGCAACGTTCTGTCTTTTATATAACCCTCTATCTTTATTTCACATATAAATATATTTTTCACCCCAAAACTGATACTTGATAGGAACTTATTATACAATACATATTTATCAAAATGAAAACCAGAAGAAAAATCATAACCGTAAACATACCGGCAAGGCTACAACCCTGTTATTTTTATATCAACTGCAGGTCATTTATATTCAAAATATTTTGTTTCTGTGACTTATGCCTACTCTTAATTTAGCAGGCCCTATTTCGGGTAAATAAACTACACCTTGTTCACGCAACTGTTGGATTCCAGCGTTTTTTACTAGTCAGTAGCATAAATGACCATCTAATTTTCGGAACATTTTCAACATATGGTATGTTCATGCATTATATAAATGTTTCGTGCACAATAAACATTCTTCAGATAGACACTTGTCTTAGTCGATGTATTAGTATGCAATTGATGAAAACGTGAACAGATCACAGATCATTTAAGTTTGTAGAAAATATCTCCAGAATCCGAACAATCCTCCTCTATGATATTGCATAGGTCTTGAAATGATGGGAAATGAATAAATTATTCATAGTTTAGGTAAAATACCTCCAAAAAATGGGCAAGCCTTGTCGAAGGTAATGTATCGGTCTTGAATTGGTGCTAAAAGATTTATAAATATCTCCAAAAAATGGACAAGCCTTATTCACGGTATAAAAGTGGTCTTGAATTAATGGGAAATTGATAAATCACAATGTCATACTTAGTGATTTGACAACAGCGTTCTCTCTGTTTTTCTACTCATTTGTGTGTCATTAACGATTTTTGAAATTTACCCAGATTTTTGTGTGCCCTTTTCCTGAAAAATTAGAACGATAGGGAGGAACCGATAGTTTGTCATCGAAATCCCATTGTTTAAGAGAGAAGTGTAATGTGTAAAGCGGATGTGTAAAGCGGGGTTGAGTTGTGATAACCAAATTTTTAAAGGGATATTTTCTCCTTTATTTATGTGTATCAGCAAAACTGTTAGCAATGTATTTTTGATATTAAGTTTCGTTTTGCGGGTCGGCTCGTTAATTCTTGGTTTTTTATTAGCATCGATTTGCTCCCTCCTAATATTCAATCGTCTAAAGCTCCTTCAATTCAACAAAATTGTGGCTTTTTTATATATCAGAAATAATGTGATAATAACGGAGTAAAACGCGAAGTTTTGGGGAATTTTTTTCATTCGACCTCATGGCTTATGAAATGAATACTACCTCTTAGAATGCTCATAAAATTTAAAAATCTCAAACTAAGTCAACAAGAACAAATAGTCATAAGCTGGAATTACCAGGTGTCATAAAGATGAAACATCTTGATAACATATCAATTATAGGCCTACTAAATTATTGTTGAAAAACGCTGTTTCGAAATTACTTAATTTAATGGATTCTATTGGTAATTTTGACACCAAGTCATTCCACTAATGAAAAGACTCCTATTTTCCAAGTTTAAAAATTTCAATTTTCTGGTCATCCTCAGAGGTGGTATACCTTTTACCCACCACTTATATGGAAGTGCGGTATCCTATCAGGCAAATGTTTTGTTGTTTTTAGTAAAAAAAAATATATGTTAGAAAAGTTAGAAGTTGATGTTTGAAGTAAATCCTTGATTTATCCGTGATAAGCCTGATTTAAGCACCATTAATTGTAAGAATGATTTTATATTGTACTTGTAGATCATGTCAAATTTTTTTGTAGAATCAGATTGTAATATTATTAGAAACGATCGTAAAAAAATGTTAAGTCAAATAACGTAAGGGAGATAATTTAATATTGAATTGCATTTAGACTACAATGATTTCTTTGTTCATTTATCGCTGTACTAAGAGTTTTTTGTATACTCCCACATGAATATGTGGACGTAATTGTCGTCGCCCCTGTCCGTCGGTCCGTCGGTTCGTCAACATTTGTTGTAGACACATTTGAGTTCTTGCTTTTGACTTCAATATTCATTCAGTGAATGTTTTTTGAGTTATTGCTCAATGTATTATTCAAATTCAATGCTGCCAGTGGGCGTATGTTACCTTGCCTGGCAAGCTATCTTTTTATTGTTCAATGAATCACACACACACACACACACACACCACACACACACACACCTCACTCTCTCACACACACTCACTCCCTCTCTCTACATTATACTACACCATGCTTGTATGAAAGAAAATGTTAATACCAATAGAAAATCTTATGATAGAAAAGTTTGAACTATAAATGATAGAATCTTATTTAAATTGATGCACATATAAATTTTTAGAAAATCATTTGAAGATTGTTTGAATTGATGGAAGGAATAAATAGTATATTAATGTAGTGATCTTTTATTTTGGTGCACAGCGTTTCATATTGGGCTATATTGTCGAGGACACACCACTTACCATACAGAAAGTTTTGGCTTTACCCATTGACAACTGATATTCATCCACCAATATATTACCTATTCTATACCAAACAGACTAAGTTTTATAAAGTTTCTTAAACACTGCTCATTTCTCTTCTGATGCTTTAACATTTTTTTTATAATTTATTTATTGTTTTTAATATTTATTATACTCTCCTTTTCTTTTCTTTCATTTTCGTTTCTTTTAATCAGTTATTATGTGATCATATCATACAAATCCAAAAAAACGACTAAAAAAAAAAAATACTTCGAGTTTTGGAGAAGTAAGAAGAACGAGTTATTCTTGCCATGTTTCAACGTCATTTCATTCGACCCTATATACCAGATCAAATGAATACCATCTACCAACTACTATAAATATCAACAACTACCTAGTTGGCGATATCAAATGGAGGCGAATGTTAAATTGCTGTCTACCAACCTACCTACATATTCTTCATTTCATTTAATAACGACATGTTTTAATTGCGTCGAAACATTATGTACTTGGTTATTAAAGATCTGTGTTATACAACAAATTCCCTTGCGTTCTTTTATTTATGTGCTCCCCGTTTCTAAATGTCGTTCAAGTCTTATTGACATTAACCATCACAAACTCTTAGTTATGAAAATTTTGTTGACAATTTGTGTATCCTTTGCTTGATTTTAGTTCTTTAGCTTCTATGGTCAGTCCTTTCTCTCATCTTGAAAAGGTAATGTAAAACATTTTTATGGATTATGGCAATGTTCTATCTACATGGTTGTTTCGTGGGGTGCAGGGACACAGTAGTATGTCGGGTAATGTCTTGACAGATAGAGTGTTAAATGGTTCAGGGTGTATATTTGTATAGATACCAAAGTTTACCCTCAGTTGGTCTTTAAGCATGCGGTATATTTTCAAAACCTAGCGGCCTATACGTGGAATTAAATTGAATCAATTCGCATTTGGTGACATACTGTCGATATCCCATCTGTATATACCATCCGAAAAATTGATCGAAATTTATCTGGCTACTGTAATAACTGATCTTTACATAAAACTTCAAGCTGATTAAGGAATACTCATTCTATTATCAAAAGTAGAATATAAAGATGAGATCGCGTAAACCCAAGGGAGAAAAACGTTATTCTATAAAGGGCCCAACTATTTATTCTACTAGAAATTCTATAAAAGATATTATCGTTCGTAAACATATGGAATTCTTTGCATTCATTTGTATAGAAACAATGTCGAAGTCTCTAGATTTAATCATAGTTTTGAAGAATGGTCGAGTAGAAGAGGCTTCATCCTGGTAACAAAAAGATGAAAAATTTGTTCACGATCTTATAAATACACATGACTTTATTCATATCAATTTACAATATAATAGTAATAATAGTCTCATTTTATTTATAATAAAACAACCCCGGTAACTGGTGTTAAATAAGTACCATCCTTGAGACACCTGGTTTCTTATATTAAGTAACTATTTTCCCCTTACTTAGTGACGATTTTAATATACCAATTTAAATGTAAAGATAGTTATTTGTAATTTAACACATCTAAATTATTGTATCCGAGGCCGCCTCTAAGCCTTTAAGTCTTTGATTTTTAATACCAAAGAAGTAACAAGTATGTTTCTAAAATCGTAGTTAGATCTCATGTACGTTGTTAACAAATTTGGATTGAAGTAAAAATGAAACGAAAATGTTATTTTAAAAAATAAAATGAATTTTTATGCTGTGGCTGGTTTGTCTTCTTTTTCAACTGTTTGGTCCCTTTTGCCGAAACGCATAAATCTTTTTCCAAATCTCATAAACCGTTTTTCGTCGGCACCCTCTCTCTTTCCAAAACGCATAAATCTTTTCTCCTGTTCGCCGTCTCTTTTTCCAAAGCGCATGAATCGTTTCTCATCTTCGCCGTCTCTCTTGCCGAAACGCATGAATCGTTTACCAAAGCGCATGAACCTCTTCTGTTCCTCGGGTTCATATTCTGATCCATCAATGGCGCGTCCAAATCTCATGAATCTGAAATATATTTCATATCTTTAATTGATCGATTTTTCGATTTCCAATGATCTGACAAGATTCACTCCATTGTGTTTAACGTCTCTATTTTTAAATACAGTCAAATTTGTCCTTCCTACCCAAATATTTCACGGTGAGAAGGAAAGAATAGAAAATTGAGTATTACCTTTTGCCAAATCTCATGAACCGTTTTTCATAAGAATCAATATCATCATCTTCGTCATCCAAATTCTGAGTATCAACTGATTTACCAAATCTCATAAATCGTTTCTCATCTTCACCATCTCGGCCAAACCGCATAAACCTGTAACAAAATTTTTCATTTTCAATCAATTGCGAAAACCGTGTACACAAAGTTATGTTAACACCCTTAGCACAAGGTACAGCAGCCATGACACGTGTCATGGTGGTAAGGAACGATCCTAGATAATATGCACTACACACTCTGAACAATTTGTTAAAGGGATAAAAGGTCTTGAACAAAAAATTTATTTTCTTATTTTTTCAATTAGAGCTCTATTCATCAGTAAATATACTTGCTGCCATAAATAACATAAAAAAATAGATAGATATCCAAAGAAACTAAGTAATTAACCATAGAAATGCAATTGATTATTTATCGATTAAGCGGTTTTTCCAAAATGATTTAGTTTTGTGAGTTTTCCAGATTTTAAGGAATTCTGTTTACTTTATGATACCAGGTAAGTTCATTGATGTTTGTTTTATGTTACGACGCAGTATCCCTTTGAAATAGATGCATTTATCTAACCCCTTTAAAGGTTAACAAATTTTATCAATTCAAGCGCAGTTTATATTTGCTGTTGGTTAGACAAAAGCTTGGTATTTGATACTGTAGCTTTACTTTCCAGTGATGGTAACAGATATGCATCGGGTGTTTTTTAGATTACATACACCAATTCTACTTCAGGAGTGTCGATTTCTATAGAAACTTGCTAAAGCTATACACTCAATACTATACAATAATGACAGAGGATGAATTCGGGAGACAGCTGATACACATAAGAGCATACAAACCTTTTGTTATTATCAATGCTTTTACCAAATCTCATGAATCTCTTGTCGGGATCTCTACCGAACCTCATGAACCTTTTTTCCTCCTCACCATCTCGCCCAAACCTCATAAATCTTTTGCCGAAGCGCATGAACCTCTTTTCTTCTTCACCATCACGTCCGAATCTCATGAACCGCTTTTCAGCTTCTGGGTCTGAAGCTTCTCGTTTCATGATTTCAGAATTTTCTGAACTTTCTGCGTCTTTAGGTGCTACCGACGTTTCCGCTGACCTGCGTTTACGGTATAATATATCATTCTTATATGGTCCATATTGCATAACAGGCCTGAAAGCATTGGCTAAGTCACTTAAAGATTCATCAACACCGGCACGACCAAATCTTAAAAATCTTTTATCTTCAAAGGTTGGACTTCTACCAATTCTGTAAAATTGTCGACCAAATCTAAGGAAACCATCACCAGCTAACGCACGACCAAATCGTAAAAATCTCTTGTCGGCACTTCCCCCATCTGAAAAGAAAGAGTGAAAATTCAGTTTATTTTAAAAGTAACACATTATACCAACAGGATTAAAATGAACTATCCAACCTTCAAACCGATTGTATGAGGTGACCTAGAGGGTTTCTCGTTAGCTAATATATATTTTTCTCGATTTCTGTCTACGTGTCTCAAAAATATTGTTACTCTGTGGATCTATAAAGGATAAACCGGATGTTCGAATAAGTAATATTCATTATAGGAACAGGTTATCAAGTGTGATTATTTCAGTATGAGTATTATAATGAATGTACATGTATTTTGATTCAATTTTATGTTTAGTACGATACATGGAAATAAGTCAACATTGTTGTAACCTTACAACATTTGACAGTCCAAGTTCTATTTCAAGAAAGAATTTGGTTTCGAAATAGTAATTACCGGGTTGGCTTGATTATTATTCAATTATATTACTTTTCTTAACCAGAACTTACTCTTGTTGTAATTGCTTTGTTCTATATATATTATACTAGTCTTAAATAATTGAAAACAGTGTAATACTAATTGGGGTTACGAGTTAAATATTGCCACCTAACGCCATAATTTTTCCAACTTAATAATACAAACACCAAATTACATAGACTAGTAGATCATTGCATTGTCGGTTGTTAGAAACATCGTATGAATTAACATACTTCAAACGATAAAAATGTTCTGAAAGCGACACTGAGTCCTCTCAAGTTACGATACTCCTTAAAGTATTATTTCTTGTAAGGCTTAAGAATCTAAAAACTCCCTTCCTCAGAATCAAGAAAAAGATCTTCGTACACAAAAATGTGATTATTACTCCAAAACCAACTCATGTTGGTTCTGTCAAACTTCATATAATTTACGGCAGTTTTGTTCAATAATGTCTGTTCATTCCATAGCTGTCACATATGATTCATGCTGCAATTTCAGATTTTACCATTCCATTGTAACTCGTCACGCAGCGCCACCAGAGACTATAAGTTCAAGTGAGCTTTTCTCTTTCTTCACGTAAATAACATCTAACACGTATAACCCCCGGGACTAGTGACAAATAATTACTTGATCTCAAACAGGTGAAACACAATCACACTAGCATGAAACTAAACGCCACCTGGGAGTAAATAAACTCCCTTGATATTTTGTAACTCATGATTTTAATGATAAGTATTGATAGGTGTCGTCAATTTTTCTCCTCATTTCTTGACAATCCGTTTATATTCCAATACCTTGTGGACTTTCCTCTTAAGACAATGGGCGTTTTTCATATTCTATCATACCAACAGCAATCAGAAATCAGATATCTTACAATGTTTTCAAGCATAAAACCTGCTTTACTTAATGAGCAGTTTTTTTTAACGAAACACATCTTCCAAAATAACAATCATGAAAATAATTCACATGTCATTAGGGAGATTAGGTTAAATATGTTTTGAGGCAGTTCAGAGGATTTCTAGAGAAAAATAAATCAATTTAACGTAAACCCCAGTTTATAATGAAGCCAAATCGGATTGCAAGTTAGGTATTTCTTTTTCTGATTGCTTGAAATTTAAACCAGTGTATCCCAATCATGAAATTAATGCCGTTTCAGATTATGTAGTCGATATAGTTAGATGAAAATTTGTTTGAACCATTTTCTGAAAATGGTGCATATAACTGGGTACCATGATAATGCTAAAATATTATTTCGACGTGAACGCCCAGGTTAGTAATGTTGTAGGGATTGGACAGTACAAACAAATATGTGCAGTGTTACAAGGTGTTACAAGTTTCAGCTATAGTATGAAAAGTAATGGTTTCTGCGCTTTTTCATTGGCTGCTGCCTATTTTTGAAATATCCCTTCAGAAAGTTCAAGATAAAAATGAAATTTTATTTGAGTCTCATTAGACTGTATGCATAGTAGAATTTGATTTGTGTATTTACCAGTTTATTTAAGCACTGAAACCACGTTGATACATTTCGCTATATTTTTTCATATTATATTAGTTAAATAACACATTATCATGTGCCACATTACTACAGCAAATGTTTTCAAATTACGTCTCTCGTAACAATACCCTCTGCTCTTTTTTCATCAATAGTGGTCTCTGTATCGGTTCTTTAACAAATGTGTTTTCATTTATTCGCCATTCAACAAAATAAACTCGGATGAACATTCACTTTTTTCTTGTTTACTCATAACTTAATAGTATCGTGGTATTTTCCTCTGTTAATTAGTGAGTGAAAGCTTATTTTATCATCTAACCTACATAAACGATTCAGAAAAACGACATTCTGACACCTAATCACCCTCTGTAAAGAAGTGGTTCGTGAATACGAATAGGTTAAAATGATGAAATATTAATTGATTAGTGAAAGGAATTACCAAGCCAAGACAAAGACTGTTCAACTTGTCAAAATATAATTCACTATGAATTAAACATTTTAGAGGTTTCTGTACGTTAACCACGTCTCTAAGACATGTTCAAGGAGTTACTTTGTAATCTATTGTTTACTCTCTGCAAAAAATTCAAGTGTATGATATTGTCCGACAAGAGTCGCAACTTCACCTACATTGCCTTCATATTTTACAATCAAACTTTCTGTAGTGCTCTAGGGGAAATTTATTACACAATTTTGAATACGAAATACATTAATATATTGCATTACATGTTGGTTACTGTTCATTTTATTGTTGGAAGAGATGATTTTGAGATTATCGATGCAGCATAAAATAGGTAACGTGAATAGCGTCTGCATAGTATCCGGATTTTAATCCCGCAACATATACACCGCATAACTCGTATTTTTGGACTTTGAAAAGATAAATATTGACACATGCTATAATATCTTGAAGGCCATGGTTGGTCATTTTCGGGGATCGATTTGGGACTGGAATATATTTAACTATCATCAGAGATATTAGAACTGGACGAAAATATCAGAATGCTTCTAAATTTACTTCAAACAAGAAATGTTTACTTTCCTTTCTTTTAAGTTTTTTATATAGTGAGGGGTAGCAAGACGAGAGGTCATTTTAACGCGTTACATATTCAAGTATGAAGTCGAGGTATATTTTTTTTATGTCTACTGGTTTTGCATTGTAACACATTGCAGGATTTGTAATAAACACCATCCAAGTTCGTGATAGTTTTCAATAAGTCCTTAATTATACAATTTCCTTCAGCAATTACATGACAATTATGCTTTTTTAAATTAATAATATAACGATTGAATTTCAAAATTCTGATAAAATAATAAATAAAAGGTGCGTGTATCTTGGTAATGGCCGTCTTATATTCCATTCATAATAACTGTTTCTTTCATCCTGTTAAAGTTAAGGTAACCCATCAATATGGATTGTTTCATATATTTTTATTAAATTGTAGTTTATTTTCAATTAAATTTAACCATATATAATTACATATAAGTAAATGAATTTGGATCTCAAAATTTACAAAATGTTGTTCCAGAATGAATGTACCTGTAAAACAACTAAAAACTATATGAAAAGTTAAAATAGAAAGGTATTATGGGTCTGTCTGAAAACATATTTCTCAAATTTGCCGAAGAGAACAGCATATTTCACTATTTGTTATAAGTGAACATTATCGAACATCATTGAAATCTCTATTAGATCTTAGTTAAACGACGACATACTGCTTGTCCATGATTGAAATAGCTTGTACTAGCTGATAGAAATTTTTTCACCACCGAAATGACCTATTTTATTTAAATTAGATTAATTAAATATGTGGTGGAGGTATACAACTCATCGCGATTGAAAACCGTTGATTGTCAAGAATATAAAAAACTTATATTTCCAGGAATTGATTAAAATGGCTGTCCGGCACATGCACATTTATGTTAACCTTTGAAGCTTGCCTCACTAAAAAAATCAAGAAGCTTTTTCATCGAACGCAACGGAGGCTGCCAACCAGGGCTTTTACTTTGCAAGAACAGTAGATCGCCATATATTGCATTATGTTAAATTCGAGGAATAAATCAGATTATTTTATTTTCATACGAGGCTCTCCTAGTTAATATTAGTTTAATTTTCAACT
The DNA here is from genome assembly GCA_030562195.1 of Nipponacmea schrenckii. Lineage (NCBI taxonomy): Eukaryota > Metazoa > Mollusca > Gastropoda > Lottiidae > Nipponacmea > Nipponacmea schrenckii. The sequence continues at coordinate 14,100,372 of CM060201.1, forward strand.
TAATCATAAAGATGAGAAAAAGCAGATACGACGATACGTTATTAAATATATAAATTTCAGTAATTTTCTCAGTTCCGAATGTCCCTTTCTTATTTCAATTTGATTATTATTTAGAAATTATATAGTCGTTAAAATATATATCAATATTGACAATATCCAGGCTTCACTGTTATTTTGGCATATTAATTCATACTTATATTAAAAATACTTTCGATAGGCAGTTTGAAGTCGAAAGAAGGGTAGCCTTATGTCGCTGTCCTGACATAATGCATGGCTTGGACATAAGCTAAAACAGGGGCAGAAAAGTAGGACACAAGACTCAATTTCATTCGATTTGAAATGACGTGCGACTAACCAAATTGGTCGAATGATGCAAGATTAAGAATAAACACTAACATTTATTCAAATATTCCTCTATATCTCTTAGTATTATAGGGATCTGATTTCCCCAATACCAAGGTATTGCGGTACCGTCTTGTACCGTTATTGCCAGTCTAAGTTAAACCAAACTTACATTTCGTTTTTAGCTTTCGAATACTCCAGTTCTAACTACTCTCTGCTCGCTTTTCTCATGAACAACCTATGCCCTAACATAAACACCTTTTACATTACAAAAATATTCTCGGAACCGTTCTGAGAACTGTACCGATGAATTTTGAGTAATGTAAAAGGTCGAAAGTGCCGAGAACCGTTCCAATTCTGGCCCACCTCGGGGAGGTTGTCTCAGAACGGTTCTGAGAACGGACTCGATGAATTTGTGTAATGTAAACGGTCTAAGGTCTGAGTCTACTTCACTGCGCATGCGTCAAATACGATCTGGACTGTTTCTCGTGGAATTCCGCCATCATTCCTAAAATTCTAGAATGGCTGCCCGACAGAATGTAAACAACGAGTTAACACACAAATGACAATATATTTTCTTCTTGTTTGGTAACGCCGCATTTGTTGCTTAGCACTTCTTTCAAATAAAAGTCAATGGGTAATTTGGGCTCGATAGGATTCTCTCATACTCAAACTTTTTCTTTCTTTCCTGCGGCGTACGAAGAAAGAGTATACAAGGTAAAATATAACCATATGAAGAGCCATTGCAACATCCGGGAGACATTAAGGGTTATTACTAACTCCTTTCAGAAGAGTTCCACTAACAAGCTTGCCGAGAACCTTCACCGTTTACACTACACACACGAAACCGTTCTCGGTACGCATGATTTTGTGTAATCTAAATGGGCACATTTTATCGCGGCCTTGTCCGGACCGAGAACGGAACGCTTTATCGCGGCCTGGTGTAAAAGGGGTTATAATGACCTCTTCTTATGGAATTACACTGGCCCAATTTTCAACAACGTTCGGCACACTGATAGAATAAACTACTATAATATTTTTTGGAATACACCATTCTGTCCATTTGTTCACGCCACATAATCTAAGCGCTAGGAAGGGAAGAAATTGAATTGGTTTGAAAGTTCACTATGTAGGATGTACGAATGGTCACAATTTTGTGACTGGTATTAGATGTTATAAGAGATACTCTTCTATAGAAACATTGGCTTATTGTGGTATAATTACTGATTGGCTGTAATCGCTAGCGTACAATCCAATATAATAGCTTGAAATTAAGTTTCCTACCTTTTTTAACACATCTGTTAAAAAACCTCATTAGATTTGACATTATATATTATAAACTTGTCATTTTATCATCGCTAGAACACAATGTTGGTGATCAATCTCTATGCTTTTTACATCTGAATTTTGTTGACTTGTGTGATTTGACGTAAATGCACAAACAGGTTTTTCATCTTTCTTCATCACATCGCATTAAAATTCCATTAAAATTGCGTAATGTCTATTTCTCAAGCAGACAATATATAGAATACCACTTATCGTAATCTCTTTCAATTTTCAAAGCACAGGCGATGTCGTTTGTTTATAACTCAATTATCTACCCGGTTTATAATAAGAGCACGACATTTGTGAGAAATATCTGATTAAATTTAAGGGTCAAATCTTAAGAAAATACAAGAATATTAAACCAAATTTGATTAGGAAAAGCTTCATCGTCTGGAACATAAGTCAGGTGATACAATCGTATGTTTAACTTGTTTCAAGTATATAGGTTACATTGGAATTTCACGGTGGGTGACCAGCATATGTCGGTCGGTTCTTCAACATGTATATTGATAAGGGGTTTCGTATGCACGATGATGCTTACACAAAACATTGTCTGTAAACTTTAAGGGATTATTTTTTTTCTAGACTCACCATTATCATTCCCTTTTTTATTTGTGCATGCCGTCAATCGGAACAATTAAAACCATTACATTTAAAGTGAATCTGTACAGATAATCACATCTGAGTTCTTTTCCGTTAGGGGTGATAGAGGGGGATATGGGTGGTTGTAACTGTTTACTTGATTGGTTTAACTAATTAAATTACTTGCCTCCCATTAATTCACATAGACCTCTATTTTCTGACAGGGAGCAATCTAATGCATCAGCTAAGGATATCGTACATAACCATTTTAATGTTAACACCAGTCCTAAACCAACCGAGGACCACGATTTCATTCTTTACTCGACAAAAAGCTTCTGAAATGAAAAATGATAAGTATTTCATGAAATATTACATGACTTCACAAAAATTGTGAAAAAGATAAAACATTAAGGCAACTGTAGATTAGGGTTGTAACGCTGCACCAGAGATATTATCTTAGTAGTCACAACTTGGCGTCTTGCTCAGGAGCCGCGGTGGCTCAGTGGGTTAGACGCTTGCTCGCTAACCTGAAGGTCCAGGGTTCAATCCCGGCAAAGGTCGAGATGAACTTTCGGATTTTTCAGCCCGGTTTCCCCTTGTCAGTGATGCAGGTCAGAGGGACTGACATGGAAAAAGCGTCTAGTCGTTCGGATGGGACAATAAACCGAGGCCCCGTGTGCTACAGGCTGTGCACGTTATAGATCCCTCGACAGTTGGAAATCGCAAAAAGAGTAGGCTAATGCCGCTGTCCTGGCAAAATTTCCCTCATTGCACACTGCATGGCGTTGCCCGTCTTCATTAGCCCATAAGGTGCAGAAGAGTAGGACGTAAAACTCCATTCATTTCATTTTTTTTGGCGTCTTGCTCACTGAAACCATGTTTATTTGAAAGTGGTAGTAACTTGCCATCTATAACACTGTCTAGTAGAATATGTTATAATGTAGAAAGTGAAAGGTTAACAAGATTAATAGCAAGTTAGTACCACCAGTAAAATGTCTGTCTAAATCCTTTCGAAAAACCCTAGATTTAGCCACGAGGTAACTAAATTATACAGCTTATAAAATATTCTAATACGCATTCAATACTGTTGTCCTTACAATATTAGCCAGCAAGATCGAATCTTATTCAACCAAAAAAGGAAGAGAATCCACTAAGCGATATGCACTTATATAGGCGCATCGGCACCAGAAAATCACGTTTTGATTATAAAACTCAACATCAATACTATTATAACCGAATTTCAGCTGGATAACATGACACGCAATCTTTCATTTAATCCGGTGACAATGTGTTGCATAAAATGTTCATCTTTACAATGTCAAGCTATTATGAACCTCATTTTTTATTGCGTCTGGATTCTGATGTTAGAATATTGTAATTTTGGAAAAAGAGTGGACTTCACAGAGTGTACGTTAAGGTTATAATCAAGAATTGACAAGAGGTCGTATAGAAGGAATCAAGTATTTGGTTGGTTAAGATTATCATATTTGTTTACACCAAATCGATGGTGGTAACCTTTCAAACATGATTTGTTTTATGTTCAACTATCTTTGATTTTTACTTCATGACAAATCATACAAGAATGTTAAGTTTATTGAACTTGAGGAAAAAATATTCATTCTATTTGTAAAACTTCCCCGTACTTTATCCAATTTTAATATGGATAAAAACAGAAATGTAACTGGAGTCAGAAAGTTCAATATAAAACTACGTTCAATAGATTTGCTGATTTCAAATTTTTTTTTGTTAGGGGAAAGGGTTTTGTTAAAAATGATAGTTAATGTTAGTGTAACTTATTAATATTACGTAGCTGATATTTAGTTATGGCAGTTTGATCAGTTGACAATTGTTTAGATTACTGCACAATTGTAAGTGGTGGTACGTTTAAATGACAACTTTATTTCACGAAAATGTCAGGATCACAGTTTACGACTCGTGACACCAGTCTAAATTTGTGTTACTATGTAAACATTATTGCAAATCAAATCTTGGCCCTTTTTTTTCAGAAACAAAAATGCCTTTCGTAAATGGCCAGACAAGCTGATTGATACTCTCAAAACTCTCTGAAAACAACAGAGCCGTCGTTAAACCCTTACTGAAATTAAACATGATAGGAACATCTAGTGGCAACTCGACATACCATTATTGTGATGACAACATAGCACGTTACATGTTTACAAATGAAACCAATTCACACGAATTGGCTGATTATATCATGGCAAAATAGGAATATAAATCAAAAGAAGATTCAGCGATGTTACAATATTGGTTAATTTCTCATAAATATTCATTATAACATAAAAACATTGTACAGCATCAAAAAACCTAATTAACTGTGGTCTGGAACTTATCTGCCTGTGTCCCTTACAGTGACACAACACAACCCATACAACTAGCTAATTTTATCAATAAGAAAATAAGACAATAACGCCAAGGCGGTTATTATATGGTCATTACTTTAAACGTCTAGTGATGGTTATAATCGTATGTAATAGATAATCAATTTAGTTTCTGTTGGTTATAATTTGAATGTTTTGATTTGGTTATAAGCTATATACGATACAAAGATAAACTGAGTGGTTTCGTTTTGGTTTAAGTTAGATACAATACAGAATTATGTTAAATTTAATATGTACATACAATACTAAGTCAATAAAAATTGTTTTGGTTATAAGTAATATACAATACAAAATGAAGAGAAATGTTCTGTGTTGGTTATAAGTGAAAAAAATGTAGTTTCATATAGAATTCACAGTGGCAGAGAAAAGAACAAATGAAGTTTGCAAAATTGATGCAAGTATTGTAACACACGATCCAATTAAGATCACAACGATCAATAAGGTTTTCAAAATTTGTAGAAGAAAATTTTCAATTATATGAAAACGCAATGACCGCTAACGACATGTAGAATGAGAAAGACAACAAAAATTATTTGAAAATATTATTAAAACGCTAATCAATGCGATAAAGTTTTCTATATTCTTTTTGTAACTTATGGATAAGTCCTTGAAGGTAATTTTAGATAAAATTGCGTGACGGCAGTGAACAATATAACAATGATGTTTTATCACAAACATCATGGCCGTGAAGGATTATTGACTTTCCGTTTGAGATTTTTGCACATTGATTACTCCGACCCAGATTAGATTAGGGTCTTCATTACGGTAATCGTATAATCCCTGTAAGATTCAAGAAGTTATCCCCCCCCCCCAAAAAAAAACACTCGTGAAAGCAATATAAACCCCAGATAAAATGTGGGCGTTTAAAAAGGAGATCATTAATGATGAATATAATTATAGCATATGTCAATCATGGACACAAATTTAAATAGCAATACAGTTTACCTAATGATTATTATTAGATAAATTGTATAATATTGATATGATTAAGTACAAAATGATAGGCATTCTATAACGTGCTCCATCATGTACTTCATTTATTACAGATTAAAACACATCTTGAATGAATTTATGATTTTTGATGTATATTTAGAGAACTTAATATTATGTATAAAATGCAAGCCAGATGGTTTTTGCGATATTTAAATATATAAGGGTATCACATAAGTCTGACAAGGACTCATTTGTTTTTTTTTTCTCGCAAATTCTTGAGTTCCATTTTCGGTCAGTTCATCAACCAGTGAGCTACTGTTTGAAAAACTTTGAACAACATGAACCAGGCTTATTTGATTTTTTACGCATATTCAACGTTAAGGGAAAGAAAACTCCGTAAATTGGACAAAGTAAGTTATTTTGTAGACAACGCGTCCTGGGCCGCATTATAGATAATTATGATGTTGTAAACTATAGGATGGCGTTATTAGTGGTTCAAATGGAAATAAAAATGAGCCGGAAAAACGTAACCTTGGTACCGGATAAATGAAGCACATTGTATTATTGCATTCATGAGAGGAAAATTCATAGATGAAGCAACTTAAATTCTGCGATTCCTACAAGCGAAGGAATTATTAAAATTCACAATCGATCCGTTTCTTCAAATTTTAATAATAAATATCTATTTAAAGTTTGGTCTAAAAATGTTACCATAATCTAAATTGTGCTTAAATGCATGAATTATATAAAATTTTTAAGCGTTTTTCTTATTCATTTAAAAACATCAATTTTTTTTCTGAAATATGTTTCAATCCTGTGAAATTCAGTTCTGTTACTTGTCAAGGTTTTATTATACATGTAGGCCTATATAAACAATCCGCCAACTCAGATCTGCAATATACAGTCGAGATAGCTTTATAATCAAATGTGCCTTGAAGGGTATTCAATCGTATTAATATGTCCGTTACTAGTTGATAACGCTAAATTCGGTGTCCCAGAGTATTTTCCGAATCAAAATTCGATTTCCTGTTCTAATGCAATTTGTTAAAAAAAAGTGTCAATGTAAAATGTCTACTTCCGGACCGAAGTTCTTAATCACTTTTGATTTTTATCGTTATGATATCAGTAGGCCTCCTTATTGATTGTAATAACATTCTTGAAAAGGGGTTAAACAGCCAATAAACCTTCCAAGACACAATAAAATCACGAAAATGATATATATGTCCCAGAAAATGATTGTAGCAAATTCAAAACGTCAGAACTTATAGTAAACTAAAAACAATCTGTACATAACAAGTATTGTACCACAAATAACAAAAATTCTGAGTTCGCAGAAAATGATTGTAGCAAATTCAAAACGTCAGAACTTATAGTAAACTAAAAACAATCTGTACATAACAAGTATTATACTTCTCGCCCATTTGGGGAGCTTATAATTTCAGATCAAAACAGAACAGCTTTTATCACAATTTCTGAATACAGTATTTGTTCCACCTCAGGCCTGTACATTTGGGGGAATCCAACTCCCCCTTCCACGACATAAATTCAAAACAACGATAAGATTCAATCGATGATTAGCCATGAGTTAATTTTCTCGCGGGAAAACTTTAAACTGGACTGTGGAACTCTCTAACCTTGGAGATTACTAATGACTATTAAGGTGAAATTATTTCAAGAGAAAAGTGTATTCTCTGACAATAGAAACGTAATAAGCCTATCAAACATTAGACATTTCTACCTTACTCGGCCATTTTTTTAGACCAAAATCGCTTGAGAGTAAAAGGGGAATAGAATCTGTGAAAAAGAAAATAAATAATTATATTAAGCATTATTCCATCTAAAAGTGCTGCCTATTAAGGGGAATTATTTAAAGAGGAAAGGGAATACTCTGACAATAGAAATATAATAAACCAATCAAACATTGGGTTTTGGAAATTTTCCATATTATTTGGCCTTTTCTTTTAGACCAAAATCGCCTGAGAGTAAAAGAGGAATAGAAGCTGTGAGGAAGAAAATATATAATTACATTAAGCATATTCCATCTAGTACTATTTGCTAATGGATGATCAGCATTTACCTCTCTTTGATTACCAACGGTAAATGGTATCCTTCACCCTACCTTTCCATTCAATCTTGGATAACGACAAGAGACACTGGATCGAAAATAAGTAAAAGTAACAATAATCAACTCTCGAAATGGTTAACCTTGGACTATCTGATTGGTATATACACGTTGAGCCATCACGACAGTGGCTAATAGATTGGGTGCAATTTAGTGATTTGTTTATTCTCATGGGGTGGATTAACTTTACCTATGATCTGAAGTAGAGACCAGCTAGATGTTGCATTTTTGGAGTGTCAAATTAACCCTTTCCCCACTGATAGAGTAATAGTGAACTATCATCATTATCGTCATTCTCATATTGTTTCCTAGCATGGTTGTTTATCTCTTTGACGAATGAGCGATTATGTTTATATATCCATGATTGTGACAATGTGTCCATAGAGTGTACTTCCTAATTGCCCTGTTATGATTGCTTTCTGAGAGTAAAGGGGGAATAGTAGCTATGAGGAGGAAAATAAATAATTATATTAAGCATTATTCCATTCTGAGAGTGCTGCCTATTAAGGGGAAATTATTTAAAAAGGAAAGGGTAAACTCTGACAATAGAAATATAATAAACCAATCAAACATTGATTATTGGAAATTTTCCATCTTATTCGGCCTTTTTCTTTCGACCAAAATCGCCTGAGAGTAAAAGGGGAATAGAAGCTGTGAGGAAGAAAATATATAATTACATTAAGCATATTCCATCTTAGAATTTACAAGAGTTGACCCCTGTTTTTATTTTGGAAAGCAAGAAAACATAATGAGCCAACATAAGAGCCATTATTCTCAAGGTATGTCTCGGACGGTGTAATGAGTGATATTTTTAATTTATATACGAATAGTCATATTAGCTAGAAAAAAATAACCAAAACCTTCTCGCTTCACAAAACTATGAACTTGTTTTATTTGTTCAGATTTTTGAACCAGATTTCACATTAATAATGATAAAGGTACCATAAGTTGAGGACAAGCCTTTGTTACAGTAGATATTTACAATTACTAACACTTAATCATTTGCATTAAGCTGGATAATCAAGATTACAGTCTTAATCCACCTGGGCATGCGTGTATCAATATTTCATTACCATAAACAATAGCTGAGATGAGAGAAACAATTCTCCGATGACCTAGACTTAGAATTAAGCAATTTCTAATCGTGATGGGGGAATCATTGTCATTTTGGGGTTAAATACTCTTTAAATTAATATACTACCGGGAAATAAAGTCATATTAAATATATGCATCCTCCAAAATCTAATAAATCAGCTGTTGGATTTGATTTGGTGACTATGTTACTGCTAGATGTTGACTTTTAACGAATATTTATTTTGCAATCATACAGCTATCCACGAAAACATATCAAAGTTGTGAAATGAATCATAAAATATTTTTATCAATAACAATATTATATGGTCAAAAACACTAATGAAGTGTTATTAGTGTGCACCTGAAGTAATAAACAACAGCAATATTTGCTAATAAAGAAACGACGCAACGGAGAAATAACGTAACTTAGGTAATAAAGTATTACAGTATGAGCTGACATCAAGTTGTCTGTACATGATGTATAAATAGCGAAACTCTTCTGCAAAAGTGTCAGCTGAGACGACCAAATAAATCCGAAGATTTCTTTTCTTTACAGAGATATTTTAAATATACAAAAAAAAATTAAGAATATTTGAAATGTTTACCCGAGGTTTGTGGATATTTTCTTAATATTGACTGCCTTGGTCTTATTCACAAAAGCTTCAGTATCGTTTCAACAAAATATAATATATAAATATGAGATAATTTGTTAATAAAGTTAAGAGGTAACCAATGTAAATGTCCAGAGAGTGGACAATGGTCATTCCGTCCACTAATAAAAGTATTTTATTAACTCAAATGTTATATCAAGCATTCCAATTTCTGTAATTAAAATAAGGCAAATGTCGACTTCTCAATGGCCGTCTCCTCAGACAGTAGTAAGTAACGTAATCCCAAACAATGAAATTAAGATGGAATAATTTAATTATAATTGTTGTGTCTTTTTGAAGGTCGAATTTGCTCAAATAGGTTTTACCAAATATATATCGGAATCATAACCCTTTATTCCTATTTGTCACTGTACAATTTCGATTTGATAAGGTGGTCTAACAGTGTCATCCTCGAGGTTTATCAAATATTAAAACATGCATCTCATGTCATAAATTTCATTTGTATGTAAGTATGTAAGTTTAACACGACCATAACTTTTGGAAGATTTTCCTTTCTGGTAACGTGTGAATGGAATTAAAACACGATTCCTACAATTTTAATTTCTACTATTAGATTTGAAAAAATTATAATGCATATAAATCATGACAAGGATAAACAGTCTAGCTGGATTGTGATCCTTGTTTTTAAGCTCTCTGTATTTTATTATTGTGTAAATAATCCATAACTGTTTCAGACAGGCGCCTGATTTGACATAGTTCAAACCAGAAAAAAGATGTTTGTAAAGTCTTTATATACCTAAACGGAATAAACTACTACAACATTAAACCAAATAAAAGACTGGTGAGGAACCAGGCTGTGTGTTTGGTCTTTTATAATAATTTCCCTTTTGAATTATTTAATATGTGGAAATTACAAATGTAGAGGCACAACACATTCAATTTGTCAAAATGAATAACAGTGTATATCCTTTTTATACATATATGAAGTTCGAAATGAGGTAGGCCTATTACAGGTTCAGAAATAGTATTAATACTGTTTGAGTCGATACTTGTAAATTTTTAATTTGCTTTTGGTTAAGCATGGCCTTGTCCTGGTTCCGAAATGTCATGCTGTATATCTGTTTGGTCATAATCCGAAAGTCCTAACATAGGTCCTCCAGAAATGTCAGGCAATGTCATAGTACAATTTGCTACTGGATGACCAGCATTTACCTCTCTTTGATTACAAACGGTTATTTTATCTTCACCCTACCTTTCCATGACAATGGATTGAAAATAAGTAAACGTAACAATAATCAACCCTCGAAATGGTGAACCACGTCAGTGGCTAATAGATTGGGTGCAATTTAGTGATTTGTTTATTCTCATGGGGTGGATTAACTTTACCTATGATCTGAAGTAGAGACCAGCTAGATGTTGCATTTGTAATGTAGTGTCAAATTAACCCTTTCCCTAGTAATAGTGAACTATCATCATTATCGTCATTCTCATATTGTTTCCTAGCATGGTTGTTTATCTCTTTGACGAATGAGTGATTATGATTATATATCCATGATTGTGACAATGTGTCCATAGAGTGTACATTCTAATGCTCGGTTATGTTGCTTTCTTAGTTGAGATAACCTATGATTGAATATCCTTACTATGACTATGTATCCTAATTTGATTGTGTTTCCTGGTATGGTTGTGCGTCCTTTGTACAAGTAAGTATCATCGATACGACCATGTATCCACTTACGATGGCATATGTGTTTAATCTTTTCAGTTATGATGTATTCAGTTAACGTTCGAATTTGTGCATGTATCACCAAGAAAATATGAAATATTTATGCCACTTATATAGTGACATTTTTTAGTTCACATAGTTTTATATTTTAAATGCTTCCCGGAAATAAAACATTACACTAAAGTAATTCATAAACACTATTTACCGTTTTTATCCGTAGACTTTTATTCCATTTTGAATCCAATTTGAATAATAGTTGCTCTTATTGTATAGTAAAAATAATCATGAATTTAATTCAATTTGGTATGAAATATTAATGGATTTATTGAAATCCCTGCTGAAATAAATTTGTATTTTTTTTTTCTTGCTAATTCCATAAATCGAGAGTACATTATTAAAACAAAAGTGGTTATTTATTCCATAATAGTATGATCTGAACCCATTGTTTGCATCTAATACTCGGCAACTAGCAACCATCAATATAATGATGATCTAGTTTTCATTATTCCAATTAGACGAACAATGAGTAAGTATTTCTGTTATCATTTATATAGCTATTATTATTACACAAATAACTCCATTATCCTACAAATACGTTTATTTGCAAAGAAAGACAAAATCCGAACCATTTTCATCTAAAATCGTCCACCATGCTTACTAACATTAATTGGTCCACTAAGCGTTTCTTTTTGTTAGTTAATGCTATGTCTGTGAGTGATCTTTTCCTGTAATTTTTGTGGCAGCGTGTCAAAAAAAAGGAAGGCAGACAGTCACTGTTCAGTTTTTTAGTAACCTTTTTTTGATTATATATGAATGAAGACAAATCAACGGCAAACAATTTAAAAGATAACAAATGAACAAATATTAAATCGAAATCGCTGTCTGATAGATGACAATTTCTATTTCTCTAATCTTATTCTACTGTTAAAAAATATCTTTTCTCCGATATCTTTATAGCGAAATCGGTAGTTTTCATCTATTTTAAATGAAAGTGTAATAGAATAATCAGTTACAGAAATTCAATTTTCTTCACAATACAACCCTCGATTCCATCCTCGAGTTCAAGTTCTAACACATTCAAACCCATAAAATTTCACCATTAAGCAATGATGAGGAAAAGGCGTAGAATAGTTTCTCATTTAACGATGAATGATTTTTAACGCAATTTTCTGAAGGAAACCAAGTTAAATACTAATTATAACAAGCGCTTTTCACGGTCCTATTGATGGAATTTAACACAAACTATTGTATATCCATGTCTTTTATGTTTCTCTCTACAAAACCTGGAAGTCCATCATAACCAATAACGACAATCTTTCTCAGATCAAGTGAAAATGTATCATGACGAGAAAATGGGGGAAAATCCAAAATAACCTTTACCTTGCTTTTAGCCGTTTTCGGGGCGATTCACAAAACGTAAACATGCAGTTGTTCTGAGAACAGGTTATTTCGGAACGGTAACAACCGACCTTGAAAAATTGGTGAAATTTAAAAAGCTACTATTTTGAAAACGATTTACTGCGCATGTCTAATTTAGCGGAATTCCGTAATTATAGATTGGTGGTCTTTTTAGTCGCGAAAAAATCCCATTCATGATATTGAACCGTTTTCAGACGATTAGAATTAACTGCAATGTACCTGATGTAGAAGTGGCTTTTGATTCGACCATCCTTCGTCAAGGATACCCGTTAACATCTCAACGATTTCCAAAACACCCGAACTATTGTTAGAAGGAGATCATAGCTACATTCTATGAGATACTCTATTATGTAATCTTTCATTTGAGTTAATTAGACTTTTACCTAATTTCTAAATGTAGATAAGTTACCAAACAACATAATTTCACGAAATAGAATTAACATTTTACAGACGCAATTTCCGTTTTACATTACGGTTACAGAAATGTTAAGGTTGATGTATACTTTCGACATATCGTTTTAATGCCATTAGATCAGATCGCATTATTTGGATAATCTACTTCGCTTGTGGCTGCGCCTACTCAAAAAATCCTCCATATATTGACACTGAAATTGCTTTGCGGTAATAGCGGGTTAACCTCAGTCGTTGATTACATTAACCGAATTATTATGTGATACCTGTCAAGCAGATTATTTTAAGCCTTATTTTTATACAGTCAAAGCTATCAGTAAAAAAAATAGCCTTTTAGCAAAATATAATGAGCGGAATGGGGGCAATTTGTTCTTTTTTATACATTTTATATTATGTTCAGGATCCCTATTCACAAAAACTCAATTAGGCCTGATTCACATCTGATTAGCCAAACAAAATGGATTTTTGATCTAGCAAAATAATATAAATGTAATGGTAATATTTTTGCATATTGATGCCTTGTTTTATCTGCAATTGAAGGTTTTTGAAATTTTCATTTTTGTATTTAAGGCAATAATATTCTCTTTATTACACTAAAGTGGAATGGGGCGGTTATTCTTGCCGGTGTTTCGTTATAATGAACATCTGTTTTATCCACTTTGTTAATAGTCATTTATGTTATTTCCAATTTATTTAGATGATAACGTATTGCTACCTTGTAGAAATACCATCGTATTTTCTATTTCATTAGTCCAATAAGGCACTTAGTAAAGAAAGAAATTCAGTTCATGTTTTGACAATATTATCTAATCCAGACTTAGCTAATTCTAGGTTAATTAGTACGCCATGTTCAGAATGACAGAGGCTAGACAGCTAACATGCTGAATTCGAAATGAGAAATAAATATTGCCATCCAAATTTGATAAGTAAAGTAATAAATTTAGAATGTACTGTCTGGTTGATTATTATATTATATTAAAATGCATGTCTTGTATAATTTGATTAATTAAGTACAATCATCGAACATGTCATGTCATTTGTATTCAGTTTTAGGTTGTGCTGAATAGGGTAATAGTCTGTCTATCAACAAGAGAAAATTATGATTGACGTAACATTAAATTAATTAATAGCAATCTCGAGCATTGTGATATATCATGTTTTTTTTTTTTTTTTTTTTTTTTTTTTTTGTTAGAGCTGTGAGGCATTTCTTCTTCTTGGTTCTATTTACAAAATACAACCGTCGAATATGCCATACCATTTGTAGGTAGTTGTACGTAGAATATAAAGAGAACCCACAATAGGGGAAAACAAATGCAAATCATATATTTATATGTGACTTTAATATAATATTTTTCTTTGATGCTGCTTTGGTATTTAGTTTTTGGATCATTAGATTTCAGTTGAACGGCCATTGATCAAAAACAACACAAAATAGTCACATTGTGCAAATAAACAATGGGATTTGTATTCGACTTTGTGTTGACTTGCCAGACGTAGGTTATTGGAAATGCATCGTTTTGTGTTTTATCAAACGAATTGACTTTCATGGTCATATCGTTTGTTTTTGTGGTAGATATCATAGATTCCATGCTTATTCAGAAATTGAAAGTTTCATGACCTTATTCCATTCCTTGAACATGCAATATAGATGAGGGTGACAAATCATAGCCTTGGAATTGGATTCAAATCAAAATTGTAAACCGGAAGCTGTGGGCTAACAATTTCACTCACCAAGACTACAATAGGATAATAAGCCAAACAATTTCCTGTTAAGCCACTAATCCTAACATTTAAAGAACAAGTTATAAAATTATGAAACCATCGGAAAATAGTGATAAAAAGTATTTGTAATCTTTTATTATAAATAAGTCAATAAGATGGGACGTAAATATTCATTCATTTCATTTTCTTAACAATTCAATTAATTTTCTGTACAATAAAGATTACTATTCGACAGGAATTGCGACACTTTTCAACTCACTTGACGTGCGCTCTTGCATGTTTGAAGGAATAATATAAATTTTAAAATTTAATTCTAATATGCAGTGCTGTTCATTAGCGTTTAGTATTAAGAAATGCTTACTCGTAAACATTATATGCCTTGATTCGTAACAATCCCCTACAGAGCCCTGTATAATTGGTGTATGATATAACACCGGTAGAAGCCAATTATTATAATCATAAATGTCGGCCTCTTTCATATTTAATTAGATTCCCTTTTTATTATTATACCAATTAAGGATTTCCGTTCTTCACTCGCATCGTGACTAGATGTAATATGTTCTGGCTTAGGAAAAAAAACATCCTGCTATGCAGTAATTCCCCGTTTACGCAGAGGTCCCACCTAGCAATAATTACATTATTTTTTTAGAAAAAAAAATCAAGAAGCAGTATCAGCTATGAATCGCAATTGTCTTATCTATATATCCCCGACGATGGAATGTAACTTTTGAAACGTTGCAAGTTAAAGGTCTGCCCCATCTAATAGCCTTACACAACGGTTAGAGCGTTTGGTTTGTACGTCATGATGTCATTGCTTGGGTACTGAAAATGTTGGACGTGAGTTCGAATCTTAACTGGAGTTTGAAAGTTCGATGACCTTGAATAAGTCATTTTCATTCACAATTCCAGTCCACCCACTGGTAATTGTGTAAGGATAATGCGGGAAAGATCAAGGTCAAGGATCCCTGTCACGGCGGACTTGAATTGTTAACACATCCTTGTAAAATAAAGATGTTTCGATAAAATGTAGATTAAATGGATGATCATATCACGACCTACATGGTGATCTGCGATCGAAATAAAGAAAACGCCATCGTCCCTTATCGAGTGCAAATTATTTTATAATAAACAAAATTGGCAAACCATCAGAAGAATGTGTTCTGTTGAACTTGCGTTTGTAGTGGTTATTGGTCAGTTATGGTATAAATATATTAGTACATAATGGGTTTGGTATTAAGGAAGCTTTTAGTATTGGAAATGTTGCCAGGAGCAGTGTGTTTGTAGAGCTAATCTCGACAAAAATATCATACTAGCTCGTATCATTCTGTGTTTTTTTTTCGATTGTATACCAGCATAAGTACAAAATTGCAGATCTGTTTTCATAAATAAAGTACTGATGACCTCGGTCCATGGTTTTTATTCCATATCACTTTTACACTTAAATATATCGACACGCCCGAAGAAATAATCACCCACGTCTGATTGCATCAAATGACCTGCTCTGTTGGGGTTTCAAAAACATTGACATTAAAAATAGTTCATAATGAATATTGAGAGGAAATTGATATATTATTTGCTCCTTCCAGGCTTCATTTATTTATGTGTATGAAATCACAGCGATTTTTTAATACGCTAATGGCCATCGAGGTCAGAGCTCAGTTAACGAAGGTTAGGGTTGGCGCAGGTCTCATTCATTTGTAAAACATTTATGTTAACCCTGCCTGGCAGGCAACATAATTGAAAACTCATATGTTGCTTCCCTTTCAATTATTAATGGTCGACTATCAATGCATTGGCTCTTTTAGACAATAATTTCGAAATTTGTTTACAGATAGAAAAGGGAATTTATCGGTCCTTGTATCTACAGCTTAAATACTCAGCTTTGAAATAGGAAAATGAAATGAATTAGATTGGGTGAATGTATATTCCAGCATTCTGAAGAGCAGAATAGCATTTGTCTATTTTTTGCTTGAACCGTAAAATGAAATAAGCTCCCTCTGGACTCATAGCTGGCGATAGAATAATCTGTATTAATTTCAGTAACAAAATTTGTTTTAAATGCAGTGTAGGTATATAATAGGTTAAATCGCAATAAAACTTGATAGCAAATATTCCCAATGTGTGTCATAAACTGAAATTTCCGAGAAGTAGAAATACTCCACTAGGAAATCCGTTAAAACAAATATTTCGAAATAATTTACAATTTTGAAAATAATTAGCAGTGAGTCACGACTGTTTTCGTGTTTAAATCAACCTCATATTTGAATATGTCTTCGAAAATAGTGCAATGATGCTGATGCTAATCAGCGGTATAGTAAGTTTCGTTAAAATGATGTTCGCTTACCACTCCGGTTCTCGATTTGATCTTAACAAGGGTGGGGAAAATCGTAAAGCCCCGTCCATCTGTCAATGATGCGGTCGTGGAAAAAGATTTCTTGTCAGTTGGTGTGCAGTAAACCGGGGCTACATTTTATGTACGTTAAGGATTCTACGACAGAATATAATATATTGAAACCAGTGGAAGACATATGCATTGTCTTAAAATCTAAACTAAGTCTGTCGAATGTGCGATAATCCTCTGGAATTCGAGTATGAAACATACGGACCTTATCCGCTTTGGGCTTAAATTGTTGACACTTATCACAAGACCGAATGTAATGGGAAATTTTGTCAACTATCAGAGGTCTAGATAATGTATTATGTAAATGCTTTCGTTCTGTCGAAATTTTCTTCATCTAAACTGTATAGTGTTGCCTGTGTTGATTAGCCAGATCAAAAGTAAATAATACAAAAAAATATAAACATAAACACAAATTAGTTTCAAGGCTTATAATAATCAAACGGCATGTATATGAAGAATTTACTTGTGTGTTTCACATGGTGACACTTTTCCGTAGAACATTCAAAGACTAATTTAAGACCTCTAGCGCAAAGTGTGGCGTATTAGTATAAGATTAATGTATTTTGTTCTATTTTTGTTATGATCAATGTTTAATCATATTTTGATTATTGTTTTATCAATTATATGAACAGAATTCGAATCTCTTGAGCTATTAATTACCCATAAAAGTGATTTCTTTCCTCCTCTGCCTTATAACTGAAAGGCGTTTTTATAAGAACAAAATTACCTTAATCTCAAGGGTCAATGATCATTCCATCTGATATATTTTATGTATTTTAGCTTAGTACATACATTAATTCAAATTACGTTATCTACGGTTGTTTACAAGTTGTTTTCTAAAATAATTTCAGAAAATTTTTCCTAGTGTTATTTCAAGAATATTAAGGTATAATTGTATGATAAGTTATATTTGTGATGCGGGTTCTGCAATATCGAAATAAAATCTTGTAATAGCTAGTTTCCTTCAATTTATTTAATGTTTCAAGATTTTTCCCGAAGATCTGTTCTTCAATCGTTGTGAGACTAAACTGATCGCTTTCGAGTTCAAAACTATAAACGTCAAACTAATGCAGGGGTTATCACAAAATATGAAATATGTGGTCGTGTGTGTTTAATACCGCCAAATCTATAGGTGAAATCATTTAATTCCTTAGAAAAAGGCAATTCTTTACTTTAAAACTTTGAAACTTTAAGACGTCTATTTAAATCAAGGAACGTTTGTTTTAAAAAGGGGGAATCGGTTCTTCCAATGTAATTGTCATTTTTATTGCAAATATAATTAAACAGACAAATTTTTGATGGTATAATATGTTGATACTACATAATGTTTCTGAAAGCGATATGTTTTGTAACCCGTATTGTCTAGTTTTATGTATCTTTAAATAAAAAAGAGCACAGAAAATGAAGACTGCTAAGAAATATTGTTGATTATTAAATGAGATCATTTGAAGATATCTAAATCTCTAAAAAAGGTGTTACCACATTATCTTGCAGAAAATAAACAGCCATTTACAAGGAGAGTTCAGTTCTTGGTGTAATTCATATCTTTAAAGCATGTCACCATTTTTATGACAGTTGTCATCAAGAACGGTAACCTCTCAAGAAGCATAAAGATTCGGTCTTTTCAATAGTGTCAATTGAAATATTCATTTTCATCCATAACTAAGGAGAATTTATGATATGATAAGTTCTAAAAGATAAACTCTAGTAATACGGGTTGATGGTAAAGAAAAAGTTTCTAAATTATGAAATACTAGAAATAAAGCTTACCGTATGCTCTAAATAATATTCTCTTGTTATCAGTTCCTGTTTGTGTCCTTGTTACGATGTTAAATGTATGCTCCCTTCACTTGGCCTCAATTTGGTTCCCTTTTAGATTCTTTCGGCAAATTTCTCTATATAGTAGCATGTCACGTGATCGATAACTCACCCTATGTTAATCTACGGAATCCACCCACTTACCGGAACACTCTTGCCAAGCAGCACGCGTCCGTGATGGAATTACGAAGTGGGATTTCGTCCAATTAAAATCAATGTTACAAGTGATCATCAGTAGTGACACGAATAGAAAGGATTATCCAATGAGATCGAAGGTTGTTGATTGAGAATACACGCTATATGTATGAGGGCCCATACAACATAATAGAATGCGATATCTTAACTAATTTCTATCGAACTCTACTAAATAAAATAAGATAGATGAAATAAGCTAGGGATTTAACCTTACTACTTGAATTATCTATATTTCATTCTGTAATATTGACATGTAAC
The DNA here is from genome assembly GCA_030562195.1 of Nipponacmea schrenckii. Classification (NCBI taxonomy): domain Eukaryota; kingdom Metazoa; phylum Mollusca; class Gastropoda; family Lottiidae; genus Nipponacmea; species Nipponacmea schrenckii. Next base: position 14,119,711 of record CM060201.1, read on the forward strand.
AGGTTTTATGTGGGATGTTTTTCTTTTCCAAATGTCGAAGTGTGTCACATGCTCTCTGGATGTACAAACAGATGTCAGTACGTGCGTTGTAGAATCAAATCATACAATTTTTGTTAAAACTTGTTTTCGTTATCAAGCACATTGTTTATTTAACAATGTTCCGTTGATTTTTACATTTTAATAACCGAAGTACGTTTTAAAATCGAGCACAATAAATATAAATTGAGAGTATACACTCCAGACTTATATTGTGTTTGTTTCAACGTACAATAGACTGCTCATGTACTGCTAACGCTAAAACACGATCTCCTTATCCTAATTTTCCTGAAAATCTTGCTCTTGTATATCGACACTGTCTTCTCCATCAGGTTTCCAAACTTTCGTAACATTTCTTAAAAGTCGTTTTTTTTCGGTTTGTCAATTCCTTTTTTTTTTCGAAATTTACACACCTCACAGTAATTGCAGCAACTATTCACCTTCTCTAGACCTTCTTTAGTGGCAACGTCTCTAATGGATATAGATTGCAACATTTTTATTTTTTTTTTCGGAGCATTTTGTTGCTTTCATTGAGCACTTGTTTATGACTGTTGGACTAGGATACCAATGGAGAGCGTATAATAATAATAATTATAAAAACTCTTTATTTTACATGGGTCAGAATTAGACATGGTCCTGTCTAACACTCAGCCCATGTATATATCTTTATTATTATTATTATTATTTACAGTATTTATAGAGCGCATAAACTAATTACAGATTACTCTAAGCGCTTTACAATCAATATACAAAATAAAATACACAAAATAAAATGTACAAGTCTAAAAAATAAAGTAAAATATTAGAATTAAGTTAATAGTAAAAGTAAAATATCTTACAGTATATATAAATATCTTGTATTTGAAACACAATTAAAATATCATAAAGATTTTGGAATAGAGTTTAAAGCCAAGGCAAAACATGGTTAGAATTCATTCTTGTCGTTTGTGAAACTTGAAACTCTTGCCCTAGATATCCTAAGAACTGCAAAGCATTATATAAACTTGTTTGCTCTGAATACTACCGTGTTGGAATTGCAATGTAGCAAAATGAGATAAACTACTATATTAGTTCGTTAACACTTTAGAGACCGCCTTGTTGGCATAAACGTCACTTCTGAAAAATACTTTTAAAAGTATGCTTTTTAGTTACAAATAATGGGCATAAATACCATTAATGTTACTATGCTTTAGAATCTTAAAACGTTTTTGCAACCTGAAACTTATTTGTGAAGACTGAAAGATTTTTTGATACATGAAACATAATTGACACCTCGTCGTACCCATTGTACAATTATTTATCCGAGATAGGGTATTATGCTTTCAAAATATTTGCAAAATAACTTGGATATATTTTGGGTCTGTATTCGGATGTGAACATAAACTGAGTCTCCGTATGTTACAGGCTGTGCACATTACAGATGCATCGGCAGATATAAATCGCATAAAGAGTAGGCTTTTGCAGTTTGCCTGTCTAATTTTCCCTAATTGCACTCTGTATTTCGTTACTAGTCTTCATTAGCAGAACAGTAGGACGTAAAACTCCATTCATTTCATAATCATTCGTAAGAACCATATTAATATTGTGAATATACAGTGAAATGAAAATCCAGGGATATGTTGCTTGAAGTGTAAGATTTGTTTGTTGATTTCGGGAATTATAAAATGTCTGACTGCCAAGTGATCGAAAATAGAATAAAGTTAACATGGCAACGGCCTGTGTTTAACTCCCCCGTGACTTCATTGTATTTAAAATGAAAATAAGAAAACAAAAAATCACGAAGAGAATAATAAAAAAAAAACCTTGTTTTCTTTATGTTTCTAATACAGGCCGTATGGTTATAAATATGCATTCACTTTGCTTGCAATCTATGTCTAAGTACAGAATATTTGCTATTAGAACTCCTATATATATCCTGTCGCTTAGTCGATAGCAAAATGGAGGCAAATGATTCAAAAGTATCATTTCTTTGAATTATGAATTTATGAACAACACCCTTCCTATCATTGAACTACAAATGAAGTAATAATTTCTGAGGAGAGATAGCAGCTCGAGTTATTTCTGTGTTAAATATCATATTTATGTTCCTTACTTGTATTTGAAATACATTGTGGTTAAATATATTGTTCCTGCAAAAATAATTTTTATTTGACCTTTCTAAATAAAGTTGATATTGAAGGCGGATGGTAATTACAATCCTAACATTTTCACCTCAAGGGAGACCATCGCCTCTATTATACTGTACTGAAGTCCCTTGATGCCTTCTTACACAATTAGTCCAATGACAATGTATTCAATTGCTCTATTTGCCGAAATCATTCGGGGCCAACAGCATTTAGGTTAAACAAAAGCCGTCTTAAAAATTATTTATTGTAGTGAACCCTTGTTTCATTTAAATAAGTGAATTCATTTTAATTGCATTGAGACTGATTATTTTATCGAGCGTTTGGGTTAAATGAAATACAAGTTGACTTCCTGTTACTCACCTTTTGGAACAATGATGGTATTTGAATACTGATCATATGGCGGTAGTTTTGTTTGCTATTATCGTAAACGCGCATCATTTCTAAGACGACCGAGAAACGTTTAATACCCTATCCTTCTGTACTAAGTCGAAAATTATTTGACGGTCTCGACAACGAAGACTTTGACGTAATGTTTTTAGTTATAGTAAACTTCATCGCACCTGATTTTCGAGCTTAAAGGGGCACAGGCTTGATTTGTTTCGGACAATCATCCGACAGCCTCAAACACATGAAATCTTTTGTTTAGCTAATCAGACATAGTCTACAGAGCTTACCTTTGAAATTTGAGCCTTCAAATCCATGGGTATACATATTTATCCGTGTTTGAAAATCATAATGTCTTAAGATATTATGAACGTCCCGCCATACTGGAAAATCAAAGAGTTATAAATAGACTACTGCGCAGGCCCACACTGATAAAACAAAAAGAAAGTACATGTAATAACAATTGTAGATTTTGTCAACAGGACACACAATTTTCAGACTGACTGAAGACCAGCCGCGTACAGCACGAAAAAAATAAAAAGTGAAATTTTTTAGGTATATTTCAAGGTATTTTGCGATTTTCTTAGAGCTTGAGTATTTCTGAGGACTGTTTAAATGTAACAAAGGCCCAAAACGACCACTAAAAATCAAGATTGTGCCCCTTTAAAAGAGAATATAAAAATCAAAGTATTACCACCTTTTCATAGGATTTTTTTTCTTACCTGTGCTTGTGTTCGCCGACTCGTAGTCAACCACAAGCATCATACAGTAATTACGGAGTATTTACGTTAAAATCCGATGGCTTTCACGGATAACTACGAGCAAGAGCATTTTAGGAATAGTATTCATTGTCATCCTTGTGAACCTAAGTAACTAAAATTTTTTTTTTTCAGATTCACCATTCGGGTCGGGTGTGAGTGTTTCTTCTTTACCATATTGGTGTATAAAATGTTTCTGAAACGGATATTTTAACTGGATTTTAGCGTGGTATGGTGTTCATAATTATAAAAGTCACAGACAATCCGGGTTCGGATTCCATACTAAGATCTAGAAATAAACAGATTTAAGTCTAAGCAAAACTTATTTACTTTTTAAATCAAATTTTTCCACAAAATATGATATGAAACAGTTTACGACTTATCAGATTTTAATATTTCCAGAAATTTTTTAACTGTGTTTAAGATAATCTGGCTTATGTCTCTTCTGCTTATATAGAAACATTGTCATAAAAATGACATTAGAGGGGAAGGTTAGTGAGATGCTGTAAAAACAGTTTATTTGTTTTTCGTTAAAGACCAGCTTCTGTTCACAGGAAGACAAAAGCCAAAATGCCGTGATGAAAAATCAAGCATCAAAGTGAAATTCGTTATCCGAAAATGTGAGCATTTCCTGATCATAGCCTCGATCTGTATTTGACGCTTGATATATTAAATTTCTATTTCGGGGTATATCTTTCAACTCCAAGCTATACCTATTCGCTCACGGTAAATCTGTAAGATATCTATTTATGACAACACCAGATGTGAATACCTTTGGGGTGGGGATCTTTACCCACATTCAATACGGTCTATTTCCTCTAAATGCTAAGTTAATAATGCCCACACCATGTTTCACAGACACTCGGATAGCTGAAGTGTTGACGACAGTGTCAGTTAAATGGTTAATCTTTCATGTAGACTCAAACATTGAACAGAAAAGAGTTTTAGTGTTAGATGTCTTAAGATATAGCATCTGGACTTTATCTTTATCCAGTAATTTATCTCCATATATCTTCCTGACTGGACAGTTTGCTTCTTACAATCGTTTTATCTCATGAATACTCTTAGACCACCATGCTACTGCTAAATACGACATAAGAACACATGAAACGAATAACTAAAAGAGAGTAATCGGAAGGAGCATTTTAGGGAGCTTTCTGAGCCACTAGGTTTATAAGAGTAATATAAGCTAGATTTACGATTTAGGAAAGACGCTGTAGACGATTTCATACATTTTTTGATAAAAATTTCTGTGAGTGATAATAATACCAGATAAAACATCGACATAACGTTAACCGTTTTTGTAGATATGTATAAAGAGATGCCACATGAACACAATATTGCTTGTTTCAGTGTTTCGTGAACATGGGCATCATAGTTATCGGTCAAATTGGACACAAATTTAAGATTACGTTAACATAACTCTCGTTATTCAATCTCGACATGTAATACAATATCTGTAAGAAGACTTTATTCCCAATTGTTGATCATATATGACCATTTCGTGTTTTCTTTGAATAATATGTTTGCATGTTTAAGGGTAATTTTGATTCTTCAGTCGTTTATCATCATATACGTCTGACATCGCGTCATTTTGTTCGTCCCAGGTGGCGCTTATCTCTACTTCCTATTAACGGTTGTCGTTATGTGGGATAATTACCTTAGTTAGTGATATTTACAAAAGGCAAAGATTGGTCAGAGCATTTGGGTCCCTTGGACGATCAGTCGGTATCACAGCCAAAAACTAATTCATTTTATCTGTATGTCTTCACGTCCCAGTGTGTAACTGGGTGTATTGACTTTACGATGAAAGAATAACAATCGTAATACGACTAGACGTTTCTTATTGTTTTCGTAATAAAGCTATAATTTATTGCTCAAGAGCCTGATTAGTATTGGTCTGGAATGTTTTCGGTGGCTCTTAAAATTATTGTTATTATATTATGTTATATATCAAGGGAAGTCTTTAAGTATAGCATAAAACACGACCGAAGTTTTTTTTATCATATTTAATAAACCGAGTTCCGAAGATAAGGTTTTAAATAGAATGTTTTGCCGTTAACAAGGGGTTTCAGGTCAACTCAAGACGATGTTGCGAGTGAGACCGTAAAATGAGTACGATCTCTATTGACGAACGAGAAAAAACTGTGGAAACACAGAAAGCTAGCTCAAAGCCGGCTTTTTTCGCCAAGTGGAAACACGGTTAGATTTTCTGTGTTTCCACTTGTTAAATTGCTTTAAAGCTAGCTTTATTTAACAAATTCTAAGTGGAAACGCAGTTATAATGTCTACGTATTCTACAGGTTTTAAGTCAGATATCGAGCTGTTGATCTATATACACGTTAACTGCTTACGTAACAATTAATTCATTCCGATTTTATAATTATCACATTTAAAACAAATTCAGGTTGATCAAGTAGATTCATCATAGAAGTAAATAGCATATATTTCGCGAATAATTAACAAAGCTTTAACTAGCCCTATGAAAATATGAATAAGCAATCTGCGACATTCGAGGGAGAACACAATAAACCTTTCACACTAATAAGAAATTTAGCATTATCAAAATAAGGCCTATCTATTAAGCAACCACCTTCTGTGATCACGGAAGATAAAATTGCAGGGTAATGAACATGACCTCTAAATTATAAGTAATAATAATTACTTGTAATACCATGGAGAAAAATCAAATATATTTAATCATCATCATTATTAATATTCCATAAGTTAAAATCAGACCACTCCTGGCGCAGGACATTATAACAGATGTCGGTAACTTTGTGAGATAATGTTCTAGAACTTGATCATAAACGTCAGGCACATGGACGATATCCCACATGTATTATTTTCTGACAGCATGTTTAAATTTTACATTTCACTATCCCTACTTCTCATACATAATTCCCTTTATCAATAACAATGTTCAAGGTTATTAGTTTTAATATTTTTTTGTAGTCGTGGGTTTGAAACGGTTCAATACCAGAGGAACTGCCAACTGTGTTCGCGATGTTGTACTCATAGGTGCATTTTTAGAAAGTCGAAGAAGATAACAAAATTATGTTCAAAGTGTACAATCTTCATGTAACTTAGGCAACGGTGCGATGTTAACCACATTAAACAGTTATGGGAATTAATGCACCTACCGTTCGCGATGTTGTACTCACACGTGCATTCTTAGAAATTCGAAGAAGACAACATAATTATGTTCAAAGTGTACAATCTTCATGTAACTTAGGCAACAGTGCGATGTTAACCACATTTAACAGTTATGGGAATTTATGCACCTTCCGTTATGGGTAATATCGCATCCATTCGCACCGTTGTGGATAATATCTCATGTTGCTAACATGACAATCTTTCTACAAGCAGTAAACCTATAAAGTTTTGAGGTATTTTGTTTGCTTATCACCCCACTTGCCATTCACACTCGCATTATCATGAAAGTAATGTTAAAAATCATTGTTGGTTATCACGTTCTCTTGTATTGTCTGACCTCATTAACAAAATTTGGGCATCTGTTGATGGAATTAACTACACTGAACACAATTTAAAAAGAAAATTCGTCAATCACGGATGACAAACCTGCTAATCAGATCGTATTTGTCCATTTCACTCTTCAGTTGAAATAAGATTCAAAGCTATAATTGTAGTACTGGTGGATTCGCCTTTTTATGAGACAAAAAATGTATGATCTTTCAAGATTGAGAAAAAATATTTAAATGCTGTTATAAAAACAGAAAACATCAGTGAAGTATTGAGTCATTTTTTCTGATTTCTTAATTGAATTATGACAGGAAGTTTGACAAGTAATTTCAACTGGAAATTTGGATTATTTTTATTTTACACTGTTAACAGTAGAAAAGTCGACCGCTGTGATGCTAGCAAGCTATTGACTCTCATTGCCTACAACAAACAAAAAAGAACGTGACTTAATTCAGAATTTTGCGTGCAATACTTAGTTTGTATTTCTACTATACATATAATAATTTACATGGCATAAATAAGGTTTCGGAAACAAGCCGAGGCTAATGCTAATCCGTCACTAAATACAATTTATTAAAATATATAGAATATAAATAGATGAAAGGATAAATAAATTAGCATAATAATATGATTTTATATTTACAATAAAATAGTATTAAAAAATACTAAGATTTATGATGTATATGGTATAGATATAAATATATGAAGGAAGTGTGCACAGGGTGTCGTCATCAACTTAATTCAGTCCGTCCACAAGCACAAATCAAGCTTCAATCAAAGATAGCTCGGCCGGTTAGTTGGAGACTGTGATGGCTTAAAGTAAATGATTTAATCAAAAGAAATTTGAGACTTGGAGAAAGAAACCGAATATGTTGTTCGTGGGGGCATGTACGTGAACTAGAGAGGATCAACGACTAAGGTAGGTAACAAGATTATTAGCTATGACAAGTAAATAAGATCATCAACTAGTTTAGGTATTATTGAATCCACAATTAAGGGGAATTATACAAGGTTAACATTCAGTATAGGTGGACAAGGGATAAAATTAGGGTAGGTAAAACACGATCCACTTCTATGATAAGGAAATTTAGTGAAAGTATGCAAGACTTATTAATCGGGTAGTTAAGGTACGTAGGTCAGGTAAAAACAATAGCTAAATTAGGTATACAACAGACTAGGGGAAGAATACACCATCAACAATCAAGTAAAGTACATGTATACAAGAACAACAAGTTGGGTAAAGATTGAGTGAATTACATGGCTAAATAACGAATCTTTTTAAAATTTATGTTTCCATTAATCTAATTTATTTTTCTGACCAATTAAATAAACTCTAGGGTGTCTGACCAAGAAAAGAGCAAGAAATGTGGTCCTTAGAAGTTGAAGATGCCAGTCTACAAGATAACGAGATAGATATACACACCTATGACAGAAAAAAGCATCCAGACATTTGTTCAACTCAGAAATTCCATTGTTTCTACTCCATATTAGTACATTTGTTGGTCAAAGTAGAGTTTTTCAGGGATGTTAAAAATGTGAAGTTCAAGAAAGTAATGTAGTATTCCGTTGTGTAATGAAACGCTTCAACCATTTTACAAATAGTTGGAATGAAAAAACTTCTGACCTTTTTTCGAAAATTATAAAGAAATGTTCTAATACATAAAAGCAGCATACATTTGCAGCTGCGCGATATTAGTGATTCATCGTACGCACACATTTTATCACGTTTTAAGTATGGGCTTGAGTTTGAGTAGTTGTAATAGCAGTTTAAAACGTAATTCTATGCATTGTTAATTAAATATAGCCCGGCTTCTTTTCTTATTTCAACTACCGATGGATTCTTGAGGGATTTCCAACCGAACATTTGTTAGCCAATGCAATGATAAAATCTTGGATCACGTGCTAGTCTGTCAGACATGTTATAATTAACAAACTAGCAACACTCCATAAGCAGATGAGAACAGATTAGAAATAGAATTAATGTTTTGATTTTCAGTCATTATGTTCTTCGGCCATTTTGTTTCCTTATCTATTTCACAACACTGCCATCTAACGGCTTGTTAAATCTCAAGACATTTGACTACTCACGCATAATATAATCGAAATAAAATAAGAATTCGACTATAACTCCATCATTATGTTACCATACACGAAAACAGTCTACACCATGGGACTTTCGTAATTGGAATTTTATTGCTATGTCATCGCCGAATGACCGGAAATTGCACATGAGTCGGAATTTGTTTATCTAATGTTTCTATTGGGATCAGGTTATAAAGGTTGATTCTTTTATAACTGAGTCAAGTTTCAATTGTTGATAATTTGGTATACATATATTTATTCGAAAACGTAAAGAATTGTGCTTAGAATTGAATTCGAGACACTGCAGCTTGGTTTATATCCTGGTTATCTACCGGCCATATTTAACATTTTCCAACGTCTTTTAATCTTTCTGTTTCATTTAAATCCCAAGTGGTTCAGGCGACGTCATTTTCTTCCGCAAGCAGACATTTTTTGCACGTTACTAGCCCTCGTGGATTAGTTTCATTATGATTTAATTCAATAACTTTTCCATAATGACTTTTAAAATTAGTGGAAGATTGTCTTCCGAGACCAATCTTAGTATTTCTGTGAGGAGTAATTGAAAAACTATGGTCACTAAATTTCAACTTCTGTATTCATATACATATAAAGCTAAAATATCTTCTATTAAGGTCGACCTCGTTTCTGTGATTAATGCCAAGGATGTTCACATGCAGTTATTTACTAATAAAAGGTGTATAGTTTAAAAGTACAAATGCCTTAAACATATATCATAAATGTATTTTAATATCCATAATAATCGATTTTCATTGTTAACATGAAAATCAGATATCAGAGTTTAACATTTTGAATTTAAAAATGAAACTTTTGAGTCAATTTATCCCTCATTGACTGAAGTGTTAAGAAATAAAAACCTGATAGAAATGTGGCATTAATTCAGACTTGAATTATTTAAATAACACGCAGATCCGTTGAGATTTAAATAGGATTTGATTGTACAAATAGGAAATCTGACAAATGATTTGAATACTCAAGCAAATTGCAGTACATACGTTCACATTAAATGTAAGCTCTGTGGTGATTTCGTGTGAAATGTTGCAGCTTAGTGTCGTCATTTTCATACGATGATGATTATCTATACCTCTACTCTGTGATTAGTCAAAAGAGGTTTCGGTGGTAGAAGAGAGGTTTTACCGGTGACTTTATTACCATGAGTTCCACATTCTAGACTCACCATCAACCGCCCGCTATTACGCAATAGTTATGCCTTCAGGGCACGTCGACACTACTCCGAATTTCTCAATCCTTAACTAATGCATGATCAAAACGGTTTGGAACTGACGCCTAGCCACGAAGAAAGAATGTGTTGTAGTACGGTGCAATTATCGTGAAACTGATAAGCAAACCTGCTTTAAATTGGGTCGAATCGTCCCAGCCTACACTTTCGCGGCAAATCTACCCAATATAAAATGTGAATTATTTTAACTTAAATATTAAAAAACCACCGTGCAAAGAGTAAAGGAGACAACAACTTCTTTGATTCTAGTGTAAGAAAGTGTGGTATGAATTTCAAAAAGTTTACATGACGACTAAGCCTCGAAAGTTTGAAAAATATAGATTGTGTTAGTCTTTTATGGGCTACCGTACAAAACGCAAGGAAGACAGCAACTTGGTGATTTGATATTTCGCAAATTGCCCGTAAAGCCTGGGTAGTATGCTCATGTAGCTCATATATGATAATATGTCGATTCGAGTACATTTTATAGACCACCGTACAAAAGGGTTCCCTGTCAATTAGGCACACAGTTTAAAGCACAACTCATTTAGATACACAGATATTTAGGTACGGTACACTTCTCTTAAAGTGAAGCTGACACGCCACAGGGTACTTTCGTACAATGAATAGTAAATATAACACTAAACAAAAAAATGTGTAAATTATGATAAATAAATAACTTATAACGAATTATTCGTGTTTTAAATATTCGCGCGAGGATTTCCCCGATCAATAGTTGAGTGGAAGTGGAGAAGGCGGATATGACGTCATCGCGGTAACGAATTGTAAACAAGCGCCATTGATCACGGTGTTAAAGGAATAAATATTTATGCAAAATGCCTCGAAGATTTGTTGTAGGTGGTTGTTCGAACGAAAAAAATGACAACATGAATGTCAGTATTCACCTGTTCCCCCATAACCAGAAATTACGACGAATTTGAGAGGAAAGAGTGCAAAATACCCGTACGGATTAGACATCTACAAATTAAATGGAGCAGTGTCAATTTCACCGAGGACTGCTTCGACAGTACGCCCATGTTCATGTCTGAAATGGGGACACGGTTGACAAGAAGACAGCTTTTGAAGTAAGATGCAGTTCGGACCATATTTCAAAAATCCTAAAGCTCCGGGTGTCAGGGATATTGAGGACGATTTCTCAGTGCCAACAAAGCGTGAGCGGTGAGCCTTTGAAGTTTGACACTGACAGTTTGAGTTTTGACAAACGGGAAAAAGCCAGAGTAAGTTTGAAACTTTCCATTTATATTTGTTTTAGAACATAGAAATAATTAATACTGTTGAGCAGAATAGAGTTGAATAGAATAACTAGGCCTAGATCTAGGCCTAAGAATTCTATATTATTGTAAACACACATTAATATTGACTTTATTACCATGAGTTCCACATTCTAGACTCACCATCAACCGCCCGCTATTACGCAATAGTTATGCCTTCAGGGCACGTCGACACTACTCTGAATTTCTCAATCCTTAACTAATGCATGATCAAAATGGTTTGGAACTGACGCCTAGCCACGAAGAAAGAATGTGTTGTAGTACGGTGCAATTATCGTGAAACTGATAAGCAAACCTGCTTTAAATTGGGTCGAATCGTCCCAGCCTACACTTTCGCGGCAAATCTACCCAATATAAAATGTGAATTATTTTAACTTAAATATTAAAAAACCACCGTGCAAAGAGTAAAGGAGACAACAACTTCTTTGATTCTAGTGTAAGAAAGTGTGGTATGAATTTCAAAAAGTTTACATGACGACTAAGCCTCGAAAGTTTGAAAAATATAGATTGTGTTAGTCTTTTATGGGCTACCGTACAAAACGCAAGGAAGACAGCAACTTGGTGATTTGATATTTCGCAAATTGCCCGTAAAGCCTGGGTAGTATGCTCATGTAGCTCATATATGATAATATGTCGATTCGAGTACATTTTATAGACCACCGTACAAAAGGGTTCCCTGTCAATTAGGCACACAGTTTAAAGCACAACTCATTTAGATACACAGATATTTAGGTACGGTACACTTCTCTTAAAGTGAAGCTGACACGCCACAGGGTACTTTCGTACAATGAATAGTAAATATAACACTAAACAAAAAAATGTGTAAATTATGATAAATAAATAACTTATAACGAATTATTCGTGTTTTAAATATTCGCGCGAGGATTTCCCCGATCAATAGTTGAGTGGAAGTGGAGAAGGCGGATATGACGTCATCGCGGTAACGAATTGTAAACAAGCGCCATTGATCACGGTGTTAAAGGAATAAATATTTATGCAAAATGCCTCGAAGATTTGTTGTAGGTGGTTGTTCGAACGAAAAAAATGACAACATGAATGTCAGTATTCACCTGTTCCCCCATAACCAGAAATTACGACGAATTTGAGAGGAAAGAGTGCAAAATACCCGTACGGATTAGACATCTACAAATTAAATGGAGCAGTGTCAATTTCACCGAGGACTGCTTCGACAGTACGCCCATGTTCATGTCTGAAATGGGGACACGGTTGACAAGAAGACAGCTTTTGAAGTAAGATGCAGTTCGGACCATATTTCAAAAATCCTAAAGCTCCGGGTGTCAGGGATATTGAGGACGATTTCTCAGTGCCAACAAAGCGTGAGCGGTGAGCCTTTGAAGTTTGACACTGACAGTTTGAGTTTTGACAAACGGGAAAAAGCCAGAGTAAGTTTGAAACTTTCCATTTATATTTGTTTTAGAACAAAGAAATAATTAATACTGTTGAGCAGAATAGAGTTGAATAGAATAACTAGGCCTAGATCTAGGCCTAAGAATTCTATATTATTGTAAACACACATTAATATTACTATAGGCTTGACCGATGAAGGGTGGGCCTACTTGTTCTAGGTCTATTGTCTAAGCAAGGTCTTTTTAGCAATATTTTATGAGAATTGGAATAGCATCCTCAAAATAGTACTGTTAGTCTAGGAATGTCTTTTTTGAAAATATCAACATGAGCACACGATTTTAAAATTCATTTTTACAAAGAGAAATTTTCAACCATAATTTTGGATTTGTTCGGCGAATTCTCATTGATTGTTTTAATCTTAATGCAATGTAAACTTACATGTTTTAATCAAAGTTTTTATTTTCAGTTGCACATATATTATATTTTACCCTTACAGAATACTCATACCAGCATTTCATTTCAATAAATTTGCAAATCAGGGAAAGGAGTTTAACAAGAATGGGTATTTCTTTTTTTTAAATTTTTCAGTAAACACGAAACTGATACAATCAAAATTTACATAAACTAATACATCCCTTTTGTTTGTTCTTTCAGTGTTTATCAACCAATTATTGGGAGAGGTCTGCCAGGCTTGTTTGGATGGGACAATAACAGACGAGCCTGAAACAGTCAATGTTCCACCACCACTAGCATTTAAATATGAACATTCAAATAAAGCAGAGACTGTGTTACGATTTGGATCCCTAAAGTGAACTCTAAAATATCAAGAAATAATTGGATTTTTTTATGAATTTGTTTTGTCATTGTATCTATGATTTTCCCCGAGGTCTGGAGGGCCCAGGACCATGTCATTATCATTAAGTTAACCTTATTCTGAACCATAAGAAATAAAAAGAGATTACTAATATAATGTTACAGTTTATTCAGCCACCTCCATTATATGGTGATGGAAATTGTTATCAAACTCAGGCAGCGGTTCCCCACTCTTCCATATCCTCTATACAAATCAATGGTATTATGCAGTATACTAGTATCTCAGTCTGTGCTGCCTGAAATATAATTATAATAAAAATACATTTAATATTTATTTAGAATGCATACTTAAATGCTGCATTATTTGACATTATTTAAATGGTTTAGGAAAACATACACATGTGATAAAGTAGTATGCTATGAGAAACTCAACTTCATGTTAAAAATTTATTTGTTGCAAAAGATGTTTTTACTTCTCAAATATGTTCACTTACGCATTTGAGATTTGTTCAGCTATCCATAGTGCTGCTTGTAATGGCTGTAGGCAAGATCCAGCACACCTTGATCTAAATACACCATAAGTCACCAGGTTGACCCTCATCCTTGTCCATCACCCAACCTCCCTGCAACACACACACACTCCGGACTCAATTGACTCCTCAGGATTCCCTATGTGTACGTAAGTACACTGACATCTGAAATGATAGGATATAGGGGTTTTTTTTGTTATACTTATGATACTTATAGGCAACAAGGCTATTTCTAAGCAGTTGAATGAAATGCTTTCTTGATGGCCTTACAGTATTAGAGAAAACATTATTCATGGTTGGAGGCCATTTGTAAACAAACCAGAGGCGTGGCATGTCTATTTATAGTAACACGTGATTCAAGCACATAAAATCTATTGAATCATTGCAATTCCGACTTTAATTCAATTTTTATTAAATAGTTTGTTTAAACTTACCAATGAACGTTGTTCAGTCGACCTAAATCGACAGGTAAGGCGATATCAGCAGCTGGTTCGCCATCATTTTCATCACTAGACACAGGGCTACTGCTATCGCGACTTTCGGCATCTGAGGCTTAGGGTTCGTATGGATAAAGGATAGTTACGGCAGGCTTTTTTTGGTTCGGCAAATTGGTCAAGAAAACCTCCACTTTCACTGTCCGCATTTTCTATCTCACAAGAACTCGCATAGCGGGATAAGACGATATTAATCTCGAATGCATTAATAACCTTCATAAATTGTTACTTGTCGAATCGTACTAAGCGTTGTTACGTCAATGGAACTCTTTCGTCTTCTCGCAGTATAAAGTATGGAGTACCACAAGGATCAATTTTAGGTCCCTTGTTGTTTAATCTTTATATTAATGATTTGCCATTGCATATTAACTCTAACTGTGATCTTTTTGCGGATGATACTACGATTTATACTTCTGGTAAATCGGTTACTGACATACAATTAAAATTGCAAGAAGATACTGATGCAATCTTAAACTGGTGTTCCTTTAATGTCATGATTTTTAATGAAAATAAGACCAAATGTATGTTAATTACAACTTCTCAAAAAAGAAAATATTCATCAGAGTTATCAATTGAACTTAATAATCAATTTATTGAACAAGTCGAAAACTTTAAATTACTAGGTGTTACTGTGAATCAAAATCTCTCATGGACTCCGCACGTAAAGTTCGTTGCTAAAATTTTAAATACTAAGTTATTTCAACTGCGACAGTTAATGCCTGAAAAATATAGATCTATTTTTTATAAATGTCACTTTCAACCATATTTGGATTATTGTTCAACTATTTGGGATTCGCACGACATTGCATCGGCCGATATTTTACACAGGCAACAAAAAATTGCTTTTAAATTAATTCTTGGTTCTAAGTATAATACTGATTTGTCACTGAATCTTAAAACGCTTAATATTTTTGACATTAAAACCAAGCATAATTTTAATTCGTATAAATTTATGTATAAAACTCTGAACAACTTGTCTCCTTCCTACCTTTCAAGCCTCTTTAGCTATAAACAGACGCCTTATTCTAGCATAAATTCAAAACTTGTGGTGCAAAAACCACGAATCAATTTAATTAAACAAAGTATTAAATACAAAGGATCAATTTTATGGATGGTCTAGACGAAAATATTAAATCAGCATCAGATTTTAAGACTTTTCGAAGGATGATTCTTGGTAATCTTTCATTAACATAAGCATACTTCCTGTTACACGGGTATTCTTTTCACCAACTATAGGCTTACTTGCTGATGGCTATCTTAACAATTGTGTTTCTCCATGATTTAATGATTTAAGTAATTTATTAATTTTATTTTTCCCTTTCTCACAGGTATATCACCACCAACAATTCTATTTTGGCCTAACTTGAACCATTTTGAAAATCTAAATTATTACTGTCGGGGGATGAGTAAACATCCTTAAAGCTGGTCTTGAGCATGGACAAATCCTACCTCCCCCTCCATAGAAAATAAGAACATAAAATGGAGTAGGGTTGGGTAGCCCGCTCGCAGCACATGCACTGACGCTTTGGCAATTCTTTTTTTTTTTTTTTTTTTTATATGTATGTTTTGATGTCTGATCGTCTCATGCAGATGTACTTGTCTATTCCTTGGTTTTTGTGGTCATGTACTTGATCGCAGAATGATGAATCTGTCCATTTTATACACATGTATTTTAAAACTAATTGTACATTGAAATGATATATGGTTTTTGCTGTCATGTACTTGATCGCCGGAAGATAAATCTGTCCATTATTTACACATGTAATTGTGTATTTTAAAATAAATTGTACGTTGAAATAATACGTGATTTTTTGCGGTCGTGTGCATTGCCGCGGGAACTATATATTACATCCATTTTATAAACAAATTGTAGGTTGAAAATCTGTCCATTTCATGCACATGTACTTGTGTATTTTTAAACAAGAGATATTATGTATTTTCGATTTTTTTCTTTTTTCTTTTTTTCCAATGTATTGCCCCATGGGCTGAATGTGAGACAGGACCATGTCCTTGTGTTTTGGGCCTAATTTTGACCCATGTAAAATAAAGAGTTTATTATTATTATTATTATTATTATTATAACTCTGACAGCTTCTACTATTGATTTCAATGTCCGCCATCGTTTTGGGTTACCGCCATGCGGGGTCGACAGAAAAAAGTGTTTTTTGAGGGTATTAACCTGTATCATCGCTTAATAAATTTTGATAATGATATAAGATAGTCATTACTAATTAAAAAAGTGATTTATAAGCGATATTAAAATCCATGTCAGCTTCTCTTTAAGCACACAGTCAGAAAGGCACAATGATATAGGGTTATTTATAGGCACACTGTAGCAGTTTGAGATGTCCACCAGTTTGAGAGAATTTGTATTACGCATGCGTTGATCGAACGTCATCGCGTGTGACGGTGAACCTTTTATTTCGCCAGTTTCAGATGTCCAATTTCATAGATAATTTACATTTTCTCAAAATAGTTAGTTTAAGTAATGTTGAAGGGTGACATGAAATCATTTCATACTCAATTTTATTTTAATAAAAACGTTTTACAATGCCAAAAAAAAACCCCTTAGTATTCAACTTTAGGCAAAATAAGACGATCGTATTTTCACGACTTTTTTGTACTAAGCTAACTCAAGGTAGTTGCTAAATGCTACATTTAGAAACTTTCAATCATACAATTTCCGAATCATTTTAAGTGATATTGAATACTTCTTGCTTTTATTTTTTCAAAACCTTTCTAAATGACAAACAACTCTGCACAATAACTTACAAAGTTAAACGATTGATCGACCTTGAACTTGTACGAGGAAAAGTAGTTACTCAATAATACACAGAGAAACTGACGATCAACGAGGACCGCTTATCTTTTCTATTTTTAATTTTTTTCATCCAAAATTGATAAAGATCGCAACCTAACAATCTTTCATTGTTTTCTATAAAAGTTTTATTTTTTAACAGCAGCTTGGGCTACAGTCATAACTGAGATTTTCGAAAAAATGACTATTCCGAGCAATCAAACTAAGGCTAGGCCTAGGCCTACTTTTTTGTAAACAGGAATTGACATTATTGAAATTTGGCGTTTGGATTAATTTGACTTCAGAATTTCTGTGAACTGCAATTTTGACAATAGTGATATTGATGTATGTGCATGTGGGCCGACTTGAATAAAACGTATTACATGTATATTTTATCATAGGTTATAGTAACTTGCCACCTAACCAATGGCCTCAAATATTTGATAAAGGTGCCATTGTAGCATAGTCATTGTTCTTTTCAAGTTGAGAAAAATAAAGAATGTATCAAGATATATTCCACCTAAATGGTTAATAGATCGAATGCCCAACATTTTATAGTTTTTTGAGAGCCCTAGTAGTAGTAACCAGCCTTGTCTGATTATTAATAGAACAACACTGTAAAAGCTATGATTGATATTTTTCCAGCTAGATTGTTCTAGATTCCAGTTTATATCAGGTCAGATGTTTTTTGGCAGCTAATTGTACCCTTGACACTGGTTGTTCAGCAGAGTAAATTTGTAAAAGCACAAAACTCTGGTTATAATGCATGTTTATTGATTGTTTTTGCAGAACATGTAATGTCTCTTTAAATATATTGAAAACATTATTATCAAATGACATCAATAGGATATTTTTAAACTTTGGAACACCACAGCATCTGGACAGTCTGTTGATAAAGCACAATAAAGGTCTGTAAATGTAAACAGATTACATTCACTGACACCTAAGGCACATCTTTCACTAATATAGGTTCTAGTCATTTTTCAGTATCATTCCAATGGCAAAGTTTGTACTTCTTCACAAATACTTTTCTCTAATAGATCCGTTTGGCCTACAGAAGTAAAAAAATAAATATTTTAAGCTATATTTATATAACAATGAATCAATTTGTAATATTTTATTATTCAAATCACATATTAAAATTAGATGGAGATGAGGTGTTGGATTGGAACAATAGAAAGTATTTAATTTATGTTATTAATTTTTGGATAGTTAAGGCCTATACTGGGTATTAAATAGGCTATCTGCTAGGCTTATATACAGTCTTGAAGATTTCAAAATGGCCTAAATGAAAGATTTTCTTGAAATTACAAACATTTTCACAAATGGTAGAGATGCAAAATGGTTGTGAACTAGGCCTATGCAACACTCCTTGTTCTGTTCTTCCCTAGGTCTCTTGAACACAAATTATAAAGTTAGGTTAAAGAGTAAATATTTATCCAGCAAACAAGGTACAATATACTGACTGTTTCACCAGTTTTTGAATCACGACCCATGCCTTGTAAGGAGTTGTAAGGCACATCATGTCTTCTTCTTTCTTCTAGTCTACTACACGATTAAGCCTAGTTCCCTGTGGGCCTAGCCTATTACTGACACTGACTGAGTGTTGACTCATGTTCGCTCTAGCTAGGCTAGTCTTGTCTTCACCCAAAATCGCTTCTACAAATCATTTATAGAAGTTGGCACCGCTGGTAGGTGATAGCCTCTGAAAATTTCATCTAAATCTCTTTTAGTAGCAAAAGCTTTCAAATCTTCCACAATTTTGACAACTCACAAAGAGGCCATTATTCATGTCGACGCTTGACTTCAAACAAACGGTTTGTTTTCATTTTGTGACCTTGGCCGTTATACAATACCAAATCGGAATCATGACAACTCGGACCAAAGACAACTCGGACTAGGCCTAGGCCTACTAAAAAATGTTTATGCTTATTTGTTTAAAATAACATGTCTTTCCAAAATGGACATCCTAACACGCCCGGACATCTCAAACTGTGTCGGTCACAGTTTGAAATGTCCGCGACTAGTGCGCATGTGCCATTGGATATTTCAAACTGCTGGACATCTCAAACTGTCACAACACCTTCCATTGCACACTTATTCAATAAGGCACACCCTTTTAAGTCAGTTTAATAGTCAGCAGAGCCTCATTTAAGCACTGTGATTTAGACACACCTTCAATAAGACACGGCGTCATTTAGGGAGATTACTTATAACGGAAAAAAGCAAGGTATAGGTCTGGTATCACCGTCACATGTTAAAATTGCACGAAATGCAAGTGGTAGGAGTACAATTGCGCCAAATCCAGGACAGCCTCATTTCTGAACACGGGTAAAGGGAAAACATAATTTCAGATACGAAGGTGGGGGAGGGGAATGACTTCGCTTACAGTTGCAAGGGAGTAAAGATTGTTACGAAAGCATAAGCACAGGAGGTATAATTCTATTTGAATAAACAAAATGTGTATCAAGCACATGATCTTCCTTTCATCAAAATGGATTTTTGATATCTTACTAGGTGACGGAATGTTCGTTAAAGGTCGGGTGTGTCTAAATGAATGTGTGCCTATTTAAAGGTATCACTAAATAAGTGTGTGCCTAATTTAAGGCGTACCTAATTTAAGGTGTACTTAAATGAATGTGTGTCTATTTGAAGGTGTGCCTAAATCACTGTGCCCAAATGAGAGTGTGCCGAATGTTAGATAGACCAAAAGTGTGTGTCTGAATCGCTGTGCCTTAATGACATGTGCTTTTCTGATCGTGTGCATAAAAGAAAATGATGTCTAGTGTCAGATAGTGTGGTATGAATTTTCTATGACGGCTAAGCCTCGAAAATTGCCCGTGAAAAATATCTTTTATGGACCACTGTAAAAAAAGTAAGGGAGACAACTACTTATTCCAGGTATGTCATAATTACGTCGATATTCATGGCATAGCTGTTTCTTGTACGCGGCGTTAACAGTACATAAACATGACACGGTAGGCCTAAATATACAAATGTGATGTAGATACATTTTCAAAATGGCCGCCCAGTTGTAGTATTAGGAAGATTAGTGCATGCAACCTGCCCAAAACTTCTAGTAACCTCAAAACCTGTTGCACATGTATGAAGCTCTGACATTAATTGAATAATTATCATTATTTCTGATGTACAGGTAAAAAATACAACAGGACTTATGTTCCATCTGTAAAATTTGGTTACAACACTCCAGTTTCACCGCTGTTTGACGCAGTACGGAAAAAGGGAAACGACATCTTTATTTCCAATATAAACCAGATGAATACGGTAATCGAATTCTATTGAAACCGTTGAATAGTCCTGAAAACACTTTCGGTGGAAACAAGGAAAATGTTGGAAGTATATACTTTATGGGCTTAAATTAATGTGTACTTTAAACAGAAGTTTAGGGGATATGGATGTCTTTCATAAGTATAGTTACATTAAGCTCTGGTTCACATCCAGGTCAATATCAATTTCTAGTTCCTCAAATAAATTTATCGAGTGGGGCTTTGGTGGCTGTTACCAATCAATTGTTGCTCGTCGGTTCTGCCGAGGCAAACCAGCATATAGTTGTACGTCCTTTGTTTGGAGGCTTTATTTTTATAATTGCGTTTTCGTTTTTACAGCAGAGTCTAGTTCTGTTGAGAAATGTACACAATAAGTAGACCAGCTGACAATTAAAAGACTCAGATTCCTTATTCACTGGTCAGAAAAAGCTGTCTCGCTGAGCATCAGGCCACAGTTTTTCAAGGATGCCTACTCTATGTGTGTTTCTATTTTTGACTAGAGCCTTCACTGGGCAAACCTCAGATCTTTTCGAAACACGTACCGGTACTGTTTTCAAGTATGTTCTTCATGTGGTTTTTACTTGCGCTCACTCTGAAAACTATTATCTTTTAATATTTGGTTTGCACCGAGGAAAATGTGGTTCACGTGGATTTTTATTGGTATTTTTCTGCGTAGGAAATGGCGAAAAATTAGGCTGCCTCTATCCTCTTCCCACTCCTGTGTTTATAGTCTACAATTCTTGTCCCATTATATCAAGTCAATGTGTTTCTGGTGAAACGGTGGAATCAAGATGCCGTCTCAAAAAAGGACCCTAGGAACAATTTCCACTGTAATTTCAAGGTCGTACACATTTCGATACATCAATTAGAAATTAACCACGAGCAACAAACAAAAAGGATACAGTTGCAATTCTTGTAAATGAATAATTTCAAATCCCACAATAACCCTTCCATTTCGATATCCTACGTCATTATATAACGGCGTCATGGTCAATTCTGGGTGATTTTCTATCAGGGCGCCCCCTAGTGGTTATTGGAGATGATAATTGTTATGGGAAGATAATTAAGATAAACCATTAAACTATTAGTGGCAAGCTAATGTGAAAAATGATACTTATTTTATGATTATTGAGCCATCTATTTGGCTAATAATACTGGTAGTTGTTTGCTTGTTAAATTATTTATCTTCCCGACAGGTCATTTTCCCGCCAACTGAATTCAGGAGTTAAATTCTATACAAGGGCATTTGTTTAAAATGTGTATGTTTTTTTTTTAAAACGCGTACTTATGACTTATGTCTCGAAGCTGTTGTTCGTAACTCGGTTTTCCAAATGGTTCAAAAATGATTAGATGTAGATCCTGTTTCCGTTTAATTATTAACTCCTTGAATTGAAAAAGCTAAAACAATAGGCTACAACACCCTTCATTTTTTTAACATTTCATGAAGTATTGTACATATCTTACAATTTTGTAATTATAACTAGTTTAGGCTTATTAAAACTATAATACGTTTATAAAAGGTAAAATTAATTTTCTTTAAAAAAACTTTAGACGCTTGTTCTCTACCATATTACCCACTGGCCATGAGTTTTAATTCATAATTAATTTTACGAAGTAAATGAACGAATGCTTAAGGGAGACAATAAACGATATCAATATCAGTTTCCAAAAGAAGGAAAAAAATCGCAAGCACAGTAAGTTGAAATAAATATGTATAGGTATGTGGATTCTTTGCTCAAGACAATGTCGACTCAATGTCCGTCAGAACATTATGGAGAGGATAGGAGGTATTTCGTGTGAATTCATAATTATTGAAAGCTTTTATTGATAAAAATTTCTTATAGAGACGATGAAGACATTGGGTTGTGATACTCATACTGAGTTACATGACCATGGCTATATTTTTCGCTTTGGCCTAATATTTATTTTAAGCGAAATGCCATTAAGCACATGCGGAGTCTGGCTTCAAGAGATATGTTAGAAATTGCCCCTCTTTTATTCTTGAATTATAGTAACTAATCAAATAGTTTTCAAGCAGCTTGGTTCTGTCGCCTGTGGCATGAGCGTATCGCTTTAATGAATAGCAGACTTTCTTAAATGAATGTCTTTAAACAAATAATGTTCAGGACTTAAAAAAATAAAAGTATATAACTACTTACTTATTAGAGTGGTTTGTCTGGCTTGAAATAGTATTGCAATTAGGAGAAAAACTTAAAAGAAAAGTAGAATAGTGGTCATTTATTTAGAAATAGAAATAGTTCTATATTCCTGTGCCTTAATGATATGTGCTTTTCTGATCGTGTGCCTAAAAGAAGTGCGCCTACTGTACAAGTACTGAGTCTAAATGAGGTGTAAGACAGTGTATTTGAATCTTAAGTTTCTATGACGGCTAAGCCTCACAAACCCGTATGCTCGTATAGCTTATTTATATAAATAATTATGCCGATTGGTGTAGGTCTTTTATGGACCTCCGTACACAAATGAAAGAAGAAAGCAACTTGTTGATGTTTTAATTTTTTAAATGGAGTCTGGTGTAAGATAGTGTAGAACCACATGTAATTTCTAAAAGGATCTATGACGGCTAAGCCTCGAAAATTGCCGGTAAAGTCCGAGTATGTTGATTGTAGTCTTTTATGGGCCACCGTACAAAAAAGTAAGGCAGACAGCAACTTGTTGATTTTTTTTTTATATGGTGTCTAGTGTCAGATAGTGTGGTATGAAATTTCTATGACGGCTAAGCCTCGAAAATTGCCCGTGAAAAATATCTTTTATGGACCACTGTACAAAAAGTAAGGGAGACAACTACTTATTCAAAATATGTCATAATTACGTCGCTATTCATGGTTTAGCTGTCATTTAGGCATGTTTTTTGTACGAGGCGTTAACAGTACATAAACACGACACGGTAGGCCTAAATATACAAATGTGATGTAGATACATTTTCAAAATGGCCGCCCAGGATCTTTTATATTGTAGTATTAGGAAGATTAGTATATGCAACCTGCCCAAAACTTCTAGTAACATCAAACCTGTTGCACATGTATGTAGCTCTGACATTAATTGAATAATTATCATTATTTATGTAACAGGTTTTGGTGATCGGAATCACTTGGTGAGACATAGCAAAATGTACCACGGAGCTAAAAGATAAAAGAGAGTAAAGATAGAATTTAAAAGCATAGAATTGCTTTAAATAATAAATAAATGGCACATAAATTGGAGTATTTAAACATAACTAACTTAGTTATTAGAGTGGTTTGTCTGGCTTGAAATAGTATTGCAATTAGGAGAAAAACTTAAAAGAAAGTAGAATAGTGGTCATTTATTTAGAAATAGAAATAGTTCTATATCGCTTTACAAGTTGCATTTATGTACATATCTTCAACTGTAAATTTGCAGCATTATTACAATATAGAAGCGTAAAATAGCCACATATATTTTTTCTTCTTCAAACTAAGTAACAAAAAAAAAATCACTCGAAAACAATTCGAATTGGTAACTCGCAAATCCGATATAGGAACTCAAATTCCGGCTTAGTAACTCGAATATTGATAAATTACTTCGTAACTTTGTGATGTTTTAGTATTAGGCAATAATGGCTGATGATAGCGATGTTATATCGAGTATATACTTGGTTTAATGAACAAGGATATATATTTCCAGGCTCACGATCAAGGAATTATCAACAGTCGGTTTTTAGTTACTAAGTCGAACTTCTTTCCCGTTACCGTTACTCAGTCGGATTTTCGAAATACTAAGTCTCTACATGGAGAGGGGTAATATAGGCGAAGCCTATTCCCCTATCCTTTCCATAATGTATTTATGAATAAAATACAAAAATAGATACCAAGTCTGATTTTTTATTTACTAAGTCGGATTTTCTAGTTTTTATGTCTGATTTTCGATTAACAATGTTGGTTTTTCGAGTTACAATGTCTTTTTTTATTTCAGTTACTAAGTTGGAATTTTTCTAGATAAAAAGTAGGATTTTTTGGAGTTAATAAGGCGGTTTTCGGATTTTCAAGTAACTAAGTCGGATTTTAGAGTTTCTTAGTCAGAATTAAGAGTTGCTCAGTCGGATTTGAAAAAAAAAAAATTGTGTGTGGTTCTAATACGCTTCCGTAGAAATACTTTTAGAGCACAATTTTTCAAAATTTGTGATGGGTGTATAGAAGTTCTAGTTCAACAAGGACATACCTCGTATTCGTTTAGTTCTATATCCATATAAACCAAAGCACTTCACGTACGAGGTGATAATTTCATAGTGATAGATTTATGGTGGTGCGATAGGTTAAGGTCCGTAACTGCTCATAATCGATTATCAATGTACTACTAATCAGCAATGTTTAAGAAATTCCAAGACACTAGGATCAAGCCGATTTACAAACATGAAGACTTGGAATCAATAGTGAGATGGCTCAGACTCTATTTAAATACAAATTCAATAAATATTGAAAGAAATGACTGGTAATTACTTCTTCGTCGTAATCTTCCAATCGCCATTTCTCACGGGAGACAACTCCATTTCTGTTATTGTACAGACTGACGTGTTGTCATGTCAACTTTTTAAATGTCCCCCTTTAGCCTTCTCACCCGTCATTATTTAGTGTCAATTTTGTTTTAAACTTCACGGATTCGATGGAAGTAATTATATAAGTTTTCGTTAGCATGTCTCTCGTGTTTTCAACGTATACAACGGAAATTAGATTACCAATCTTTGCCTTAATGAGTTTGACCACGGTATTATGTCGATAACAGGAAAATCATGGTCTAAACTTTCCATATATTGCTCCATTGTCTAATAGGTTTGCGCTGTTGTCATTTCTTCGTCAACACCGTTCATGAAACTATTCTGTTTAAGCTAAACTCTGTTATTTTATCTAGTTTTTTGATTAAAATTTGGTGTAAGGGATAGGTTAGTAATATTCAGCGGTTGATTTGGGTCAATGATATATATATATATAATAAGTCCTCAAAAACTACTAGAAATATACATACAAACTATACCTCAACTTTTCATTTTCTATTTCTATATCGGTATTTTCTATATATATTGTCATTTTTAATGAATAGATTAGCTAGATATGCCAATATTTGATTAAAATACGATTAGTTAAACGGTTGAAATATCTGTCCCTAGAATGAACAAACCAGCTAAACATCGGCACCAAAAAGTCAAAATGGTCAGAACGAGTACACATGCTTTAAGTAATATTGTAGAACGTTTTCATGAATTAACCCGAAGCGCTGTTATGTCAGTGGTGCTATGTTCCCCCACCCCAAACTAAACATTTACAGAGTAAATCATGCTATAACACTGATTTAAATGAATTATGCGTCACCCACCCATCTATATAACTTAAAGATGAAAAGAAATTCCCGATATCATGGTACAATATTATTTTATTTAATATAAATATTTTTCCGATAATACTCTGTCAAATTGGCGTCTAACTCAGATAACATAACCTAAAAAATGACACGTTTCTCTACCATAGAAAACTCTTCAAGTAGATAATGATTTGGTACGAATTTAATAGTTTGCTCAGAAGTCGTGTTTTCTATTGATGAACTCGGGTAGCTAAAGTTATATCGAGATCTCGACATGTGACGCTTATGATGTAAACAAAATGGCAGCCTAATCAGGAATAATCAAAGGCTTTGATAGTTTATTTTTATTTAAATGTTATTTCTCGTTGCGCATAGGGTTGGAATACCAGATTTGAGTAATGATAAATTTCCTGCAATACATTACAGAAATACAGAAATACATTATACAGAAAATTAGAGTGCTAACTTAGTCAAGTGTAACCCTACTTTCGCTTTCATTGTCTCTGAAACTCTCTAGTAATTATTGTAATGATTCTTCAACCACTATTTAAGGTAAATTAACAATGAAGGGTCTATGCCAATAATTGATTTCAGTTTATTCGAAAAAAAATAATTCATACAGGAACCAAAATACGGCAAAGGTCATTAGCAAATCATAAGCGAAGAGGCTGAAAGAGATAAATTTTGTCTTCAATCGAGAATTTTTAAAATCTTAAAATGACTTTTAGCAATTGTGGATACAATATATAGACACAGCTTTATGGAACAACAATCACTGGTTAAAATTTATGCAACGTAGTTTAAGTTGAAGTCAACTTTGAAAAGACCAACATACTGACAATCAATAAGCATATTGATAAAACCAGGAGACTTCATGAAGCTATCAACGTCCGAAGTAACCAGCCAGACGTAGGTGTTAGATTATCACAGAATTAAATGTTATTTTAAGTATCATGTAATTATTATCGTTATAAATGCACCTTTACTGCCCCCCCCCCCTTTCTTAAAAGTAATGTGACCACCCTCTTACATATACAGTCGCCCCCCCCCCCTAGGCACATAGATCCGGTTACGGGCCTTGTACCTCGTGTTTCCCATTTCCTAGTAGGAAAAAACATACATCCCAGCAGTAATGAATACAGCAATATATTAGCTTGATAGACACAAAGATGACTCGAGGTTTAAAAATGTTGTAATATGTTGTAGTTCTACAGAACTATCGCCGAAAACATTATCAGAAAAATTATTTGTTTGTTGAGTACGTGAAAACTGGATACCAAGAAGAAATGCCAGATTGTAGACCGACCAGAGACACTTGATGGTTCGCTACCTTATCAAGTTTGAACGTAAATCGAAATAGTACAAAATAAATGTCTTTAGTATTTCAACTGACCAAGGGGTTCAAGGGAGGTAACTTCAATTTTAACTTCTTTAGAGTGACCAAATGAATGGACTTAGTTCAGAAAAAAAAAATATGCTAATGATTGTATGAAAATTTAGTCCGTTCCAGTTTAAGAAATATATTTGAATATGTCTGAAGTTGCATTTTTTTTTTTATAATATCTGAGATAATGAGAAATTTAATTGGCGGAAGGTTATTTCTTAAAATAGTGATTTTGTGTGCAGCGACAGTCAGGTGTTGATAAAATGCAGTGGTTTACTTTATTTTCACTAGTTCAAAATGTTTATGGTCATGCTTTATTTAATGTACAGAAACCAAGTATTGGTCAGGCTTTCATGTGACATATTGGAAAGTTTTCAACGAGATTTTTGGAAAAAATTAAAGAAGGTTGAATTTCGTGATTTAACATGGAAATAGATGGCAAATGAATTACGTGTTCAAATAATGTAAATACAGACTCTAACCACAAAAACATTGCATGCTAATGATTGTATAAGAATTTAGTCCGAGCTATTTTTAGAAACCCTCTTTCTTCCTTCCTTTGGGGGTTTTTGCATGCCCCTTTGGTCTATTTTTTGGTCTAGATTTGAAATTTGATGTCTAAAATTGCATTTTCTGTCAGAATTTTTGAGATAATGAGAAATTTAATTGGCGGAAGGTTATTTCTAAAAATAGTGGTTTTGTGTGCAGTGACAGTCAAGCGGATGTTGATAAAATGTAGTGGTTTACTTTCATTTTGTTTAGTTCAAAATTTTCATGGTTATGCTATATTGAAATTTTGTACAGAAACCAAGTATTGGTCAGGCTTTCATGTGATGTAATAGGAAAGTTTTCAACGAGATTTCTGGAAAAAGTTATGGAAGGTTGAATTTCGTGATTTAACATTGAAACAGAATTGGTGGACTGAGTCCGACTGTGTCTGAGATTTCGATTACGTCCCTTGCTACATAAACTACTCGTCACTGGCCACTATATGATAATGCTAAGTGTTGATTTTCGCGCTGGCAATCTCAAAAGTCTCAACCTTTTCACAATAGATTTCATTAATTGTTTTGTCACATATTTAGATGTGACAAGATTAAAAACGGATGAAAATTTTGATAAAAATATTTAAAATAATATGAAATGGAAGGGTTGAGCTTCCCGTGACGTTAATGTTTAACTGTCTATCATTCCAATCATTTTTTATACGCCCACATGGAAATGTGGACGTATTTTTTTCCGTCTTTCCTTTTTTTTTTTTTCGTCGGTCCGTGATGTCGATCCCTCCACATTTTTTGATCCACTATAGAGCCTACAGTTTTTTCTGATCTAATGTAACTTGGTATACAATATATATTGATTTTATCACTGTAAGTGAAAATTAAAATAATCGTAACATTTATGATTATTGCTGTTGACTTGTAAAAACGGAAAAATGGGTTGTATTTCCCCAATAGAGTACAGTTTTACCCCTTTTGAAATTGTATACATGTATATTTGTTGTGATATCTCGGTCAACTATAATAGAAATAATTTTATAAACGGTTTTGAGATATTGCCCTTGACTTAGTAAAAACACGTAATTTGGGTTGTATACCCCAATAGACGGTGGAGTTTTTATCGATTTAATGCTGGGTTCATGTATTGATTTAAGATATCTCTGTCAAGTTCGAAAACACATGTAATCGCATAGTTTTTTGAGTTTTCACTTGTTACTTTAAAAATATGTAAAAATGGTTGTATCCATATTAGAGCTACAGTTTTTATCCGATCTTAATGAAACTTGGTTTATATGGGTAATGTGATGATATCTGGGCAGTTGAAAATAGAAATAATCGCTGAGCCGATTTAAGTTAAAGCCCTTGATTAGTTTAAAAGTGTCAAATTTGAATTTATCCACAATAAGCCTAGTTTTTATCTGTCTTAATTTCAACTTGGTTTTACCTACATGTAAGGATATCTCGACGTTAAATTTGGTTATCCGAACGGTTTTCGGTCATGCCCGTGACTTAGTTCAAAATGCGTCAAATTCGGTTGTATTCACAATAGAAGGGTACAGTTTTTATCTGATCTTAATAAAACTTGGTATACATATATATATTGATGATATCTCGGTCAAGTTTGAA
The DNA here is from genome assembly GCA_030562195.1 of Nipponacmea schrenckii. Taxonomy (NCBI): domain Eukaryota; kingdom Metazoa; phylum Mollusca; class Gastropoda; family Lottiidae; genus Nipponacmea; species Nipponacmea schrenckii. The sequence goes on from CM060201.1 coordinate 14,149,239, forward strand.
AATAGGGAAAAAATCGCATAAAAGGGTTTTTTAGTTATTGCACCCTTTACTAAAAAAACGTTTTCAAAAAATTTTTGGGTTTTCCCCAATAGAAGCCTACCCAAATTTTTAGACGGATCTTAATGAAACTTGGTGTGAGCATTGGAAAGATTAGGCTCAGTCAAGTTTGAATTTGACAGTAATTCATGAATTGTTTGAATTTTTGCCCTTGACTTAGTAAAAAGCGTCAAAATTTGGGTTGTATCCACAATAGAGGCTACAGTTTTTATCCGATCTTAATGAAACTGGGTATACATGTATATATTGATGATATCTCTGTCAAGTTCGAAAATAGAAATAATCGCATAAGCGTTTTTTGAGTTATTGCCCTTGACTTACTAAAAACGTGTCAAATATGGGTTGTATCCACAATAGAGGCTACAGTTTTTATCCGATCTTAATGAAACTTGGTTTATATGTATATATTGATGATATCTCGGTCAAGTTCGAAAATAGAAATAATCGCATGAGCGGTTTTTGAGTTATCGCCCTTGACTTAGTAAAAACGTGTCAAATTTGGGTTATATCCACAATAGAGGCTACAGTTTTTATCTGATCTTAATGAAACTTGGTATACATGTATATATTAAGGATATCTCGATCAAGTTCGAAAATGGAAATTATCGCATGAACGGTTTTTGAGTTATTGCCCTTGACTTAGTTAAAATGCGTCAAATTCGGGTTGTATTCACAATAGAAGCTACAGTTTTTATCTGATCTTGATAAAACTTGGTATACATGTATATATTGATGATATCTCGGTCAAGTTCGAAAATGGAAATTATCGCATGAAAGGTTTTTGTGTTATTGCCCTTGACTAAAAAAATCTTGTCAAAATTTTAGTTTCGATAAAATAAATCCTCCAATTTTCAGAGGATGTTGATGAAACTTGGTGTGAGCATTGGAATTGATTAGGCCTCAGTCAAGTTTGAATTTGACAGTTTTTCAATGAATTGTTTTAATTATTGCCCTTGACTTAGTAAAATTGCGTCAAAATTCTATTGTGGTTGTGATTTTCAAAGGATTTTGATGGAACTTGGTGTAAGCATCAGAATTGATAAGACATTAGTCAAGATTGAATTTCTGACTTTTTTAAACAAATGGTTTTTGGGTTATTGCCCTTGACTTAGTAAAATAAGCTACAATTTTTTAATAGATCTGATGAAACTTGGTATGAGTATTGAAATAGATAAGATGGTGGTCAACTTCTAATTTGACAATTTTCCATGAACAGTTTTTTAGTTTTTGCCCTTAACTTCAATATTAATTCAGTGAATGTTTTTGAGTTATTGCTCTATTTATTTTTCAAATTCAATGCTGCCAGTGGGCGTATGTTACCTTGCCTGGCAAGCTATCTTTTCACATGTTATTGTTCTTCAAACTTGTAGAAAAATCTGTGACAAATTCAGTTGCATGCTTTGGAAACTTCAACATAAGATTTCATTGATTAGGAGGGTTTAGGTCGACTTTTCGCGTAATCCGGGGGCGACTAGATTTCGAACGACTGACAAACTTGGCGGCATGCAGAATCTTTTCAATTACGGGTATGAATATGATATATGAGTCTTCATTGACACACACTGAGCACCCATAAATTCCTGCATTTTCATATTTTACATATTTTGTGTTAATGGTATGATTTCTGTTATTTTCTACAAAAATAAACCTGCCCCATAACATCTTTATTTATGACTTTTACAAAGAGAAATAACATAATTAACACTGATAAAATAAGAGAGATTAGGAGCAAAATGAGTAGGATAACGATTCTGTATTACAATATTGATTAAGCAATTTGCTTGTGTATAAATAAAAGTACATTTGCCCTCAGACATTTAAAGTAAAGGAATGGTTTAAAGATTCTAATCTGATGAAGCACTCTTAAATCTGTTTGTACAAATTATAATACAAAATTAGACGAGGTCAAGAAAGATATGTGTCCAATAACTTATTTCTTCTTGGCAATACATAAATCTAATAAACCAGTTTCTGAAAAGAAATTCAAAAAAAATTTAACAAAACAATATCTATAAATAGTGTTCGACTTAATTCTGTCAATTAATTCTCAGCTAAATAGAACATGGCGCTTCCTAGATCCAGGATAAATTACTGCATAATTAATGTACGGTCATATTATTCTTTTGCGCTATACTTGATGCTTGCCAGCCATTGTAATGGCAAACTCTTACTGTTGCACAATTCTGTGCAGAGTGAAGCAAGGACAAATACATCCGCTTTTCAACACCCAAATTAAAATTAAGAGAAGTATTTTGCATATAATGTTATTCTTTGTACAGAGCAACAATTTGGATACATCCGCATAAAAGCACAACAAGATTAAACACTTATTCATTATTCAAGAATAACTGAACAAAATTGGTATGCATTTGCCTTTGTTCCAAGTGTTTGATTTTCATCTAAAAATCTGAATTCTTTGTGGATTGGACGAAACCTGATTAAATTTAAGTATTTATAATCACCGCTTGATATCCCTGTCAAATAAACTTCATTTCAATGATTGTCATTGTTCTTTGACAAGCGTTTGATTTTTAATTCGTAATTACCAAAAGATGAGAGATGAGATGCAGCATTTGAAGAAAAAGTTTATGCTGCTGATAACTCCCCTTCTTTAAAGGCATAGTTTGCCAGATGGAGAGATATGTATACGTTATATTTTAATTAACAGGTATGTTTCAGAATACTCAACAGACGCGCCTATTAATTGGGCGAGGGCTGACTTTTGAACAATGTGTGTATTTTGTAAACCACAAACCTTTAAGCGATAGATAAGTAATAAATTCATCCAACATCTGTTCGCCAATACTAGGTACTGCTGGTCTAGGTTGAACTGGTAAAGGATCTATTCTGTTGTCATAAATTGATCTTTTGGCCATTTTAGCTCTGAACAGCTGAAAATACAACGAATAATTATGAATGTTAAAATATAATGATTACCAAAATACTTGTTTGGAAGTCTTCTAAACACAAAAAAAAATATTTGATACTTGCACCGACAGATTGAAAATTACAATTGACGTGTCGTATTGAAATGTGATGCATTCGTGAATTAAAAGTTTAATTATGCATAATTCAAATATATATCACCAACATTTGACATAAGCCGATATATAATTAAAGTATCCTAATAGCTACTAAATTGACCGATCAGACTTCATCAAGAGTCTTGATTAGACAGATAAAACGTTTTGACCTTCCTGTTGTCCATCTCTAGAATGGTAATCAGGTGACATAAATCATAGACTGATTTTTCTAAGACAATAATCTTTATGTCTGTGTAAATCAATTATACCAATGGAGTTGAATTCAAATTTTAGCCGGCGTATATATCCCACAATACAGTATGATCCATGTGATCACAGATCGTAACTTCAAGATCTTAAGAGCTTAATCTTTTAGTGTCACCATGCATTCGTCATATTCAGTTGTATCATGAACATCTGGAATATTCAGGTAACCTACCATTGAGCGAAAAGGCGAGGCTGTGACGTCATTTACCAATACCACTACTGCGACCATGATAACTAAATATCGCCCGGTCATCTCGTTTCTTTGCGTTTCAAAACTAAAATATTAAATGAGAGATTCCATCAACATGTAATGAAAATAAAATTCATCTGCTTGTTATATTTTTGTAATTAGTTTAGCAAAATAAAAATTATAAAGAACATTTCGTAACAAAATATATAAAGTACAATTCGTAACAAAATAAAAATTATAAAGTACATTTCGTAACAAAATAAAAATGAAGTACATTTCGTAACAAAATTACAATTATCAAGTGCAATTCCTACAGAAACACACCGTGAAACAAAGATTGGAAATATCAAATGGTAATTAATATGACAAAAAGGAAATAAAATCTATCTCATAATATTTAAACATTCCATTTAAAAATATTTATTTACAAAATATCTCAAAGAAGAAGAAAAGATTATGATTGCTATAATTTAATAAAATATGTCAAAAACTAAAAGTCACATTTCTGTTTATCGACAGAACAAATATCATGAAATATGTGACAAAAAAGGGTATGAAATCATGAATTCAAAACAAACACCACGACAAAGACATCAAATAACGGAGTGATATAATTGTCAGATATTGAACAAAAAACAATCAATATACGATTACATTGTTAGGATTTTTAAATTTTTAAAGAAACTGCTAATATGATAAACAATATCCTTGCCGATTTAGTTAAAACAAGTCATTTAAAACAGAAACAACATGACTATCTTTCTGCCAAACCTGATTGCCGTGAGAGACACTTATACACTTTGCCTAAAATTCATAAAAATCCTACCAAGGATTGGTTCATGCCTAATAGAATCCCTAAAGGCCGCCCGATTATCTCTGACTGTGGTAGTGAGTCGTATGCAGTGTCAGAATACATTGATCATTTCTTACTACCGCTAGCATGTTAACATCGAGCCTACCTTAAGGACACAACTGATTTTGTAAATAAAATAAAAAATCTCAAAGTCCCTTTAAATGCTATTTTAATTTCTATTGACGTAACTTCTATGTACACCAATATCGACAACAATACTGGCCTAATGGCAGTTCGCAAAGCTTTCAATAGAAACCCAGATCCAGACAGACCCGACGATACAATTCTACAGCTTTTAGAGATTGGTCTTAGTCGCAATGATTTCACATTTAATGGTAAAACATATCTGCAAACCTCAGGTACAGCCATGGGCAAACGATTCGCCCCTTCATACGCAAACCTTTTCATGGCAGAGTGGGAACGTGAGGTATTATTACCCCTCTGTCCATTTGACCCACTTTTTATGGACGCTTTTTAGATGACATTTTCATGGGTTGGACTTACTCCATGGAACAATTTTGGCAATTTTTTTAAATCCTCAACAACCACCACCCGTCCATCAAACTAACGGCCAACGTCAGCCACAAAAGCATAGATTTTCTCGATACTACTGTCTTTAAAGGAGATTCCATAGCAGAGACTAATAAATTAGATATTAAAGTATATTTCAAAGAAACCGACACTCATCAACCTCTTGCATAAGAGCTCATTTCATACAAAACATACTTTTTCGGCAATAATTAAGTCACAAGTTTTACGATTTCACCGAATTTGCACAAGGTCCTCTGATTTCAACCAAGCCTGTACGATTGTTTTCTCAAAATTGAAAGAGCGTGGAAACTCTAAACGATTTTTACGAAACATAAAAAATTCCACCTTAGCACAGATAACAGCTAAAAATAGACCTTATGCTGAAGTACCCCCAGGCTTAAGGAGTGCCCCGTGTATGTCAACCAGATGCAAAACATGTCCCTTTATATCAGAAACTCATTATTTTCTAAGTAACTCTACGAATAAAAGATACCCGATCCAAGAGCACCTAACATGTGAAAACTTGAATGTAATATACTTAATTTCATGTAAAAAATGTCCCAAACAATATATCGGTGAAACAAAGAACAAATTACGCACTCGTTTTAATGCTCACAGATCAGATATTAAATTTAAAAAAGACAAGCCTGTTTCTAATCATTTCAATCTTGACGACCATTCACTTGACGATCTCACCCTAACCCCAATTGAGCGCATAGAAATCGACTTGCCCGAAGATGAAACTACCAAATTCCGTCAATCTAGAGAAGCCCATGGATTGAGACATTAAATACAGCAAGACCCATAGGACTTAATATTCACCACAGTGTAGGCATAGCACCCTTTGTAGTCCCCTCCAATACAACCAGCAAGCAAGATAGTTCAAGCACATTATAAGAGTCTTCAAGACAAATTTCCTCATGTCTATAAACAGAAAATGATAGTGGCATATTCAAAAAATCAGAGCTTAAATGACAACCTTGTTCATAGCAAATTAAAAACAATCTATACTTAACAGGTACTATACTTCTCGCCCATTGGGCGGGTTATTTTTTTTCTAATTTCAGATCAGAAGAGAAGAAAATCATCCAATAGATTCAGATCCCCATTTCTCAATAAAATATTTGTTCCAACCTAGGCCTGTACATCTGGGAGATTCAATCCCTCCCTTCCCCGAAATCTAATTTACATCAATCTCCAGCCACTGATTTTGATGAGGAACAACGGAGATTCGTGGTGTGGGCAATTGGAATTGTTTTGAACAGAAGCATTCATCTGTTTTCGATTTGGAAAATGTTTTATGTACAAGCCTTAAAATCTCAACAAACCAACCGTTCAAACAATACTTAACACTTAAAACGTTAGAAACTACATCACTGAATGAGGAAACCGTGTGGAACCTTAAAATACAGACCAATATCGGGAATCGTCGAACCATCGAGTGAACTTGAGTAACTTGATTGAAAACTTTAGCTCATATTGACTCGGAATGTAAGAGCCCTGTAAACAACTCTACTGTGCTGACAATTGGGGACTATAAATGGTTGTATTCGAGCTGAACGGTTAGCAAGTGGAAGGCGAGCAACTGCATGCTGATGTAGACGATTTTAATGTGCTCTTAGGAAGACAAAAAAAAAAGATTATTGATGCAGTTGTTCCCAGATTCGTTGTAATGCAATATATAGAAATGTTTTAATTCATAACAATCTAAAATTTCAATTGTTGAAGATTGACGTCAGCTGAATGGTGATATCGCATGATGGAATTTAATCGCCTGCTCTCACAAAAATAATGTGATATCAGTTCATAATGGAACAATTTAAAAATTGATACATTCTATCAATGTCACCCAAGGTCTGACATTTCAGACACGATTATACTCATTGACAGACAAACACATTTATTCAAGTTTAGATATATTGATGTCTAATCCAGCTCTGGAATTGGTAAAACAAAAAATCATATCCAGTCGTTCGGATGTTTTTAAAAACGATTAACTTCTTAGTTGAGTTTCATTCTATGATCAAAAATTGGAGTAGGCTAATTTGTCTAATATATGAAGCTCATACTGAAAATGATGTAATAACGCTTTATAACAACCTTTAGATGTTGTTCATCTCCAGTATAAAAGCTCTTTTTACGTTTACCGTTTTAATAACAATAAATATATCTGTCTTTATATATTTATTCTGCACACTTGATTTTAGTTCAACCAGTTACATTGATAACATTTACTTTAAGTTGAGTATGCATCCTTAACTTAACATCCTTAAAGATAACTGTGTGCGATATCTATATGTATCATATTATCCGGGCGCATAACAATGCTCTTACTTAAGTAAACATCCTTAAAGCTGGCCTTAGGCATGAACAAATCCTAACCCCCACCCTCACCATAAAAGGTCAGTCGTAACACTTTCACTTTTTGCTAGCACTTTTCATATTTTTTTCACGTGAATATGTAAATATTTTGATGTCTTTCATCTTATGCACACCTGCTCGTGTATACATGTAGGCTCTATGTGTATATACTGTATACAAATTGAGCACTGTTATGTAATATGTACTGCTCCTTCTATCTTTGCAGCGTGTCGGTGTATATACAAGTTCTTTGTACATGTACAGAAGTGAATAGTAGTGGTGGGGGATGGAGCGGCTCGTGTGGTGGAACGGGCTGTATCTCGCCTGAATTTGTAATAGATAGGCAGCGGAAGCAGTTGTTAGGATATGGCATTGTTAGGCCCTGGTTGATGGTAGGGCGCCTTGTTATGTAGTTAATGGGCGGCCCGGGTTCGACAAGCATGATGCTTGGGCATAAATCTGTCCATCAATACAATGTTCCCGTGCATTTTTTAAACAAATCCATCGAAATGTTTGTGCATTTTATTCTATTTTGATATCACCCACTGTATTGATCCCCAAACTCCCCGGGCTTAATGTTAGATAGGACCATGTCCTTGTGATTAGTCGTAATTCTGTCAAATAAAGAATTTTCATTTTATCTATGTCTGCGTAAGACTGTCGGCTGGACAGACCGATTTGTTATACGATGCACTTTTGCGACCATCTTTCAGTGAGATAGTAATCACCTCTCCAGTGGTATACTGTACTATGAACAGAGATTTAAAAGGAATCGGATTTGAAGAGCAGATTCTATGCTTTGCATTAAAGGATTTGTATTTCAATTCTATTGTTTTTTTTTATCATAACACGTAAGAAATTGTCTAAGAAATTCCTACTGTGAAGATTATACATTATATATGAATGATAGTGTAAATCTCATGGTAACGGGTCAAGTTCTTATTCTAGAAATAGAGCAATAGGACCCAAGGAGCGTCTATTCCGATCACGACGATATAAGAGTACGATTAGATGCGATTTGAATTACTACGATGCATTTCGAACTAATTGACCAATGATCATTTGTCAAATACCTTTATATCTAATATGATCACCACGACACAGAAGACAAAATCTCTCGTTATGCAAGTCTCCCAGCATTAAATGATAAGGTGTTAATATTACTATCCCGACATGGTTCACATTCCAGCAAGAGTAATTTCAATGTATCATATAACAAATAAATTATTCTTGTGCAATAAAAAATATTTAAACCTCTAATACTATGTAATGAAGTTGAACGCTTGATTACAAAACTTAGGGACTCCGGGTTTGATTTCAGCATAAGTTTGCCGCTTCGACATTAACCCTGTCTAAAGCAGAAATTGGATTCTCCCACCTTCGACCTTCTCTGCTAGATATGAAAAGCTTATTTATTGCTCTGCTTTATCATTAAAAATTTGTTTCATGATTTATAGACTTCCATATGACTGACATCTTAAATGTCACTGCTTTCAAAACAGGGTCATATATCAGACAATGATTACTAGTTTCGGACATCGTCAATATTCATTTCATTCACAATAATTACAGTTTTCAAAATTTTGTTAGAGCTACTTAACCTTTAGTGAAATATTCTCGGAATCGCTAATTATTCATTGACTTTCTTTCTGAGCCCTGGAAGACTTTATATGAGCTCGACCTCTATGGAAGTTTGTGTTTAAATGCTGTTGTTCAATATGAGTTACATTCACATCCCGATATGGGTATTGCATTGTGTGAGTGAGGGGCTTGTCGTTCGGATTAGACAATAATCTAGGGCGTTGTGTTAGCTATGTACGTTGAAGACACTTAGACAGTTTGAAATAAAACATGATTAAGCTGATGCCGCTTCCCTGGCTTAGTGTCCCTTATTGGCCAGCCTCCATGAGCCAAACTACGTGCAGAAATGAAGGCAGAAACTTAAAAAAAAGCTACAAGTGTAATTCAGAATTCCGATTTGTTGACAAATTCCATGGTGCAAGTAGAATTCAATAAGCTAGAATGTAGACCATTACTAGTATCTCACATTACATTCTCTGAGTATTAAAGTATTAACTTGGACACACAAATAATCCAATCCTAAACACGTTAATGTTGCTTTATAGGTGTTAATTAAACAATAAACAACCACTCGCAGATCTCTAAGTCATTTGAATGTTCCTACAACGTGCCGACTGTGTACATTTACTGTCTACTCTATGGAGAATTTTGAGCAGACAAAACAAATCTGCATGTAGGGTGAGCACGAGTTGCACAGTTGAGCTAATACAGTGAAAAATATCGGTTCATTACAAAAATAAATAGGGATCATCTTCATAATGACACTAACCAACAAAATAAAAAATTAAAAAGAACCCAAAAAGAATTGTAGGCTGTAGAGTGAGCACGAGTTGCAAAATATATTCAGACACCATATTTCGATAAACGATAATCGGATCATCATGAAATTCGCCAGGGATAATCTTCATAATGACATTAAACAACAAAATAAAAAAATAAAAAGAAGTTGCACCCTATAGGTAATAATAATAAACTCTTTATTTTACATGGGTCAGAATTAGGAGCAATACACAAGGACATGGTCCTGTCTTACATTCAGCCCATGGGGCAATACATTGGGAAAAAAAATGAAAAAAAAAATCGAAAATACATAATATCTCAATATACAATTCGTCTAAAATACTAAAAATACATAAGTAAATGGTCAGCAAATGGATAATATTTGTTCCGGCGATCAAGTACATGACCACAATATATATATACAATACTTCACGTACAATTTTTTTTAAAAATACACAAGTACATATGCATTAAATGGATAGATTTTCATCGTACAATTTGTTTATTAAATGGATATAAAATACAGTTCCCGCGGCCATGCACCAAAGCGGCCGAAAGAAAAAAAAAACAAAAAAAATCGCGCATCTCTAACAAACCGCACAATGAAACGCCGTACAGCTTCCACAGCCATGCGTCCGCACGCCAGAAAACAGATATCATCTATTCTCCGGTGATCAAGCACACTACCGCAAAAAAAAAATACAAAACCCGCAATAGTCCGATGCGCAACCCGTCCAAAACACACAAACGCACGTGTATGAAATGGACAAACCCACCCCCGGCGACGAACGCAAAAACCATACATTATTTCAAGGTAGGCAATGAGTAAAAACGGAAAAACGGAAAGTCAATAACGATATTTTGGTGAAAAATTATTGGATCATCACCAAAAAAAATCAAAAGACTCCACAAAGAATTGTAGCCTGTAGAGTGAAGACGAGTTGCACCCTATACACACTATAGCTAATGGATTGAAAATCGCTTGGTCAGACACAATATTTCTGTGAAAAATATCGGATCATCACGAAAAAATGTATCCTGAAGCGTGAGCACAAACAAACGTAAACAGACCGACGGATTGACGGGGCGATTACAATAAACGTCCCAAATAATTTTGAGGGTGTATAAAAACTGGAACAATTCTATGTTGATATGAGTTTTATTTTTTTAGATGGCATTGCAACTTTTAAGATTGTTGTTACCAAATTTAACTTCATTGCGTATAAAAAGGAAGTTTTAGACTATTTTATCATCCTATAATTTCTATAAGTCATGAAGGTGATGACAAAACTTCAGCAGCTGTTGGTGTAGATCCCCAGCAGCGATACCACAATGTGTCCACTATATTACTAGCCCAAACAAATATTTATTTCAAGTGCAAATTCTTTCTTAATGTTGACGTGGAAATTGGAAAGATTTGATAATTAAAAGACATATCAGTAACAGTTTTACGAATATGGTTTTACTCAAAAAATATGTTAAAATATTTAGATAACGTTTCTTTTTTAATTCTATCTTCATCTATAGGATTGTTTAGGGAGATATAGCTAAATGTGCAGGGGTTTAGTTTCATCAAAGACATAACGATGTTCACGTTAATGATCCCCACAGATGACAAAGAAACTGCTAAGGTATTGTGCCAAATATGATACAGAAACAAGAAGGATTTCTGAAACTGATATTTTGTTCCTGTATACCTGATAGTGCTTTTATAATTTCTAACCAAAAAACATTACAGAATTGTTAGCGTTTTCAACCATAAATATGTTTAAAAATTTTTTAGTCTGTCCGAACTACATCACTGACAGGGGGAAATCGGGTTGAAAAATACGAAAGTTCTTCTCAACATTTTTTTCGGATCGATCCCTAGACCCTCAGGTCAATGAGTACGCATCTAACTCACCGAAGCCACCGCGACTCCTAAATTTATGGTACATTGCAAGTTAAACAACATTTAAAAAATTTTCTAAAAGAAATTCAAACCTTAATCCCGAACAGAATGGAATATGATTGCTAATACTTACCAGTGTGTTGATGTAAGTCCTAGATGAATGAGGTGTGAACGATGTTCAGATGAGTTCAAGATGAATCTGATGTCAGTGGAAAAGTTTGTATCGCCTTTTATAACATTTTATTCTAAATCCGCGATCAATATCTCTCACTCTGTTTAATTGGAAGAAGTAAGGATCGTATAAGTCTATTGAGCTCGGACCGATTTCCTAGATTATGGGGCTGACAAAGGCTTTGTTTACAACCTATTTATCGTGTCAAATTCTCGGCATTCCCATACATAATATACACTATTTTTATCGAAATGTTTCCAGGACAATGATAGATATTGTCGTTGATGTATAAACAACATCGGATATTGACCAGCCGGTAGAAGATGAGAAAAACGTCACTGCAATGGTGACTGTTTTTAAGGGGGGTAGAAGCGAAGAAAGATCTGGCGCAAAAGGATATTCTTAATGCCAATCCATTATTGATCACACGACAGTACTGTTATTTTGTTCATATCACAGGTTTATAAAGGTTAACAACTATGCAAATTTGGTCATACACACATGCGCCGTGTTCATATCACAGGTTTATAAAAACGGTATAAAATTAGCACAGGTTTATAACTATGCGAATTTGGTCATGTACCCATGCACCGTAAACAAACAACATACCATTTTGAAAGATAACCATTTAATTGAAATGGAAGATACAGGGCATGAACTTGCTCTAAGTAACATCACTTTGGCTATAGGTTTCAATTTAGTAACCACATGGACGTGTATACCAAGATCTGTTTAGTTAAGGCAAGCCATTTTGTGGAAGATGTGAAAAGACTGCTCAATAAGGCCCCCAAAAAATGTCAAGGAATTCATGAAAATATATGCTTTTATGCGTAGTGTGATAAATAGAATCTTTCACTGGTGCTTATTTCATATCATATTTTGGTGCATATTTTTGGTCAGATTAAAATACAAAAACAAAGTAGTATGCGAAATAAATTCGGGTTTAAAGGTTTAAGATAACATGAAACAGCTGATTATCACTGACCAATGCGGCATTGGAATTGGAATTTGTATATAAAAAAGTTATATTATATGGGGAACCGGTACTTGTCGTGGCCATAAAATTATTCTACAGGCGGATAACACGTCAATTGTGAATATAAAATAGAAAGGGTCATGTATTCATACATAATACATTTTACTATTGTTGTACAATTTATGAATTCAAATGGCCTTCAAGAAGTACTTTTACTTGTCTATCCTAGATCATATTCGTATGCGCAGTGTAGTTTGATGAAGCTAGATTTACTTTTCACCATTCATTTGCATATTTTTTATGCCATATTTCTAAGACATTACGGCGAGTGCTTCATAGCCCACACTGATTAAACACCATGCACATAGACGTGCGTCGTATTTCCATCATTTAAGGGGGTTGACAACCTTATCGTTCGAAGTGTATTTCAATCAAGAAACGTATTAAGTTTATATCCATTCTATGAAGATAATCTATTTATAGAACAAAACGGGGTATTCCTCTATGTAGACGTACAAATTACGTTGTCAGTTGACATTTGTGATTACAACGTCATCGGCTAAATAAACATTCTCTACGTTTGCCGGTCAGTTATTGTTAATATCGGCACGCGAAGTAAGAGTTTGTGTATCGGGGGAATCCAGAAGTCACGTGATGTCCCATAAATCATTACGTCACATGTAAACAAAGAAAATTTTATGATTGGTGGGTAGGGGTGTTTTGACATGTGCTAATCCATTGTTTTAGCACTCCAATTGTGTGGATATCGGTTCATATCGATGCCTAAAAGGTGCTTAAAGATTTCTACAGCATGAAAGACAATCTTTTAACAAGATGATCGTTAATTACGTAAAGTTTACATGTGTTTGCAAAATGTTGAAAAAAAATGCCATTTTTCCAAAAGCATATCTCGCTTACAATTTATCCGATTTTTACAAACTTTGGCTTCAGCTAAAGCTTACGATGTCCTCTATAACTTTACGTTGGCTTTTGTTTATAAAATGAATAGTTTTTTAAAAATTCAAATTTTCGTAAATGCACTCGCAAAATTTTGATTTCTATCAATATCTTCAAAACAAAACAAAATTTCCCAAAAAAGCCAACGTAATTTTGTAGAGATTCATGTGGACTTGCGTTGTGCAAAATTTCAACCTTCTAAATTAAATAGCCTAGTAGATATGCTAATTTTAAGGGAATAATTGACGTTTTTTTCGTTCATCTTTCATACCCTATTTCTTAAAGTTGAAATGTCATAAAGAAATAAATTTTATATTTTTGGATAGCTGAAAGTCCCCTCTTTCCATTGATATTTAAATATTTCAGATAGGTGGAAAAGAAGTGGCTGAAATCGTCTATTTTTTGTACATAGGTTTAGGGTTGTCAACCCCCTTAAATTGTTTGATTAATTATAAAATGTATTATAGCTATACATTCTAAAAATTAAAACTGCCAAGCCAACGCGATACTTCATGAGTAATGTTTCATATACATGTATTCGAATTGCTGATCGCAGATTATTTCTGTTTCCGCTTCATGGTGCAATAAGACCATATTCATACTGCATCGACCCAAACAATCACGAAGTATTATCATCTGAATTATCAGAAAACAAAAGATAAAACGACAACCCAATCGGCAGAACATGTAAAGTAGCTAGTTCCTAACAAATGACATGCAATTCTTACCCTGTGGACGATTGTCTCTTTTCATTAAATGTCAGCCTAATTGTGTAAAGCCCGTTTTATGCTGTAGGAGGTACTTTGATATATAATACCATCATCGCTAGCACATCAAGAGTACGGAAGCTAATGAATGCTAACAAAAGAATGCTTTAACCTAAGGACAAAAGTCAAGCAACTCATTTCAAGTAGATTTATTTTTCCATGCATTTGTTTTGACTAACGATCTGAAGGTATGGGATGATGTACTCAAATACACTTCCGAGTATTTCTTTAATTATTAATGTTTTAAAGTATCTATTTACTACAAATTTGAAGAAGCTTATATAACGGGAATGTGCTGGAAGCGGTTGGTCCACATTTTTACTTAGCAACGGGTTAAATTTAAAGCCTTATCTGAAAAATGATATAATACTTGATACTCATAAACGGTGGGTAATATTTATGATTCCTAAGTTGAAAAGAAATCTATACCATATATCTAAGACAGGCATGAATTAAAGAATTGTCAATTGCAAACAACTGATTTATACAACATCTGTGTAATGTAAAATATTTCAAAGGTAGCTTTAAATTTTAAATTTTTCTTCAATGTTGATTGCTGATCCAGTTCCCAGTCTCTGGTGGACAAGACTTCGGAAACCAGTTCTACCTTGCGTCATGGGCAAGTGAAAACGAAAGGACCCCGGTCATGCATCGAGTAATTGCATGATATTGTATAATAAACAGAAGCGATATATTATCTATAGAAGGCTGTGAAATATATGTAAATGTTTTAATTCTAGATAAAGTTAAATATATTGTTGAAGTGTCTATTCAAATAAATGGGGTCAAATTAAAATATCGGTAAACGTAAATAGTAGACTTTTATAAGTCCATATAGAGATTTTATCTATCCGTCCGTCCGTCCGTCAATTCACATTTCTTGTTAACACGAAAGAGGCTTGCTGTATTTATCTGATCGCGATATGCAGCTTTGTGTATTAATTGATGAAATCTCGAATTCGAATTTAGATACAATAGGATGAATGTTTCTTTAGTTATTACCCTTAAATTGGTGAAAATGCGTCAAATTTAACTTGTTAACACGTTAGAGGCCTCAAGTTTTGTCTGATCATGATGAAACTTGGTATATATATGTATTGATGAGATCTCGAGCAAGATTTATGAATGTAACGTTTGTTGATGAGACCTTGTTCATGTTCCTCATTTAGGTATTGCCTTAAAAAAAGTTTTTATAATTACTTCTGACAGCTGCCAGTGGGCGTATGTTAACCTGTCTAGCAACCTATATATGTATGAAAATTTGCAAGAAAATTTAGATATCAGTTTGGATAACAACCCCATTTGAAGAATATTTGTCACACAGTTCTAATACCTCAGAAGAATATTTACATATATTCAAGACCCCAATTAACCTCTGAAATTGCAAACCATAGCCTTTAACAAATTGTTATAGATAGGATGTCCCCTGATTCAATTTTCAAGTACTTTGTTGTGTGTTTTCGAAGATATTATTTCATTTAGACTGAAAGCTAATTCATAAATTGATGTGGTCAAAATATAAAGGCGGAGTAAAGATTTAATGTTTTCAAGATGCATGATTAAACTTAATTGTTTACACAATTACCATCAAATACATAATTATGAAAATCATAAATCGGTCAACTAAATAATCCAGATTAACTGAGACACTCGCCATCTCTTACCAATCTACAGCAATTCGTCTTCCTCAACACATTCTGGCAAATAATGACTTAACTTTGATTCGCTTCTTGTGTAATATATAATGATATTAGAGACAGTAATTGAATTAAGTGAGAAAGAAGAGATACTACGGTCCTTTCAATTTACATGGTAATTTGTTGGGTAAATCCTAGTACTAGAAAAAAGAAAGTCGTTCATAGAAAAGAGAACAAACATTGGACAGATTATTATAACAAACACATTATAAAGAACAGTGTTGTTCCTTTTATAGACTCTAAGGTATTGAGAGGGTAAGGGTTAATATTATTAATTAGATAAAGCTACAAGATACCCATTTACTATCAAACAAGTAATCTCTCTAACACAGACAGAATGTTCCATATCGAACTTTATCGGAGATCTTTTATTTTTTACCATACATTGTTTAAATTGTGGTATTTCCAACTTTCTGCGACTACAATGATGGTACTTGATAAGGTGTATTCTCATGTTAATCAGTTTAGGGTTATAAATAAAAACTTATTGAATAATCATAAATAAATACTTGATTAATATAAAATAAAGACCAAACAACCAATCTAATTGATAATGTTGGATGGAGCATTTATCATTCAAGTTTCTTTCGAACTCAGATATATAATTATCTTCAAGATACTTATATGATTGTTACCACAACACCAGAAGTTTCCGAATACAAAGAGTGTTGCATGTTCATCCTTTTCAGTTTAATTGATTTTTTTTTACTTTAAGGTTTCAGATTCCATCCTTTCGTTCGTCAACTCTTTGTTTATAAATTAAATCGTGATTTCTTTCGTTTCTTAAAAGGTATCTTATTTCACATGCTAATTACAGTTTCATCAATTTTATCGAAGATGCTAAGTATAATGTAAACCGACAAACAACCCCAGATAATACTGCGTACTTGATTCAGAAGACTAAGCATATAAATTTTGTATTACTTGAAAACCTATGGACATGGTAAATTAAAGTACTTGATGATTATGGGTTTGAGATGTACCGTACAACAACTTGCTATCATGTATAAGGTACAAATTTTCATCAGGCGATTATTTTCATTTAACTACTACTACTATTAGATATGAATGACGTCGAGTAAGGAGAGACTTTTCTTGATACTGTGTTCTTCTTCTGTAGTCCTTCTGTAGTTCAACTTCTGTAATAATTCTTCTATGAAACTTATTCTGTTTTTTAAGCCAGTTTCTTCTGTATGGTGAAGAGCGGCGTAGTCTTGGGCTTCATCCGTGATATCTTTTATTCTAATCTATCAAGGACAAAGTCCTCAATGATCTGTTGTGCTACTCATGTGATTTTCCAAGACCCTCTTAGAAAATAATTGTCTCACAGATTGTATGGGATAGAATTTTCTTCAAGGTGTAATCCAGTTCATATGTTTTCATTATATCGACCAGTGGTTGCCTTATTGCCTCAGTTGCTTACAGTTGATTAATTGATGATGTAGTTCGTGTCTGTGATTTTGTACCTCTCCCATCATCCACAGACGACCAACCGATCGACAGATCTACCGATTGGTTGGTGTAAAAGCATTACTAATTCCAATACTAATTAGAAGTGTAATGCATCAGCATCTATGAGAGTTGCCTCCCATGTCGACCTGACGCTCCATGCTTCCATTAACTCTTAGTTTATTTGGTCATTCTCCGATAGTCCTTGTCTTATTTTGCAAGTTCATCTGCAATTTCGTTCACTTGTATACCGAGATATATCAATGCCAACTAAATTGGTTTGCTTTGCCTATGTACAAAGGAGCAAACTTGTCTGATTTCATCCACTAGTTCTGCTTAGGAATTAGAGGAATCGTTGAGTATCGATGTCAGGTTGCTTAGCGAGTCACTTACTACTTCATAATGTGAATGATAGTGGCCTGCGAAGTATACAGGATAGGAAGCATCTGTCTAAAAGCTGTTCCGAAGCCCTCTTCGCATATTATGCTACCATCCAGGGGGTTCAAATCTATAAATATTTTGGGGAATAATGATATTTTGTAAAGTTTAGTTTTGTATTGTACTTGTTTAAATCATTTAGAACTATTTTCTCCAAAAAGTCTGGGTTATTTTTTGCTTAAATGCAACGGTTAGGTCTTATTGGGGTTGAATAGTCATGACAGGTGAACGCTAGTACCACCTTGTAGAAGAAAGTGTGACGAATCATTCCCACCTTGTAGAAAAAAGTGTGACGAATCATTCCCACCTACCTTGTAGTAAGCATTGTTATTTAGAGGTTACTTGATAGCCTTGGTTGAGTGTCACTCATAAATTTTTTGAAACATGTGTTGGATTCAGAGCGGAATACTCAAACCGTAAAATAATTTTTATATTTATCAACCTTGAATCATTTTCAAATAAATCATCAATGTTATATTATTAACGGTTAAGGCTTTATGATGGCGTTATGACAAGACGCCTCTTCTAGGATACACGGATTTTTCTTATGTATAATATATCTTGTATTAGTACTAATTCACAGGAAATTACATTATGGTATTTTATTAATGAAGTTTATCTTACCTTTTTTATCTAATGATTTTATGTAAACAAAATACTCAATAGATATAACACTCCTTCAAATAAGATTTGCTCTGTCGGCCTTTGCTCTTATTCAAAAAAGGCGTTTGCATTGCTTTGGCAGTGTCTCCGACCAATGTTTCTATTACTGCACCCATTTGCCTATATTTAAAAAAAATCCAAACGGGACATTGTATACTGTAAGCGTGTCAATTCTTTTTCGGTCGCAAAGCATTAATGCTCCTAGTCCTGAAGGAAGGATACTTTTTCAAGTTTAATACAAAACTATTAAAACATATTAGTTAGACGGTCTGTCAACAGCTGTAATTATTAGTTAGATTGATAAGAAAGAGAGAAGAAGGATAACACACACACAAACACCCTCTCTCGCGCACGCACACTCACACACACACCGTCTCATAGTAATTAATGTTGTAGAACAAAAATAATATTTGTGAGTTTTAACACAACATTGAGATCAGCCTGTTTTTGAAGGATCACCATCACTTTCAATCGTCAATTTTATGAAAATATTAATTTCTGATACCTTTTTTTCAAACCTTTATATCAAAAGTTGCGGTCCATCAATATCCTATCGACGGTAAAAGGTACCGAAACGTTGCATTGCATATTAAGATGGTTGTAGCAGAGGAAATGGGTTGGTAATTATTATTACATTGATCTTATGTTTTGAATAATAATACAAAGCTAATTAATAGACAGCGAATGTGATCAATGATCTTTATTGATTAATCTTTAAAATACACAATTTCTTACTTAGGTATGTATAACAACAAAATAGATCTACAATTTGTCGATTTTACCACTTATATTTTTACTTTATTGTTGTCTTGTATTTTTAGTACTTTATTCTTGTCTTATATTTTTACTACTTTATTGTTGTCTTATATTTTTACTACTTTATTTTTGTCTTTTATTTTTACTACTTTATTGGTGTCTTATATTTTTACTACTTTATTGTTGTCTTGTTTTTACTACTCTATTATTGTCTTATATTTTAACTACTTTATTGTTGTCTTGTATTCTTACTACTTTATTGTTGTCTTATATTTTTACTACTTGATTGTTGTCTAATATTCTTACTACTTAATTGTTGTCTTATATTTTTACTACTTTATTGTTGTCTTATATTTTTACTACTTTATTGTTGTCTTGTATTTTTAGTACTTTATTGTTGTCTTATATTTTTAATAATTTATTGTTGTCTTATATTTTTACTACTTTATTGTTGTCTTATATTTTTACTACTTTATTATTGTCTTTTATTTTTACTACTTTATTGGTGTCTTATATTTTTACTACTTTATTGTTGTCTTGTTTTTATTACTCTATTATTGTCTTATATTTTAACTACTTTATTGTTGTCTTGTATTCTTACTACTTTATTGTTGTCTTATATTTTTACTACTTTATTGTTGTCTTGTATTTTTACTACTTTATTATTGTCTTTTATTTTTACTACTTTATTGGTGTCTTATATTTTTACTACTTTATTGTTGTCTTGTTTTTATTACTCTATTATTGTATTATATTTTAACTACTTTATTGTTGTCTTGTATTCTTACTACTTTATTGTTGTCTTATATTTTTACTACTTTATTGTTGTCTAATATTCTTACTACTTAATTGTTGTCTTATATTTTTACTACTTTATTGTTGTCTTGTATTTTTACTACTTTATTGTTGTCTTATATTTTTACTACTTAATTGTTTTGCATGGTTATACTACTTTTTTGCTTTTGTGAAGGCATAGAACAATATTCTGACTGGAACGCCAAGTCAAGGCCGATGTCGAATTATGCTTGGCACGCATGCGCGACTTACTAAGTGGACGCTTTACTTCTGGTATCTTCAACATGGCGGATAGTCTGGATGTGGAATTTGTTGATGTTATTTTAGAGGTAAAATATTATGCGATTTCGGTAGAGTGGTAGACTCAGACCTATTCCTTCCAGTTCGACTTTCATTGACATAAACTTTGAATGAAAAAATCTTTTTATGCCATGTTTGTACTATGTATTTTTTACATTTCAGAAATTTCTAGACATTGAATGTTTTGCGTTTCACCGCAGAAATAGAGATGAAGAAGTGAGCCAGGTGATGAAATTAACATGTATATAAGTTGGACGAATGTAATAGAGGCTTTGAGCCTAATTTATTACCCTAGTAATGAAATGAATGGAGTTTTACGTCCTATTTTCTGCACCATGTATGCTAATGAAGGTGGAAAACGCCATGTAGGGTGCAATGAGGTAAACTTTGCCAGGACAACGGCATTAGCCTACTCTAATTTTTCGATTTCCACCTGTCAAGGGATCTTTAACATGATCTTATTTTCGGAATTCATGGCAATCATTTTTTCTTTGAAAAATACTAATACAACACTTATTTTTGAATGCGAAAAACTTAGGCAAGTTTATATCTTGTTTGTGTATTATTCAATCTTGTTTTTGATTTATTGTTTTATATTAAAGTTGATGTTATGAATCAGTTTATATTTAGTTATTGAATATGTTTATATTTTTTTAATGTAATTTACTGTACCAGTAACTTGTCAATTTGATCAAGATGAAAGCTTTGTATTAATGTTATGCATCAGTTTATATTTTCTTTGTAAGTTGCAGTTATTGTTTAGTATTTAGTTAAGCCAAAGTCTCCATAGCCATGATATATTATATGCCTGGTATTCTTTTGTTGGTGATATTTGTTGGAGAAATATTGGTTTAAAAACAAATGGTAACGTCATATATTTACACACATTTTAGTAAATGCAGTCTTTCACTAGATTGTTTGTTCATAAATAAGAAGTTGAAACAGGAAGGTACAGGTAATTTAAATATAAAGACAAAGTTTGTTCATGTAATGATACTAAAAATTCATACAAGCAAAGCAATTTCCCGAATCAAAAATCTCGTTTAAAGTCAGGAGCAACAAAGTTATTATTCAAATAATATTCCTTGTTTTCTTTCAATTCTGTACATCTTATTGATAATATTTAAAAAAAAAAACCTTCATTGTTTATATCATTTAACATCAAATGAATTGCTCTTCTAATAATTAATAAATTACTTACAAAATTATAAAGTATTGTGTTATTTAATTTTATACTCCCACATTATAAGGTTTGAATGAAACTTTCTGTGATCATTTATATTAATGAGATCTTGGACAAGTTTGATAGTGATGATATTTCGGTGAACATATTTTGATTTATTGCCCTTGACTTTGTCAAAATCCATCGAAATAGACTTTTGAACACAATAGAGACAACAGTTTTCATCTGATTTGAATGAAATTTGGTGTGATGGTTGAAGTCAGAACGAGGCGAAATTGGCTTGTGATTTCGATAGGCAATGCAGTTTTCATCTCATTTGAGTGAAATTTGATGTGATCATTTTTATTGGTGAGATCTTGAACAAGTTCAATATTTACTATTTTTCGATGAACTATATTTGAGTAATTGGCATTGACTTAGTTCAAACACATGATAATTAGCTAGTAAAGGCAACAGAGACTAGGTTTGGCGTTCCAGTCAGTGTACAGTTCTATGTTTAAGGGAATGATAATTTCCCATACAACTATTACGATTATTCAGACGGTCACAACTAAAGGTGGGTTTATACTTAACGGCGTTTGACGGCGTCACTTTTTCCAGAGTTGAACTGTGTTGAATTTTCCAGCGTTTACGCTAGCAAACGCCGGCAATCAACCAATCACAAGTAGCTATTAGACAAGGAGTGATTTGGATCTTTTCTTCAAACATTGACAACGTTGATATCAGTTATGTAATTCCATAGTTTATGACATGAATGCGCGATGTATCTGTCTATCTATAGATAGAAAAGACATATATAGAAAGAAGAAGAAGTTTTTAAGGTACATGTAAATTTATAGTTGAAGGGATTATGCGATTTTCGTACATTTCTTGTACTTCTGTAGACTATTTACATATATTCAAGACCCAAAAAAGGTCGGCGCATGCGGGCGTTAGCGCGTGTGTTTACACTTAAGACCAGCGCGGTCAGGTCTGGCGTTTTACGCCGCTAACCGGTGCAATATTTAACGGTGTTAAACGGTGTTAAACGGCGTTTAACGGCGTTTGATGGCGTAAAAAGTATAAACCTAGCTTCAGACTTTCTAAATACACGATTATAATGACAGTCAACTACGATTATCCAGATGGTTATCAACTGAATATTGTCGAACGCCGGTCGAACACCAGTATGACAACGAGGCCTAAGACCAACGTCGATGTAGAATCATCCGCACTGTTCAGTGTTCACAACAGAACTCCTTGCCATAAAGGACGCAGTAGCATGGCTATCTGTCAATTACATGCAGCAATCTTTTCCGACTCTCTAAGCAGCCTCCAATCAAATTCTCTCACTTCTTCTGATTGCAAGTCAGAAGTCATCACCGAAATGTGAATAATGATCCACAACTACCAAACCAACAACATCCAAAAGATTGAACTAGTGTGGGTCCCGTCGCATGTTTCCATCCCTGGCAATGATCAAGCAGACCGTTGTGCCAAGGAAATGTTGATATCAGTTATGTAATTCCATAGTTTATGACATGAATGCGCGATGTATCTGTCTATCTATAGATAGAAAAGACATATATAGAAAGAAGAAGAAGTTTTTAAGGTACATGTAAATTTATAGTTGAAGGGATTATGCGATTTTCGTACATTTCTTGTACTTCTGTAGACTATTTACATATATTCAAGACCAAAAAAAAGGTCGGCGCATGCGGGCGTTAGCGCGCGTGTGTTTACACTTAAGACCAGCGCGGTCAGGTCTGGCGTTTTACGCCGCTAACCGGTGCAATATTTTACGGTGTTAAACGGTGTTAAACGGCGTTTAACGGCGTTTGATGGCGTAAAAAGTATAAACCTAGCTTCAGACTTTCTAAATACACGATTATAATGACAGTCAACTACGATTATCCAGATGGTTATCAACTGAATATTGTCGAACGCCGGTCGAACACCAGTATGACAACGAGGCCTAAGACCAACGTCGATGTAGAATCATCCGCACTGTTCAGT